>JAAONU010000011.1:31460545-31866746 GCA_012932295.1 Cyclina sinensis | reverse complement strand
TCTAGAAATCCTCAAGGCAATTTTTCTGACAAATTTCCAGATTATTTGGACTGAAAATGTAACCTCCAGAGTATTAACAAGATTTTTCTATTTTTGACCTCTGTGACCTAGTTTTTGAACCCAGATGACCCATATTTGAACTTGTGCTAGAAATCTTTGAAGCAACCTTTCTGAAAAATTTCCAGATTATTTGGGCTGAAAATGTAATCTCTAGAGTGTTAACAAGATGTTTCTATTTTTGGGCTCTGTGACCTAGTTTTTGAACCAAGATGACCCATATTTGAACTTGAGCTAGAAATCATAGAAGCAACCTTCCTGACAGATTTCAAGATTATTTGGTCTAAAAATGTTACCTCCAGAGTGTTAACAAGGTTTTTCAATTTTTGGGCTCTGTGACCTAGTTTTGAACCCAGATGACCTATATTTGAACTTGACCTAGAAATCATCAAAGCAACCTTTCTGACAAATTTCAAGATTATTTGAGCTGAAAATGTAACCTCTAGAGTGTTAACAAGGTTTTTCTATATTTGGGCTCTGTGACCTAGTTTTCCAACCCTGATAACCCATGTTCAAACTCATCCGAGATATTAATGAGACAAACATCCTGACCAAGTTTCATGACAATTGAGGCAAAAATGTGACCACTAGAGTGTTAACAAACCAACTGTTAACGGACGGACGGACGGACGACGGACAAAAGGTGATCAGAAAAGCTCACTCTGTCACAAGGTGACAGGTGAGCTAAAAATTAATAGCTATTTACAGTGAAAATATTATGTAGAGGCTGTTATGTAGCACTGACTGTCAGTGAGGTAAACAAACCACTCAAAAAAGTTAAGACAGAGACAATTATGTTCCTCCTCAACCTTTGCAGTCCAAACTTCTGGCTGAAATTTCATTCTATGTGACTATGTCAAACATTACTTGTATCTATGACAACTTAAAAGCAGAACTAGAAATGTGTCCATAGGACACAGATGCCCCCACTCAACCTAGCTACTCATATCGCTAACAGGCATGGACGGTAACTTGCATTTTCCATTACTGTCCATGAACATTCTCAATCAAACTGAGTTTGCAATTTGACCATTGGAACAGCGTTAAACTCACTAAGAAGAAGGAAAATTTTTCAGGTATCAAACTGTAGGGCAACAATGCTGTGGTCTGAGAAGTAAGTTGACAGGCAGGATACTCTGGGTTGTAGAATATTATTCTGTATGTAGACAAGGTCAAGTGTAGAACCACCTCTGTGAGTTGGGAGCTGCACACACTGGGAATAGTTATTCAATTTCTGTGACAGTCTTGTATAATTTGTAGAATTAAAAGCTAAGCTAAAATCTGCAAGCAGTACATCTGGAGAAGTTTGGTCTGCAATATGTGTTAGATCATTAATAAAGTCTGTTATGTTCTAGGATGGAGATCTACAGAGAAGACAGAATGACCTTGGGCAGAGCTCTGATGAGATGGTTACTGACACTTGTTCCATACGAGGTTGATGTGAAACACTGGAGTTGTCACAAGCAACTTATCTCGTGTGTAGAACAACAAACTATGGCAGTTGTCTTCCCGTGACATAGGCAAACATGTCAAGCTCCACCCAACACGCTGATGGTACTGTACTTGATTCTCATAGACATTTGCTTCAGTCAGACACAGTATGTCAACCCTGCTCAGAACTGGGTGACTCTTATTCCAGCGCTTTTGCAGTTACAGGCGACACAAGTTGAAAATTGCAAATTTTGAGTATGTAAGGGGCCATAACTCTTACAATTCCGAATAAATCTATACGGGAAACCCCAGGTGCACAACTTTACATGCTGATCGACATTCCTGTAAAGTTTCTTGACTGTAGGTGCAGCGCTTTTGTAGGTTCAGGCGTCACAAGTTGAAAATTACTATTTTTGACTAAGTAAGGGGCCATAACTGTAACAGTTCAAAATAAATCTATATGGGAAACCCATGTGCCCAACTTCACATGCTGATCAACATTCCTGTAAAGTTTCTTGACTCTAGCTGCAGTGCTTTTGGAGCTACAGGTGACACAACATTTTGGGAGTGACGGAAGGACAAGGGCAAATCTAACTGCCCCCCCCCCCCCACCCCACTTCCCGAGTGGGGGCATAAGAATTGCTCGATCATACTCAAAACAGAACTTGACGTAGATATTGTTATGATAAATCTGTAAATTAAATTTCATTTTGGTATGTGCAATCTCTGCGAAGAAAATGAATGGAAACTGCAAATAATTGGAATTTTCTAAGTCCAAGGGGCATAACTCTGTCAAAAACTGCTCAATCACACCCAAAACAGAACTTGACCTAGATGTTCTTATGATTAATCTGTATACCAAATTTTATTTCAGTATGTGTAACCTCTGCAAAGAAAATGAACTGTAACTGTTGGTGGACATACAGACAGACCCACCGACAGACAGCAGCAAAGCAATATGCCCTCCCTTTTTCAAAGGGGGGCATAATAAAATCGAATGACATCTGAGACGAGGCCAATATTGATCCTGGGGTCATGATTTGAACAAATTTTGTAGAGGTCATATAGACAATTCTGTATACCAAATGTCTAAGCTCTTGGCCTTGTGGTTTCTAAAATTGATTTTTAAAAGCTTTTCCTTCTGGTTGCCATGACAACCACAGTTCTGCATGGAATGGAATTCTTTGAATAAATCTGAATCAGAACCATCTGAGGAACATTCCTGTGAAGTTTCATTAAAATCAACCCAGTAGTTTTTCATGGACATTCAGGGTTCTCAAAGGTTAAGTGGGGCTATAATTTGAACAAACTTAGTTGTGGTGCAGTAGCCTGATACACACCAAACATCTTAACTCTATCCTTTGTGGTTTCTGACAAGAAGAATTTTAAAGTCATTACTACATAAGTCTACATAAAATCAAGTAATCCCTAGGGCAAGTTTTTTACCACCTTTAAACAGAACTATGCAGGGATAAAATTAGGTCAAATATGCCCTAAGTCTCTCACCACAATTAAGTTTTCAGAAGTCACTGAAGCCATTTATTCAGACTTGCTTATTGTGCAAAAAGCCTGCAAAAAGTCTGCAAATACACATGTCATTAATTTAAGTGCAACATACTCGATCCATAGCAACCAAAAAAATGAGATCAGCTGCTTGTGTTATGGTAAATCAATGATTTCTGAATGTTACAGCAGAATTAAACTATTAATACTCCAGAAAACATCTGGTTCTGCAATCTTCAAGTGGTGGTTACCTAACTTACTTGTTCTGCTGAGTTGTTACAAATACCTCTGAGTGACTGATTCAAGCTTACATGTTCTACTGAGTAGTTACAAATACCTCTGAGTGAATGAAAAGCTAACAAAGATATCAACTATTGTGTTAGAAAGTTATGCATATTGGGACAAGAAGTGCCACAATGCCACGAAACCAGGTTTTCAACGACCAAGTATTGATGTGACAAGAATTCGGAATGAAATATGGCAGTGAAGAAAAAATGATGCTGTTATTTTGGTTGCATGCAGATAGTGATCTATGCAGGGTAAGTAGAAATCCTGCCTCAAGCTGCCCCTTGATATAAGCTACCCACACAACAAGTTTGACGTCAATAGGCTAAAGCAAACTCAAGTTATTGAGCAGAAACAGAATTTCTATTTTTAGCAACAGTCACCTTGACCTTAATCACAGACACCGGGGTAGCAATCCCAAGCCCTCATGATATAAGCTAAGACACACCAAATTTGGCATCAATAGGCCAAAGCAAACTCAAGTTATTGAGCAGAAACTGAATTTCTATTTTTTAGCAACAGTGACCTTGACCTTGATCACAGACAACTGGGTAGCAATCCCAAGCTGCCTCTTGATATAAGCTAGACACACACCAAGTTTGGCGTCAATAGGCTAAAGCAGTCTCAACGTTTTGAGCGGAAACCAAAAGTTGATGCCCACAGGCTTCAGCATTACAATAACCGGTTTTAGTTGAAAGCCTGGTTAAAAACATTGAAAATCTTCTTGTCTAAAACCACAAGGGCCTGAGCCTTAAGAATTGATATGTAGTCTAGTTGACCTCTACCAAGTTTTTTCAAATTATACCCCTTGGGTCAAATGTGGCCCAATTGCCAATTGGTGCTTGTTTGAAAAAAGGATTAAGTCAGAACTTTTTTTTTATATAAAAAATTAGAAATGTGTCCATAGGACAAAGATGCCCCCACTCAACCTAGCTACTATATAGCTAGCAATAATTATGGCCACTAGATAGTCATACACGCTGAAACATTAATAAGATTGGTTTAACAAAACAAGGGTGAACAGTGATCACATGTGTCGCCTGATGATAGCCAATTAAACAGTACTTAGTATTGAGAGGTGATTAGACAGTTTGTAGGCTAAAACACATTTTTTTATTCAAGAGCCATAACTCAGCCAAAAATCATTCAATGAAAAAACCTGTAAGATATGCGCAAGTACTTGGGGTACAGAACAATCCTGTAACATTTCATTTAAATTGCTTTAGTAGTATAAGAGAAGTAGTCCAGACAAACTTTAAAAATAAAAATCATTAAAGGGCCATAACTCTGACAAAAATCATTGAACTGGAAAATGCTGACAACATGCATAACTAGACTGAGTCTGGAATTTGACCATTGGAAGAGCGTTAAACTCACTAAGAAGAAGGAAAATTTACACATCAAGGTATCAAACTGTAGGGCAACAATGCTGTGGTCTGAGAAGTAAGTTGACAGGCAGGATAATCTGGGTTGTAGAATATTATTCTGTATGTAGACAAGGTCAAAGGTAGAACCACCTCTGTGAGTTGGGAGCTGCACACACTGGGAATAGTTATTCAATTTCTGTGACAGTCTTGTATAATTTGTAGAATTAAAAGCTAAGTTGAAATCTCCAAGCAGAATATCTGGAGAAGTTTGGTCTGCAATATGTGCTAGATCATTAATAAAGTCTGTTATGTTCGAGGATGGAGATCTATAGAGAAGACAGAATGACCTTGGGCAGAGCTCTGATGAGATGGTTACTGACACTTGTTCCATATGAGGTTGATGTGAAACACTGGAAGTTGTCACTGGCAACTTATCTCGTGTGTAGAACAACAAGCTATGGCAGTTGTCTTCCCATGACATAGGCAAACATGTCAAGCTCCACCCAACATGCTGATGGTACTGTACTTGATTCTCATAGACATTTGCTTCAGTCAGACACAGTATGTCAACACTGCTCAGAACTGGGTGACTCTAGCTCCAGCGCTTTTGCATTAACAGGTGACACAAGTTGAAAATAGCAAATTTTGAGTATGTAAGGGGCCGTAACTCTAACTATTCTGAATAAATCTATACGGGAAACCCCAGGTGCACAACTTTACATGCTGATCAACATTCCTGTAAAGTTTCTTGACTGTAGGTGGAGTGATTTGCAGGTACAGGCGACACAAGTTGAAAATTACTATTTTTGACTAAGTAAGGGCCCATAACTGTAACAATTCCAAATTAATCTATACCGAAAACCCCAGGTGCACAACTTCACATGCTGATCAACATTCCTGTAACGTTTCTTGACTCTAGCTCAAGTGCTTTAGGAGCTACAGGCGACACAACTTTTTGGGACATACTGACAGACGGACATGGGCAAATCTAAATCCCCCCCCAAGAGTGGCAGAGCTTCATAAAAGGAATATCCCAGGTATGTTTCGTCAATGTTGGCTTAGCAGTTTAGGAGGAGAAGTCATTCACGTCAAATTGTTGACGACGCATGACGCACTGGCTCACAACACACGCTGACGGACACTGGACAATCAATGATCCCAATAGCTCACCTCTGAGCACTTTGGGTTCAAGTGAGGTAAAAAATGTTACTCTGCACCAACACTCATCTGTTTTATTTATCAGAAATGAGATTGCAAGTACCAACCCATCCAGAGTTACAAAGTGAATCTGTGTTTTGACCAGATGACCTAGTTTTTACCCCCAATGACATATATTCAAACCCAACCTCGATATCATCAAGAAAAATGTCTGAAAACTTTTTATGACATTTGGAAAGAAACCTCGAGTGTAAACAAGGAAAACCTGTGTTTTTACCCAATGACCTAGTTTTCTGTCCCAGATGACCCACATTCAAACCTGACCTAGATATCATCAACACAAACATTCTGACAAATTTTCATCACATTTGGAAAGAAATACCTTCTCATCCCATGTAAGTAGTTAAGTTTGCTATATAAGTCATGCATAACCAAGTGTCCCTGGGGTGTACTTAATTTTCACCCCAAGGACATAATAGGAACAATCTTGATAGAGGTCTACTAGAGGATGCCTTACATCAAATTAAAAAGCTGTGTCAGGCGGTTTTAGAGAAGATTTTCAGTTATTCCTATAGAACTATATATAAGGCCCAGGGTGAAGTTAATATTGACCCTGGGGTCATGACTGAACCATTATAACTACCACTAGACAATGCTACACACCAAATATCAAAACTCTAAGCCTTATGGTTTATGAATAATCAGCTACTTTAAGTTTTTGAACGCTGCCATTGACAACACTCGCTGACCCAGTAACAATAACAGCTCCACTTTTTTTTCAAAAACAGACAAGCTAATAAGTTTAAACTTACTTTTTTGAGCCATTATAAAGGACTCAAAATTTTTCTTTTTACTACTTCAATTTCCATTACCAATCAAGTTAAGACTTTCGTTTACATTGGACATCATAAAGCATTATTATACAAATAATGTGTTTCATATCATCAACTGTTGTTCTATCTAACTTCCAATCTTCACTAGATTTTAACTATCATTAGAATATACTGCACCTCTACTTTATACACACAGATACATGTTTGATTTTTGTGTATTTGTCATATTATGGACCTACACAGTGTTACAAACCATGTTTGATTTTTGTGTATTTGTCATACTATGGACCAAATACCAAAACAATTGTGGACAAGAAACATCGCAACGTGACGAAACCAGGTTTTTAATGTTTCACAGAAGCTTTGTCATCAAGTGCCATGGTGGATATTGTGAGCATTTTTTTTTAAATTGAAATGTTTTTGGTGGAATTATGGCCTTTTTAATTTTTTACATGTATAATAAATAGATGAACACTAATTTGTATCTTTCATAGTTCTACAGATCTGAAATGCTAATTGTATCTAATTATATGCACATTACTGCAAACAACGAACTTAGGTACAAATTAGTTTTATTCATAATACTATTATACGATTATAGTATAATATTATGTTGCTTGGTCATTTTATTTGCTTTTCACATTTCGCTGTTTATTATTTGATATATACATTTATCATTGCTCTATGATGGGGAGTGCCTTTGACCGACACCCACTTACTGAAAAGGGAGATAAAAAATCAAAATCTTTTTAAAAAAGGGGAGATAAAAGTTATGATATAAATCATAAAAATAAACCTAACTTATTTCTTACTAAAACCTTAATCCAGAATGAACTCCAGGTCATCTTATGGTCACTCCAGTATGTTTCTTACTAAAACCTTAATCCAAGAATGAACTCCAGGTCATCTTATGGTCACTCAAGTATGTTTCTTACTAAAACCTTAATCCAAGAATGAACTCCAGGTCATCTTATGGTCACTCCAGTATGTTTCTTACTATAACCTTAATCCAAGAATGAACTCCAGGTCATCTTATGGTCACTCCAGTATGTTTCTTATTATAACCTTAATCCAAGAATGAACTCCAGGTCATCTTATGGTCACTCCAGTATGTTTCTTATTATAACCTTAATCCAAGAATGAACTCCAGGTCATCTTATGGTCACTCCAGTATGTTTCTTATTATATCCTTTATCCAAGAATGAACTCCAGGTCATCTTATGGTCACTCCAGTATGTTTCTTACTATAACCTTAATCAAAGAATGAACTCCAGGTCATCTTATGGTCACTCCAGTATGTTTCTTACTATAACCTTAATCCAAGAATGAACTCCAAGTCATCTTATGGTCACTCCAGTATGTTTCTTATTATAACCTTAATCCAAGAATGAACTCCAGGTCATCTTATGGTCAATCCAGTATGTTTCTAACACACCTGTCTTCTAGCTGGTTTCTGTGCTGTAAATATGATCAAGTGCTGAATGATAATCTGTGGTCTCCATGCATAGAGCTGGTACAGCATTTGTTTTGTTCTTCAAGAAATCATACAGTTTCTGGCATTTTGAGAGTTGAAGCTGGTAAATGTTCATGTCTCCAACAATGACTAATGGCATGTTCTGCTGATATAGTTTTTTGACAGCTGTACATATTTTGTTGATATTTCCAGGTGGATTACAGTAGACAGAGATGACTTCCCAATTCTTTTGTGTGAGTACTGGTCAGAATTGCTAGTCCTTGTTTCACATAGATAAATGTCTAAGAATGTGGTCTATTTTGGTTATCGTCAGTGTACAGACAAACTTGATCCTGAAAGTCTTCAATTGCATAGTGTTCCTTAGAGTCAGTTTTTTTGGCCCATGTGTCTTGCACAACTATAACATCAGTATTCACTAGTCTTTCATCTTTCCTATAGTGTTCAATGTTCTTATGAAGTGATCTTGCATTATGGCATATTATTGTGAGATCTGACACAGAAATATTTGTTTTTTCCGTACCAAGCAAATCAGTAACAGTGATTTATCCCTATAATATGTCTTTGATCATAACTAAAAATTCTAGGCTCAAAAATGTATATATTGAAAAACCAAAGGGCCATAATAAAGTAAAAAATTACAGAATCAAAAAACCCCAACAATATGCGCCAGGGCACTTGATGACAAAGCTTCTGTGAAAGTTTCGTCAAAATCACTTGAGAAATGTAGGAGCAGTTGCGAACACACGAAATTGTTCACTACATATTCCATATAAGGAAAACAAGAGGGCCATGATGGCCCTGGATGGCTCACCTGAGTACTTTGGCTGTAGGTTTGCTGTTAAGCAGTATTTCATTTTTTAATTGAAAATATATAAGTGCCTACAAACCAAATATGTAAAATATCTGTCAATAAATAAAGGCTCTATGACAGGAAGTAGAAATATCTATCCTAAGCTATGGTGACCTTGACCTTGACCCAGTGACCTCAAACCCTACCCATGGGTAAACGTCCATGCAAGGAACCTATATACTAAATATCAAAGATAATGGACTATAAATAAGGGCTCTATGAGGTACAGTAGATGAATCTATTTTTAGCCTCCGTGACCTTCAACCTAATCTAATAATTTCAAAAAGCTTGATAAAGATTGCTTCATGCCAAATTTTAAAATTCTAGGCCTTGTGGTTTCAGACAAGAAGATTTTTAAAGATTTTCTTCTATACTGCTAATTAAAACTTGTGACCCCTCGGGCAGGGCCAAAAGTGACCCCGGGGACATTTTTCAAAAAACTATGTAGAGGTTCACTAGACAATGCTGCATACCAAATATCTAAGCTGTAGGCATTGAGGTTTCCAGTAAGAAGATTTTTAAAGATTGCCTTTTTTACATATTAAGGGCCCCCGGGGCGGGGCCAATTTTGACCCCGGGGCCAACATATAAACAATACTGGTAAAGGTTCACAACACAATACTCCACACCAAATATCTAAGGTCTAGTCCTTTTAGTTTGGAAGAAAAATGACTTTTCATGTTTTTCCTATATAACTATAAGTAAACCAAGACAACCCTGGGGGTGTGGATTTTTTTACCCAGGGGACATAATTTGAACAAACTTGGTAGACATCCACTATACAATGCTGCATACCAAATATCTAAGCTGTAAGCATTGAGGTTTCCAGTAAGAAGATTTTTAAAGATTGCCTTTTTTTAACATATTAAGGGCCCCCGGGGTGGGGCCAATTTTGACCCCGGGGCCAACATATAAACAATACTGGTAAAGGTTCTCCTCAACACAATACTCCACACCAAATATGTAAGGTCTAGTCCTATTAGTATTGGAGAGTAATGATTTTTCATGTTTTTCCTATATAAATATATGTAAATCAATAGAACCCTGGGGTGTGGCAAATTTTGACCAAGGGGACATAATTTGAACAAACTTGATAGAGGTCTACTAGACAATGCTACATATAAAATATCTAAGCTGTAGGTATTGTGGTTTCTGAGAAGAAGACTTTTAAAGATTTCCTATATAAGCCTATGTAAAATCAATTGACCCCCGGGGTGGGGCCTATTTTGACCCAGTGGCTATGATTTGAAGAGACTTAGTAGAGGTCCACAAGACAATGCTGCACACCAAATATCTAAACTCTAGGCCTTGCGGTTTCTGACAAGAAGATTTTTTTAAAGTTTTTCCTATATAACTCTATATAAAACATTTGACCCGAGGCGGGGCCATTTTTGACCCAGGAGCCATGATTTGAACAAACTTGGTAGAGGTCCACTGGACAATGCTGCACACCAAATATCTAAACTCTAGGCCTTGCAGTTTCTGACAAGAAGATTTTTTAAAGTTTTTCCTATATAACTCTATGCAAAACATGCGATCCCCGGGGCAGGGCCATTTTTGACCCAGGAGCCATGATTTGAACAAACTTTGTAAAGGTCCACTGGACAATGCTGCACACCAAATATCTAAACTCTAGGCCTTGTGGTTTCTGACAAGAAGATTTTTTTAAGTTTTCTCTATATAAATCTTTGTAAAATCAATTGACCCCTGGGATGGGGTCAGGTTTGACCCCACGGTCATAATTTGAACAAACTTGGTAGAGGTCCACTAGATGATGCTTCATACCAAATATCTAAGCTCCAGGCCTTGTGGTTTCGGAGAAGAAGATTTTTAAAGTTCCAACTTTGAAAATCTATTTTTAGCTCCTCTGGCCTTGAAATGCAATGGATCTGAACCATTTGAACAATTTTGGTAAAGCTTCATGCAAGTAACATTCCTGCCAAGTTTCAGCAAGATTGGCCCAGCAGTTCAGGATAAGAAGTTGTTTGAAGAAAAAGCTGACGACGCACGCACTCACTCACGCACGGACGGACGCCGGACATCAGGCGATCACAAAAGCTCACCTTGAGCACTTTGTGCTCAGGTGAGCTAAAAAACAAAGGGCCATAATTAGGTAAAAAATTATTGAATCACAAAACCCCGACATTATGCACCATGGCACTTGTTGACAAAGCTTCTGTGAAAGTTTGGTCAAAATCCCTTGAGAAATGTAGGAGCAGTTGCGCACAGATGAAATTGTTCACTATATATTCCATGTAAGAAAAAAAACTAAGGACCATAATTAGGTCAAAAATTATTGAATCACAAAACCCCAACAATATGCGCCAGGGCACTTCATAACAAAGCTTCTGTGAAAGTTTGCTCAAAATCCCTTGTAGGAGTTGCGCACAGAAGAAATTGTTTTATGCCCACCCACCCGCCCGCCAACTAACATACCTCAATCTAATAACCAGTTTTTACCTTCAGAAAACCTGGATAAAAAAAAAGTTTTAACATTCTGCATGAATTTAACTATATCAATTATGAAATTAAACATTACTGATAAGCTAACAGTTAACTTACCTCTAAACTAGCTCTTTTAGTAGGATTTAAAACTAGAAATCTTTTTAATAAATTTTCACAGTCTGTTGACATATAAAAAGGTATTCTGTATTTCCCTCGTAAAACTCTTTCTCTTAATTCCTGAAATCAAAAAAAGCATAGCACATGTAAGATAAAGTTTAACCAACTAACCTATAATACTATGTTCATTAACAATAAACTGAAAAACTGTGAAACTCACAATGTGTCTGTGTGTGTGTGTTATCTTGAAGTTCTTGACAAACATTTTTGACAAGTTCTTTTACATGATGGCCCTTTTAAACGCTCACCTGAGTACAAGTACTTCCATGCACACACCAAATGATTAAATTCCAGGCCTTGTGGTTTCTGATGAGAAGATTTTAAACATTTTTACCCATGTCAGTCTATATTAAACCAAGTGACCCATGTACAATTCTGACATTTAGCCTGGGTGACCTTGACCCTAGTGATCTAAAATCCAAACCAAAGCCAGAAGTCTGTGGTACATACACGCCAAATATCAGTTAATAAATGAACAAGAGGGCCATAATGGCCCTAGATCGCTCACCTGACTGCTTTTAAAAAAATTGTTATGGCCCTGATTAATTGACCCCAGATGACCCATATTTGAACTTGACCTCGAAATTACCGAAACAAGTTTTCTGACAAATTTCCAGGTTATTTGGACTGAAAATGTTGCCTCAAGAGTGTTAACAAGGTTTTAACATATTTGGGCTCTATGACCTTTTTGACCCCAGATTACCCATATTCGAACTTTAGCTAGAAATCATCGAAAAAACCTCTCTGACAAATTTTCAGGTTATTTGGACTGAAAATATAGCCTCTAGAGTGTTAACAAGGTTTTTTTTCCATATTTGGGCTCAGAGACCTACATTATGACCCCAGATGACCTTCAAACTTGACCTAGAAATCATCAAAACAACCTTTATAACAAAATTTAGGATATTTGGACTGAAAATGTAACCTCTGGCGTGTTAACAAAGTTTTTCCATATTTGGGTTCTGTGACCTAGTTTTGGACCCCAGAAGACCCATATTGAAACTTGAGCAAGAAACCATTGAAACAACCTTTCTGACAAATTTCCAGGTTATTTTGACTGTAAATGTTAACTTTAGAGTGTTAACAAGGTTTTTCCCAATTCGGGCTCTGTGACCTAGTTCTTGAACCCAGATGACCCATATCCAAACATGAGCTAGAAATCATCAAAACAACCTTTATGACAAAAGTCCACGATATTTTGACTGAAAATGTTGCCTCTAGAGTGTTTACAAGGCTTTTCCATATTTGGGTTCTGTGACCTAGTGACCAATATTCCAACTTGAGCTAGAAATCATTGAAACAACCTCTCTGACAAATTTTCAGGTAATTTGCACAGAAAATGCAACCTCTGAGGTGTTTACAAGGTTTTTCCTTATTTTGGCTCTTCGACCTAGTTTTTGACCCCAGATGACCAATATTCCAACTTGAGCTAGAAATCATTGAAATAACCTCTCTGACAAATTTTCAGGTAATTTGGACAGAAAATGCAACCTCTGGGGTATTTACAAGGTTTTTCCTTATTTTGGCTCTGTGACCTAGTTTTTGACCCAGATGACCCCATATTCAAACTTGTGCCATATATCATGGAAACAACCTTTCTGACAAATTTCCAGGATATTTGGACTGAAAAAGTAGCCTCTACAGTGTTAACAATGTATTTTCTATTTTTGGCCTCTGTGACCTAGTTTTTGAGCCCAGATGATCCATATTCAAAATTTATCTAGAAATCATTAAAACAACCTTTCTGACAAATTTCCAGGATATCTGGACTGAAAATGTAGCCTCTAGATTGTTAACAAGGTTTTTCTATTTTTGGGCCTTGTAACCTACAGTACACGCAGCTGTTAACATTGTCGTGGGGGGCGGTTTCGTCTCAAGGTGGCCAGTCGTAGTGGACAGAACACACTAATTCCGGGTGTCCGCTAAAATGACCATCGCAACTACCTCCGAGGGGTATGATCACCGTGTGTTGCGGTGACAGAAAGCCACACGTCCACGCGATGTTCTGACTTGGAGATTACTGCATTTAAAGTTACTTAGCGTACAGTTCATGTATGTGGTTTTATTTTTACTCATACTTATTTTACTTACATGTATTTTGTGGCAAACTTCAGTTGGTCAAATCAAAACCAAATTTCAAATACATTTGCGGTGTAAGTTTACTTTGTACTTTCGATTTTTGGAATTTTTGAAAACGCTTGTTATTATATAGCAAAATTGATCAATAATTTTTGCCAAGTGCCTAGATGATACAGATATCGAAAGCAGTTAAACACGTGTTGTTCTAAAAACCCAGACAATGCATTTTCTGAAAATATGATCAGCTGTTTCCGGAAGCAACTGCTTTGATTGGTCATTCTTTGCGTAAACAAATAGGAGTGTTAGGACACAAATGCATCACAATTAGAGTGGATTTGTTCGAATCTTGACTGTTTAAATCGGCTGTGTTTCTGTTCAACAAATACCCTCAGTCATACAACCAAACATCGAACATCAACAAATAAAGTTAAACTGGATGGGGTATTAAAAAGAAAAAGAAACAACTTCAACTGGTAATAATTATGTGTTTTTTGTTACTCATCTGAAAAAAAAAATAGGGGAAAGTAAAATTGTGTTGCGACTTCGTTTTTTCGGACACCGCGACCCGACGCCGCGACATGGCGCGTTACTGATCACCGTGGACGGCCGTGCTGACCACCATGTTTTATATGAATGAACACTTGACACAGTGGTCATTTTGGTCCTCAACGCGGACAGTAAAATCGCGGGAAGGGTGTTCGTTGTAAAAGTCCGCGCTGCGTGTATTCAGGGCTCTACAAATTCTATAGTCCGACGTCCGGGACAACTCTAAAACAGCCTTCGGACAACTGACAATACACAATAATTTTGTCCGGGACAACTCTAAAATTGAAGGCTATTCAGTCCGGACATAATCATAATAAACAAGATGATGCGTTATTCAGCTCCAGGCAGTTAATTTACGCTATCGACAAGCTCCGCCCTGAGAAGTCAAGTACTTGTCTAAATCGGCCAATCGCGACGCCTAGATATATATTCATTAACTAATGAGAACAGTCGTAATAAATTTGCTTTGAGAGTGCCCGGATTCTAAATGTCGGCATCGTGATCAAAGAGGCTGTTGTTTTGACAATGTAATTTGATCGATTATAGTGCAATAAGGGTACAATACATGTACGGTAAGCATGTTTAATTGTTGTTTATTTGTGTTTTACACCTATTGTTCCCTACTGAAGTATAACAGTGTACGTATTGTTCATTAATCATGGGGGTGTTAATTGTGTTGACACCTAATCGCTGGTATTGTAAAATGACCAGAAAGAATTTTTTTAAAGACAAAATAACCTTTCTAGATAACATAATCAGCTCTCATCTGCCAGCAAGCAGACGTGGGCACTGTGAAGATGAGTCTACTGAAATTTCTTAAGTTAAAGGATAAAAATCCTGATATTCATAATGAAAGTGAAAGTAGGAAACGTAAGGCTGAGGAAAAGGTGGAATCTAAAAACAAAAAACAATGTCTGGAATCAAAGAAAGACAAGAATTATGATGCAACAAGAGAAAGAAAGTTTGTTGAAACATGGCTAGATGACTTTGATTGGCTAGTTTATGAGCAAGAAAATGAACTTATGTTCTGCAAATATTGTAGACGATATCCTAAGCTGGCAGTAACTAAATTCAATCAGACCTGTGTGTTTGTAGAAGGCTCCAAGACATTTAGAATTGAACCTATCCGTGCACACAACAAAAGTGCTGCTCACAAAAATTGTGCAACTCAGTTCATGCGTGATGATGAAAAGTCATTGTCAGAAGTCAAACATGCAAGCACACCAGTAAAAGACACTGATATAGGGAAGGCCTTCCAAAAGCTAGGTGAAAGAGAGCATCAACGCATGAGGTTTGTTTTTAACTGTGCATATTCCATAGCTTACCACAATAGACCCTTCACTGATATGAAAATGTTGTGCTCTTTGATGAAGAAAAATGGGGTTGACATTGGTGAAAATTATGACAATGATGTCAAAGCCCGTGAATTTATTTCTTCCATTGCTGAATGTATCCAGCTTGATGCCCTTAATGATATTCTAAACAGTCCTTATGTTTCCATTCTTGCTGATGGCAGCACTGACGTTTCTTTCAAGGAACAAGAAATTGTGTACATGAGGTACATTAATGATGGCGAAGCAAAAACACAGCTAATTTCATTGGAAGAGCTTAAATCCGCTAATGCCAAGGGTGTAAAAGAAAGCATTGATACTGGACTTAGCCGCTTTGGAATTGAATTCTCAGACCTAACAAATGCAACAAATGAAAAACCTACACTGGTGTGTGCCAATTTTGATGGTGCTAGTGTAATGCAGGGACTAAGAAATGGAACTATGGCACTGATTTTGAAAGATGCTCCCTGGGTATTTCCAATGCACTGTGTTGCCCATAAACTGGAACTGGCAGCTCTTGATAGTTTGAAGACAGACTCATACATGAGGAGGTTTGAAGAAACTGTGAAAGGGATATACATGTTCTATCACTATAGCCCAAAACGTAGACGAGAGGTTAAGGAAGTTGCAGACTTCATTGGAAGTGAATTAGTACACATGAGTGGTATCAAGCAGGTAAAAGGGATATTTGAACAAATTGTTTATTTAATTTATGAATGCAAAAGGAAAGTACAGCAGTTAACTCTGTAAAAGGTTATAAAATTTCAACCAAAGTAAATGCATATATCCTCAGAAAAACATCAACCGTTACTTTATCATTTAATAATAGCTACTGACATTTATGATGCAAAACCAATCCATGCTCAAGATAATAAATAAAAAAAAGTCACAAAAAACACAATGTTATTCAGTCAAAAGTTACATAGAAAAGCATAATGTAGTTGAATTTACTCTTTTCACTTCAGGTCAGATGGCTAGCTAGTCAGACCAAGGCCTTGTCTGCACTGAGGAAGAACTACACTTCCATAGTAGCACACCTTGAACATGTTGCTGCAAGAAACTCATCAGATGAGTCTGCAAGGGCAAAAGGCTACTTGCGTGGAATCACCACCGTCAAATTTGCAACTCTGCTACATGCAATGCTTGATATTCTTGAAGTTACTTCAAGTTTATCGAAAGTGTTTCAAAGAACAAGTCTGCTGGTGTCAGAGGTCTATCCAGAGACAGAGATACATCTAATCAAGATGGAGGAACTGAAGCACAAGCCTGGTGAAAACTTACAGGTCAGATATATGAAATGTTTCTCAGTTTCTGTCACTTATTTAAATGTTTCCTCTTGACAGATTATGCATTTATAAATACAACATGTAGTTACTGAAATAAGAAGCCCTGATGTTTTCCTTACTTTTGTTCTTGTGTATAAAGCAACATTATTCAGTTTTTGTCATCAGTCTTAACAAATTTGGTTATATTTTTATAACATTTATTTCCAGATGTTTTATTCCCAGTTCTGCTCAGAGAAAAAGACACTAAATGGTGTTGAACTTACTGGTGACATGCCATCCAGGGGCTTTATTGATGACATAATTGATGACCTAATCCATTACATTGACAAAAGGTATACAGTTATCCCAATAGAAGTTTGCATTCTGAATACTAGAAATAGTATAAATATAATAATTAAGAGCACTTTCTTCATTATTTCATAAAGTAACCAGGCAAGAACTTTTTTACCTACTGATGTGATCATAAAGGGTAAACACTTAGATATGGATGTTTTAAAAGTGTTAACTTTATATATATATATGTTTGATTAGAATGGGATGATTTCACTGATATAAAAGGCACACAGAATTATTTTTTTCTGTTCCAGGTTTTCTAATTTCAATGAGGAGCCACTCAAATGCTTTGCTGCCTTGAATTATAAAGCCATCCCACAGAACCGCAATGACCTGATGAGGTTTGGTAACAAAGATGTTGAAACCCTTCTTAGTCACATGCCCCAGCTTTTTCCAAAGGATTCTCACAGAACAGTCTTAAGTGAATATACAGACTTAAAAGTGTATATGAGGGATCTAAGTCAGACTAGCCATGAGCCAAATGAAGTTTTCAAACTCCTCCTTAGGAAAAAGAACATTCCAAATGTAAGAAAACTTCTTGAAATTCAGCTGGTAATCAGCCCCACCACTGCGGAGTGTGAGCGTGGGTTCTCTGCAATGAAGCAAGTAAAAACACAGCTGAGAAATTGTCTCAAACAGGACACCCTACAAATGTTAATGACAGTCAAACAGCATGGTCCCACACTGGAAAAGTTCTCCCCTGACAAAGCAGTTGAACACTGGCTAAATGGAAGCAAAACATCAAGACATGTGAATGGACATGCAAAGCAATCTTATGTTACAAAACTGTAAGACTTACATAGGGTTCAATGAGGACTTGAAAACTGATTGTCAGACATGATTAAAAAAAAACAGTTTCTTCGTTACAATACTAGTATAGTATATAATAGAAGCTAGACAGGCATTTTTTAAAAACTGATATAATCATACTAGGAAAGCACTTAGAAATGAATGTTAAAGATGTTAACTTTGTAGGTGTATGTGTGTGTTTGGTAACATTAAGAAGAGTTTACTATAAAAAAAGGTCAATACTTGATAGTTTACCTGAATAATTTTGTGATGAATGAAATAAAAGATATTTTATACATGTACTTGTCGTGTTTAAAATCATTTTGTACTTAATACTGGACTTTTCACTTGGACATCTGACTTTATTTTTCGGACAACTCTATTTTGCCTAGGTGAGTTGTCCAGGACAACTCACTTTCAAAAATATTTGTAGAGCCCTGGTATTGTAGCTTTATATAGGGAAAATACCCCATCCGGTTAAACTTTTATTTGTTGACGTTAGATGTTTGGTTGTATGATTGAGGGTAACACAGCCGATTATGAAAAGATTTACACACCTACATGCCATCTTGTTAATTAACTTTAATTGCTGCATTTAATATATTTTCAAGTCTTCAATCTGTGCCGCACTTGCGTTTATCCACTCGCAAATAAATTGCAAATGATAATCAAATTGCAATTAATATATTTTCAAGTCTTCAATTGGTGCCGCGCTTGTGTTAATCCACTCGCAAATAAATTACATGCAAATAAATTACTAACGATCATCAAACAGCGAAAAGTTAATAGATCTAATTTAAACTGTCAAAATTCGAACAAATCCACTCTAATTATGATGCATTTATGTACGAACGTTCTTTTTTGTTTACGCAAAGAATGACCATTCAAAGCAGTTGCTTCCCGAAACAGCTGATCATATTTTCAGAAAATGACATTGTTTTTAGGTCAACACGTGAAATCGTTCGACATCTGTATTGTCTAGGCGCTTGGCAAAAACTATTGATCGATTTTGCTATATAGTAACAAGCGTTTTTCAAAAATTCCAAAAACGAAAGTACACAATAAACCTACACCGCATATGTACTTGAAATTTGGTTTTAATTTGACCAGCTGAAGTTATCCACAAAATACATGTAAGTAAAATAAGAATGAGTGAAAAGAAAACCACGTACATGTACTGTACGCTGAGTATGTTTAAAAGCAGTAATATCCAAGTCAGAACATCGCGGGGACGCGCGGTGTTCTGTCACCGCGACAGGCGGTGATCATACCCCTTGGCGGTTGTCGCGGTGGTCATTTTAGCGGACACCCGAAATTTTGGGTGTTCAGTCCCCCGTGACTGGCCACCCGGAGACGATACCGGCCCCCGCGACAATGTTATCAACGTCAAAGTCAGTGCTGCGTGTACTGTATGTAAAATTAATTGACCCCAGGGGCAGGGCCAAATTTGACCCCAGGGGTATAATTTGAACAAACTTGGTAGAGGTCCATTAGACAATGCTACATACCAAATCTTAAGGCTCAGGGCCTTGTGGTTTCAGACAAGAAGATTTTCAAAATGTTCCCTATATAAAGCTATGTAAAATCAATTGACCCCAGGGGCAAGGCCAAATTTGACCCCAGGGGTATAATTAGAACAAACTTGGTAGAGGTCTATTAGACAATGCTATATACTAAATCCTAACGCTCAGGGCCTTTGAAGATTTTCAAAATTTGTTCTTTCAGTTGCCATAGCAACCAGAGTTCTTGATGGAAATTAATTCTTTGAACAACTTTGGTAGAGCTTCATGCAAGGAATATCCCAGGCATGTTTAGTCAAAGTAGGCTTAGTGGTTTGGGAGAGTTGTTCAAGTCAAATTGTTGACGACGCATGAAGCCTTACGCACGCCGCCGGACAATCAATGATCCCAATAGTTCACCTTTGAGCACTTTGTGCTCAAGTGAGCTAACAAACTTGGTAGAGGTCCACAATACAATGCTGCACACCAAATAACAGACCTCTGGGTTTAGCAGTTTTAGACAAGAAGATTTTTTAAAGATTTTTCCTCTGTATTTCTATGTTAAACATGTGACCACTCAAGTGGGGCCAGATGTGACCCTGGGGACTAATTTGAACAAACTTGGTAGAGGTCCACTAGACAATGCTTCGTATCAAATTTAAAATTCTAGGCCTTGTGGTTTCAGACAATAGCATTTTTAAAGATTTTCTTCTATATTGCTATTAAGGATGGAAACGAATGTTCAAATATTCAAATATTTGAAAATCAACCAAATATTCGAATCTGAAAATCAAATTCGAACATTCTATAATAATTTTTGTTTCAGATAAAGCATTGTTGATTTTTATAAATGTAAGCGTTCTGATTATGCAAAAAAAAAAAAGAAAACCCAAACAATCTGTTTGATATTGTGTTTGTTTATCGTGTGTCAAAAATGATCCAAGTAACAATAAAATTGCAATGCATAATTGGCAGGGGCAATTGTTACAGATTAACAGTTTGCAACTGGTGTAATTGTGATACCTTTTAACCTTTTGTTCATTTTAATTGGTGCGCGTTTATTTCACAAATTTTAGAAGTTGTCTCACAATATTCAAGGATTAAGGTCATGTTTTTATGAAAACGAACGACCAGTCACGCTTATAACTGATAACTGATATTACTTTTTTGTTGCCCAATCAGTACAATAGCTCAAATAATTTCCTCTTATTAGTATATTTGATAAACAAATCATCCTCGCTTTATGTTTGATCTAGAAATGGGTTTTTGATTGAACAAAAACATATGTGTCCCCCCAGCCAGTTGCTGCAGGCAGTATTGAGTCAGACGATTGTAAAATAAGGGGGATATTTTTGTCAAATGTTCATAATGAACAAGAAACTCATACTCTGTCAAGAAAGGATTGAGCAGAGACCTTGTTTCATATTGTACAAAATGGTTGTATTCATTCAGTCTAGTAATGGACGGACGGACAGACAGACCGACAACCAGGGGAAAAACAATATGTCTCCCCCATTTTTGGGGGGAGACATAAATATCACGTGGTTTTAATGAACTGATATATTATGTAATGCCAATAACTTAATAAGTATTTAAAACTTCTATTAAACAAGCCATTTCTATGCCATTTCTAGATGATACATTCCAGTTTCTGCAACAAAGTACAGGTGATAAAACAGTACCAATGTTCGAATACCAAAATTGGGGTAACTGACAGAACTGAAAAAAAACAAATATTCGAATATGGCAAAGCGAATATTCGAATACTGATATAAGTACTCGTTCCCATCCCTAATTGCTATAGAACTTAAGACCCTTAAGCTGGGCCAAAAGTGACATCATGGACATTATTTGAACAAACCTGTTAGAGGTCCACTAGCAAAATTAATGCTACACACCAAATTTCAGACCTCTGGGCTTAGTTTTTCATTCTTGTTGCCATAGAAAAGAGAGTTCTCATTCTTTGAACAACTTTGGTAAAGCTTTCTGCAAGGAACATTCCTGCAAAGTTTTATCATCTTTCACTTAGAGGTTTAGGAGCAGATGTTGTTTTAAGTAAAAAGCTGATGGCGCAAACCACCCGACAGACACAGGGCTATCACAAAAGCTGACCTTGAACACAGTGCTGAAGTGTGCTAAAAATCAATTTTTAGCCATTGTGACCTTGACCCAAGTGAAATCTGTGTCTATAAAGCAACTTGAGCTTGTCACATAAGTGACGAATTCCCCTACACTGGTCGTAGGTCAGAAATCTTTGTAAGTAAAAAGGGTCATTGCAAAATTCTTCGACTTCGACTTAAACGTGATATTTGAAAATCTTTAGAAGTAAATGGAAGTGATAGCACAGACAAGGTCTATAATTTGACAAGTCATTGTGACCTTAACCTCTGAGCCAGGAACTTGGGGTCTTGCTTACAACACACCATTACATGATGTCCTCTAGATGAACAAATATGCAAGAGAATTTCAAAATCCTTCCATGCCCAGAGAAGTCATGGCCCGGGAAAGGTCTATCATCAACATTATTTTACATATGACAAGTCATTATGACCTTGACCTTTGAGCTAGGGAAACAGGTCTTACATGCAAAACACCCTTTTATCAAAGTGAACAAATCTGCAAAGGTATTTCAAAATCCGTCCATGTATGGAAAAGTATGGTTCTGGACAAGGTCAATCAACATTTCTTACCTTTGACAAGTCTCTGTGACCTTGACCTTTGACCTATGGACATACTTCTTAAACACAACACACCGTCTCATTAAGGTGAACATATATACCAAAGTATTGTAAAATCTTTCCATGCATGGAGAAGTTATGCCTCAGACAAGGTCTATGAACATTTTTTACAATGACAAGTCACTGTAACCCTGACCTCCAAGCTATGGTCCTAGGTCTAACAGGTGACACTGTCTCATCAGGTGACCAAATATACCAAGGTATTTTAAAATCCTTAGAAGTTATGGCCCAGACAAGGTCTATCACCAACAATTTTTACCTTAAACCAGTGACTTGACCTTGACTTGACCCATAGACATGGGCCTTACACACGACACATCATCTCATCAAGATGAAACATGCAAAGGTATTTAAAACAGTCCATAAATTGAGAAGTTATGGTCCAGATAGGGAAATTTGACGGAATGGACATCAGGTGAATCCGATATAGCCTTCACACACAAAGGCTGTGGGATATAATAAGTAGGGATGTCAACGAGTATCCGAGTACTCGGATATCCGGATACTATGATGGTA
The DNA here is from genome assembly GCA_012932295.1 of Cyclina sinensis. Lineage (NCBI taxonomy): Eukaryota > Metazoa > Mollusca > Bivalvia > Venerida > Veneridae > Cyclina > Cyclina sinensis. Next base: position 31,844,049 of record JAAONU010000011.1, on the reverse strand, counting down.
TCCGGATAAAAATTTGGTATCCGAATATTCGTACACAAAATGAAAAAAAAAAAAAAAAAACAATTGTAAAATTTAACTTTCATAAAAAAATTCATACACTGGCAAAATTAATTTTTCAATTTCATAACGCTAAACATAATCGCGTCTATCTACCGCCGCCGGCATATCCTTTGATTGGTTTATTGATAAAGCGTCTATCTGTCACACGCCATTTAATGTGTTTATTCGTCTTGCAAACTGCTGGGACCTAACGCCACATCCCATTGTGTAGCAATTACTTTTATCCATGGTGTTCATATAGCCTATACAAGAGTATCTTGCCCCTTTTTTAATCAATTAGCAGTGTCAAACATGCCAATTAAGGGTTTCACGGTAAATTCTATGATAGTTTTAACGCAAGACTAATAAAAGAATGTCCTATCAGAATGTGATTTATGATGTATCCAATCAACGATTTGCTAAAACAAGCATTATGATTTTAATATGTCAAACAATCATTCTTTGCTAAAGCATTCGCATAAAAAACTTTGAACCATTCAAAAATATTAAACCCATTTAAAACTTCTGACACATTTGAAATCATTGTTTTTTTGTTATTTGTTGGCGCTCACATAATCACATAAGCTGTATAAATACATGTTCCGGTACACAAAAACAGCGTTTTGATCTACGGTGATTTTAAATGATATTTTTAAATTACATAGTTTATCTTTTTAAAAAACAAAGACAGACCATATCAAAAAAAAAAACACGAAAAAAACCTGGACGATAATCGTTTTCGTTAGACACTTATACTTAACGCACGTGCGTACTGGCGGGAAAATATACTTCAAGAGGCACGAGGAAAATAAAAACAGTAAACAACATGTCTTTGTTTTATTAACTTTACTTACACGTAAAGACAGTTATTATTTTTGTAAAACTGTCTTAACACATGTAATAGGATTACCAGAACAATATGTAAAACAGACGTCAAATGTAATGTTTGGCATAGGAATTGGACCATTGAGGTCGTATAGTCGTCGATTGTATACGAGTATCCGTATAGTATCCGAATAGTCTATACGGATATCCGGATACCGATTTAGGTATTCGTTGACATCCCTAATAATAAGAGATTTACAGCCCACTCACCTTACAGGGGTGAGTCAAAATCAAATTCATTACTGTTATTAAAGATGAGAGTCTGTGAGACTCCATCAAGTTTTATTTTTAGAGGTCACACTTCTCTTGTTGAGATATTTCAATCATTTACCTTTAAATTTTGTCCATCAAATGGTAAAGACCCACTGACTAGTGTGTACAAGATAACTCCTAAACTCCAGACATCTACTTCAGGACCATCATATTTCTTGCCTACAAGACAATTAAGCATTAGATTTTATAATTCTTCAATACAGAAGAAGCTCAGTTCTTACTCATTAGCCCTTTGATCCAAAATCTTTTCACAATTCTTCTGACTTCATCTCAAAAAATTGTTGGTGTTTATATTAATCAATCTTGATAATGACACAAGAAAATATTGTTATCGATTTCGTTCTGATCTAACTATTTCTAGATGATATACATTGTGATATATGTGGTCCAAAGGCATTTCATTCTATGCTTATCAAACCTGACAAGAACTGACTACTATTATGTAGGAGGTAAGTACAAACCCTGAAACAACTCTGGAGCTGCATAAGGAGGACTACCACAGAACGTGTCTAATTTGTTCCCTGGTACAAATTCATTACTGAACCCAAAATCAGCTATTTTGATGTTCATATCTGCATCTAGTAACAGATTTTCAGCCTGAAAAATCAAATTATAACATGTATTACTTATCACTTTAATACACATTGTCACAAGCATTACAACAAAAGCTAGTTTTAACTGAAAGTTAACAAGTATGCATAACACACTGTGCAAATTTAGCAGTGACCTGATTGCAACTGGCCATGCAAAAAATTGAATGAGTCCATTTGGAGTTATGCATCGGACAAAGTTTTTCAAGTAAATCTGATAAATGGGAATAACTCTAAAAGTAGGCAAAGTATAGTTATTGTTCTTGCACACTGCACTTCCTACCAATGTGCTTTGTCACTGTATTAAGTTTGAAGAAAATCCCTCAAGTACTTTTGAACTTATGCTTCGGACAAAGTTTTTCAAGTAAATCCCCAGGGGAGGGGGGGATGACCCCTCTGTGGTCACAGTGCATACTATCGAATACCTAAGCTCCAGGCCTTGCAGTTTCTGACAAGAAAATTTTTAAAGTTTTTTTGCTATATAACTATATGTAAAACATATGACCCCTTGGGCAGGGCCAGTTTTGACCCAGGGGCCATGATTTGAACAATCTTGGTAGAGGTCTACTAGACAATGCTCAATACCAAATATCTAAGCTCCATGCCTTGCAGTTTCTGACAAGAAGATTTTTTAAGTTTTTTTGCTATATAACTCTATGTAAAACATATGACCCCTTGGGCAAGGCCAGTTTTGACCCAGGGGCCATGATTTGAACAATCTTGGTAGAGGTCTACTAGACAATGCTCAATACCAAATATCTAAGCTCCATGCCTTGCAGTTTCTGACAAGAAGATTTTTAAAGTTTTTTCCTATATAACTCCATCTAAAACATGTGACCCCTGGGGTGGGGCCAGTTTTGACCCAGGGGCCATGATTTGAACAAAATTGGTAGAGGTCTACTAGAAAATGCTGCATTCCAAATATCTAAGCTCCATGTGTTGTGGTTTCTGACAAAAAGATTTTTGAAGTTTTCTCTATGTAACTCTGTGTAAAATCAAGTGACACCCAGGGCGGGCCAAGTTCTAACCCCAGGGTCATGATCTGAACAATCTTGGTAGAGGTCCACTAGATGATGCCTCACCAAATATCTAAGCTCCAGCCCTTGTGGTTTTTTGAGAAGATTTTTAAAAATTTTTTGCCATGGCAACCAGAGTTCTGCATGGAATTGAATTCTTTGAACAACTTTGGAAGAGCTTCATGCAAGGAACATCCAATGCAAGTTTCATTGAATTTGGCCTAGTGGTTTCAGAGGAGATGTCGTTTGAATGAAATTGTTGACGACACACTACGACAGATGGAAGGGGATCACAATAGCTCACCATGTCACTGTGTGACAGGTGAGCTAAAAAGAGCTGAAAATGACGTTATGGCCAATATTAGAAAACTTAGATAATTTGAACTTGATGGTCAGGGTCATTTGAAGGTAAAGATCACACCTGGATAATTTACCATGTCGCCTTTGTCATAATTGTTGTTTTTTTCCAAGTATTATTAACATCCAACCACAAATAACAAAATAATGGCCAGGTTTAGCAAATTCAAAAGTCTGACCTTGACTGTAAAGGTCATTTAAAGGTCAAGATCATATCTGAAAGAATCAAAATGTCGGATTTGTCTTAAGTGTTGTTTTGTCCAAGTATGAATCAAATCCATAAATAAATGAGAAAGTTAAGATAATTTTAGCAAAAATTCAATCATCTGACTTTGACGGTCAATGTCATTTTTAGGTTATGGTCATACCTGAGTTATTCAATATGTCGGTTTTGTCATTATTGTTGTTTTGTCCAAGTATGAATCAAAACCAACCATAAACAACAAAGTTATGACAATTTTAGCAAAACTTAATTGTTTGACCTTGACAGTCATGGTAATTTAAAGTTTAAGGTCAAACTTGAATAATTTGAATAATCTTGTCAGCTTTGTCATAAGTGTTCTTTTGTCAAGGTCTGATTCAATGATCTGACCTTGACTGTCAAGGTCATTTAAAGGTCAAGGTCAAACTTGAAATAATCATAATGTCGGATTTGTCATAAGTGTTGTTTAATCCAAATATGAATCAAATCTATAAATAAACGAGACAATTTCAGCAAAATTCAATCATCTGACCTTGATGGTCAAGGTCATTTAAAGGTCTTGGTCATATCTGAATTATTCAACATGTCAGTTTTGTCATAAGTGTTGTTTTGTCCAAGTATAAATCAAATCCAACCATAAATACTTAAGTTATAGACAATTTTAGCAAAAGCTAATAATTTGACCTTGAAAGTGAAGGTCATTTATGAGTCAAAGTCAAGTTGAGTCTGTTCACTTGAAATTCTTGGCCAAAGGGTTGTTGTGTCCAAGTATGAAGACAATCCACCAATTGATCATTAAGTTATGGCAAATTTTACCAAAATTCAATAATTTTACCTTGAAGGTGAAGGTCATTTATGAGTCAAGGTCAGGTTTAGTCAGGTCTACTTGAAGATCTTGTCCAAAGGGTTGGTGTGCCCAAGTATGAAGACAATCCACCTATTAATAATAAGTTAACGCCAATTTTAGCAAAATTCAATATTTTGACCTTGAAAGTGAAGGTCATTTAGGAGTCAAGGTCAAGTTTAGTCTGGTCTACTTGAAGGTCTTGTCCAAAGGGTTGTTGTGTCCAAGCATGAAGAGAATCCACCAACTAATAATAAAGTTATGGTCAATTATGGCAAAATTCAATATTATGACCTTGAATTTGAAGGTCATTTAAGAGTCAAGGTCAAGTTTAGTCTTGTCATCTTGAAGGTCTTGTCCAAAGGGTTGTTGTGTCCAAGTATGAAGACACTCCATCAAGGAATAAAAAAATCATGATCAATGTTAAAGTTTTCGGACGGGAACGGCAACGACGAAGACACCATGACTATAGTAACAAAACCCGAAATTCTTTGGTAACAGTAATAAATACTGTATATAACAGGTTTGTTGTTTCAGAAGTTTTGAAGGATTTGAAGCAAAAAGCTCAAATTTGATTTTTAACAACTTTCACATTCTTTCACAACTTTCACTAATTTATACAGACCAGTAAAAATTAACAACTGTCTAACAGATAACAGGACAATGATGGCCCTTAAATGCTCACCCTTATCTCACTGCTCGAGTTTCTTAACTCTACTTGTGCTAATTTATTTTGAAATCAGGCCAGTATTTGTAAGGTTATCAAAACTGTGAAACCATTATAATGAAGACAGACAAAATACGCCTATTTTGGTCCCAGTACTTCTGGAACCCATGATGGGATCAGGTTGGTTCAGGAAAGGAAGGTGATGTATTGCTTATGAATGTTTTGTGCAACTTTGGTTAAACTGTGTAGAATGTGAGATAAACACTATGATGCAAGGTAGAAACAAGAACTGTCACTGTAAGATGACAATGCCCCCGAATGTGGTGCTTTGTCCTTTGAACTGAGAACCAGTCATTCAGTGGTCAAGGTCAAATAAATATAGGTCAGTGGGAAGGTCTCATCCAAAGGGGGTTGTGTCCAAGTATGAAGTAATTCCATTTACTTATAAGGAAGTTACGGGCAATGTTAAAGTTTTTGGACAATTGGATCTTCAAGGTGAAGGTCATTCAGGGGTCAAGGTCAAACAAATATAGGTCAGTGGGTAGGCCTTGTTCAAAGGGGTGTTGTGTTTAAGTATGAAGTGTATCCACTTACCATTTGGAAGTTATAGCCAAGTATTAGTTTTTGGACAATTGGATATTCAGGGGTCAAGGTCAAATAATAAAAGGTCAGTGGGAAGGTATTGTCCAAAGGGGTGTTGTGTCCAAGTATGAAGTAAATCCACTTACTAATAAAGAAGTTTTGGGCAATGTTGAAGTTTTTGGACAATTGGATATTCAAAGTTAAGGTCATTCAGGGGTCAAGGTCAAACAAATATAGGTCAGTGGGAAGGTCTTGTCCAAAGGGGTGCTGTGTCAAAGTATGAAGTAAATCCACTTACTAATAAAGAAGTTATTGCCAATGTTAAAGTTTTTGGACAATTGGATATTCAAAGTAAAGGTCATTCAGGGGTCAAGGTCAAACAAATATAGGTCAGTGGAAAGGTCTTGTCCAAAGGGGTGCTGTGTCAAAGTATGAAGTAAATCCACTTACTAACTAGAAATGGGTTTTTGATTGAACAAAAACATATGTCTCCCCCCAGCCAGTTGCTGCAGGCAGTACTGAGTCAGACGATTGTAAAATTTGACATTTAACCTCCAAGTGTGACCTTGACCTTGAGACACCACACCCGCAAAGTGGGTTCTGCATGTCCCCTTGATGAGGTGAACATCTGACCCAAGTTTCATAAAAATCCTTCAAGGGCTTTTGAAGATACAGAGTGGACAAGATTTTGTGGCAATTGACATTTAACCTCCAAGTGTGACCTTGACCTTGAGACACCACACCTGCAAAGTGGGTTCTGCACGTCGCCTTGATGAGGTGAACATCTGACCCAAGTTTCATAGAAATCCTTCAAGGGCTTTGGAAGATACAGAGCGGACACGATTTTGTGGCATTTGACATTTAACCTCCAAGTGTGACCTTGACCTTGAGACACCACACCCACAAAGTGGGTTCTGCACGTCGCCTTGATGAGGTGAACACCTGACCCAAGTTTCATAAAAATCTTTCAAGGGCTTTGGAAGATACAGAGCAGACACGATTTTGTGACGGACAGACGGACGGACGGACGGACAACCAGGGGAAAAACAATATGTCTCCCCCATTTTTGGGGGGAGACATAATAAAGAAGTTATTGCCAATGTTAAAGTTTTTGGACAATTGGATCTTCAAGGTAAAGGTCATTCAGAGGTCAAGGTCAAATAAATATAGGTCAGTTGAAAGGTCTTGTCCAAAGGGGTGCTGTGTCCAACTATGAAGTAAATCCCCTTACTAATAAGAAAGTTATTGCCAATGTCAGTTTTCGGACGGACTGACGGACGGACGGACTGACGGACGGACGGACTGACGGACAGTTCAAAAACTATATGCCTCCCTTTGGAGGCATCAAAAAATGAATTTTTAACCTCCCTGACCTTGACCTTTACTGCAGTGACCTCAAACCCCACCCAGTGGTAGAGGTCCATGCAAGGTACCTGCATATCAAATATCTAAGATATCAGTCACTAAAAGAAGGTTCTACTTTTAGCCTTGGTGATCTTGACCCTGACCCCAGTGAATGGTAAGAAATCATGGAAGGTGCCTATAAACCAGATATCTAAAATATCTGACCCTCTGACCTCAAACCCCATCCAACAGTAGAGGTCCATGCACAGAACCTACATACCAAATATCTAAGATATTGGTCAATAAATGAAGGCTTAAAAAAACTACTTTTAGCCTTGGTTACCCTGACCCCAGTAAATGGTAGAGGTACATAGTATATAACAAGGTGACTGTATACCAAATATCTAAAATGTCAGGCAATAAATGAAGGATCTTCAACAAAAGTAGAACAAGACAGCCATGATAGCCCTGGATCCCTCACCTGAGTACTTTGCCTGAGGGTCTACCGTCAAGCAAACATCAGATGCAACATTACATTTTCTAACTGAAGAAATTCAAAGATCTCACATTTCATACAAATAAATCCATGGTGCAGAGTTAATTTCATGATAACAGCTTGTGAGGAGATGTCATTTGAAGCCATATATTGAAGAAAACCTATTTTTAGCTCCGGTGGTCATTTTGTTCAAATGAGCAGAACCATTTTTTAAAGGAGGGGTATGTTAAGAACATTTCCGTGAAATTTGATAGAAAATTACCTTGCCATTGAGGAGGAGATGCTGTTTGATTTCTTTTCTACTTTTAGCTTTTGCAGCCCTTATGTGCGATGGAGCGAAATGGCTTTAGCAATTTTAGACAAAGGGCCATGATGGCCCTAAATCGCTAACCTGAGTCTCATTGCTCATGTTACAAGTATCATTACTTGTTGTTATGGGTGTTCGATGTTTGCAAATTTGAATAAGTTTGCAATAAGTTTGAAGACTGGGTGAAATGGTACTCGAATTTTTTAGCAGTAATAGTTTTACTCTACAGGTCCCAGTGAACTTGACCTTTGACCTACAGACCCCAAAAACAATAGGGTTCTTCTAATATAACTACCCTATGAAGTTTGAAGGCTCTGGGTGTAATGGTACTCCAGTTACTGAGAAGAAACATTTTCACTCTACAGGTCCCTCTGACCTTGACTTTTGACCTACTGACCCTAAAAATGATAGGGTTCCTTTACTGAGTAAAGACAATCATCCTATGAAGTTTGAAGGCTCTGGGTAAAATGGTACTCCAGTTACTGAGCAATAACAGTTTTCACTCTAGAGGTCCCTGTGAACTTAACCTTTGACCTATAGACCCTAACAAGAGGGCCATGATGGCCCTGTATCGCTCACCTGAGTATGACTGCTTTAAACAAAGTTGCTATGGACCTGGTTAATTGACCCCAGATGACCCATATTCGAACTTGACCTAGAAATTATTGAAACAATCTCTTTGACAAATTTCAAGGTTATTTGTACTGAAAATGTTACCTCTAGAGTGTTAACAAGGTTTTTCCATATTTGGGCTCTGTGACCTAGTTTTTGACCCCAGATAACCCATATCCAAACTTGAGCTACAAATCATCAAAACAACCTTTCTGACAAATTTCAAGGACATTTGGACTGAAAATGTAGCCTCTAGAGTGTTTACAAAGTTTTTCGATATTTGGACTCTGTGACCTAGATGTTTTGACTCCAGATGACCCATATTCAAACTTGACCTAAAAAGCATAGAATTAAGCTTTCTGACTAATTTCCAGGTTATTTGGACTGAAAAAGCTATCTTTAGAATGTTAACAAGGTTTTTCAATATTTGGACTCTGTGACCTAGTTTTTGAACCCAGATGACCCATATTCAAACTTGACTCAGATCTGTCAAAGCAACCTTTCTGACAAATCTCCAGATTATTTGGGCTAAAATTGTAACCTCTAGAGTGTTAACAAGATTTTTCTATTTTTAGGCTCTGTGACCTAGTTTTTGAACCCAGATGACCCATATTCAAAATTGAGCTAGAAATCATAGAAGCAACCTTCCTAACAAGTTTCCAGATGATTTGGTCTAAAAATGTTACCTCTATAATGTTAACAAAGTTTTTCAATATTTGGGCTCTGTGACCTAGTTTTTGAACCCAGATGACCCATATCTGAACTTGACCTAGAAATCGTCAAAGCAACCTTTCTGACAAATTTCCAGATTATTTGGGCTGAAAATGTAACCTCTAGAGTGTTAACAAGATTTTTCTATTTTTGGGCTCCGTGACCTAGTTTTTAAACCCAGATGACCCATATTTGAACTTGAGCTAGAAATGATCGATAGAACCTTTCTGACAAATTTCCAGGATATCTGGACTGAAAAAGTAGCCTCTAGAGTGTTAACAAAGTTTTTCTATATTTGGGCTCTGTGACCTAGTTTTCCAACCCTGATAACCCATGTTCGAACTCGTCCGAGATATTAATGAGACAAACATCCTGACCAAGTTTCACGACAATTGAGGCAAAAATGTGACCACTAGAGTGTTAACAAATTAATTGTTAACAGACGGACGGACGACGGACAAAAGGTGATCAGAAAAGCTCACTCTGTCACTACATGACAGGTAAGCTAAAAACAAGAGGGCCATGATTGCCCTGGATCGCTCACCTGAGTACTTTGGCTGTAGGTTTGCTGTTAAGCAGTATTTCATTTTTTAATTGAAAATATGTAAGTGCCTACAAACCAAATCTGTAAAATATCAGTCAATAAATAAAGGCTCTATGACAGAAAGTAGAAATATCTATCATAAGCTATGGTGACCTTGACCTTGACCCAGTGACCTCAAACCCTACCCATAGGTAGACGTCCATGCAAGGAACCTATATACTAAATATCAAAGATACTGGTCTATAAATGAAGGCTCTATGAGGTACAGTAGATAAATCTATTTTTAGCCTCTGTGACCTTTAACCTAATCTAATAATTTCAAAAAGCTTGATAAAGCTTGCTTCCTGCCAAATTATAAAATTCTAGGCCTTGTGGTTTTAGACAAGAAGATTTTTAAAGATTTTCTTCTATACTGCTATTTAAAACTTGTGACCTCTCGGGCAGGGCCAATAGTGACCCCGGGGACATTTTTCAAACAAACTAGGTAGAGGTTCACTAGACAATGCTGCATACCAAATATCTAAGCTGTAGGCATTGAGGTTTCCAGTAAGAAGATTTTTAAAGATTGCCTTTTTTACATATTAAGGGCCCCCGGGGCAGGGCCAATTTTGACCCCGGGGCCAACATATAAACAATACTGGTAAAGGTTCTCAACACAATACTCCAGACTAAATATCTAATGTCTAGTCCTATTAGTTTGGAAGAAAAATGATTTTTCATGTTTTTCCTATATAACTATAGGTAAACCAAGAGAACCCTGGGGCGTGGCTAATTTTGACCCAGGGGACATAATTTGAACAAACTTGGTAGACATCCACAAGACAATGCTGCATACCAAATATCTAAGCTGTAAGCATTGAGGTTTCCAGTAAGAAGATTTTTAAATATTGCCTTTTTTTACATATTAAGGGCCCCCGGGGTGGGGCCAATTTTGACCCCGGGGCCAACATATAAACAATACGGGTAAAGGTTCTCAACACAATACTCCACACCAAATATCTAAGGTCTAGTCCTATTAGTTTCGGAGAAAAATGATTTTTCATGTTTTTCCTATATAACTATATGTAAATCAAGAGAACCCTGGGGCGTGGCCAATTTGACCCAGGGGACATAATTTGAACAACCTTGATAGAGGTCTACTAGACAATGCTACATACCAAATATCTAAGCTGTAGGCATTGTGGTTTCTGAGAAGAAGACTTTTAAAGATTTCCTTTATAAGCCTATGTAAAATCAATTGACCCCCGGGGTGGGGCCTATTTTGACCCAGTGGCTTTGATTTGGAGAAACTTAGTAGAGGTCCACTGGACAATGCTGCACACCAAATATCTAAACTCTAGGCCTTGCTGTTTCTGACAAGAAGATTTTAAAAAGATTTTCCTATATAACTCTATATAAAGCAAGTGACCCCTGGGGCGGGGCCATTTTTGACCCAGGAGCCATGATTTGAACAAACTTGGTAGAGGTCTACTAGACAACGCTGCACACCAAATATCTAAACTCTAGGCCTTGCAGTTTCTGATAAGAAGATTTTTTAAAGTTTTTCCTATATAACTCTATGTAAAACATGTGACCCCCGGGGCTGGGCCATTTTTTACCCAGGAGCCATGATTTGAACAAACTTGGTAGAGGTCCACTGGACGCTGCACACCAAATATCTAAACTCTAGGCCTTGTGGTTTCAGACAAGAAGATTTTTAAAGTTTTTCCTATATAATTCTATGTAAAACTAGTGACCCCTGGGGCAGGGCCATTTTTGACCCAGGGGTCATGATTTGAACAAACTTGGTAAAGGTCCACCTGATGATGCTTCATACCAAATATCTAAGCTCCAGGCTTTGTAGTTCTGGAGAAGAAGATTTTTAAAGTTCCAACTTTGAAAATCTATTTTTAGCTCCTGTGGCCTAGAAATGCAATGGACCTGAACCATTTGAAGAATTTGGTAAAGCTTCATGCAAGTAACATTCCTGCCAAGTTTCAGCAAGATTGGCCCTGTAGTTCAGGAGAAGAAGTTGTTTGAAGAAAAAGTTGACGACGCACGCACGGACGGACGGACAACGGACGACGGACGCCGGACATCAGGTGATCACAAAAGCTCACCTTGAGCACTTTGTGCTCAGGTGAGCTAACAATAGGGTTCTTCTAATACAATTATCCTATAAAGTTTGAAGGCGTGTAATGGTACTACAGTCACTCTGCAGAAAAACTTTCCACTATACAGGTCCCTGTGACCTTGACCTTTGACATACAAGCCCCAAAAACAATATGGTTCTTCTATTTAGTAAAAGCAATCATCCTATGAAGTTTGAAGGCTCTGGGTGAAATGGTACTCCTGGTATTTCACTCTCGAGGTCCCTCTGACCTTGACCTTTGACCTATAGACCCAAAAATAAAAGGGTTTTTTTTCTACTTAATAAAAGCAAAAACCCTGTGGGTCATGATTTGAACAAACTTGGTAAAGGTCCACTAGACAATGATGCACACCAAATATCTAAACTCTAGGCCTTGTGGTTTCTGACAAGAAGATTTTTAAAGTTTTCCCTATATAACTCTATGTAAAACATGTGACCTCTGGGGCGAGGTCTTTTTTGACCCAGGGGCTATGATCTGAACAAACTTGGTTAAGGTCCACAAGACAATGTTGTACACCAAATATCTTAACTCTAGGCCATGTGGTATCTGAAAAGAAGATTTTTAAAGTTTTTCCTATATAACTCTATGTAAAACGTGACCACTGGGGTGGGGCCATTTTTGACCCAGGGGCAATTTTTTAGCTCCAGTGAACCAGAAATGCAATGGATCAGAACCATTTGAACAAATTTGGTAGAGCTTCATCCAAAAAACATCCCAGGCCAAGTTTCATTGAATTTGGCCCATTGGTTTCAGAGGAGATGTTGTTTGAATGAAAAGTTGACGACGGATGGACGACGGACAAAGACTGATCAGAAAAGCTCACCCTGAGCTAAAAAGGGCATTATAAGGAACATTTCTGTCAAATTTGGTTTAAAATGGCCGAGCGGTTTTGGAGGAGATGTTTTTTTAAGCAAAATATTGATGAAAATTTATTTTTAGCTCTGGCAGCCATTTTGTTCAATGGAGCGGAACCAGTTTAGCAATTTTAATAAAGGGCTATGTATGGAACATTTCTGTAAAATTTGGTGGAAAATCACCCAGCCGTTTAGGAGATGTTGCTTGAATTTGTTTCTTTTTTTAGCTTTTGCAGCCCTTATGTGCAATGGAGTGGAACGGTTTGAGCAATTTTAGGAAAGGGCAATATAAGGACCATTTCTGTAAAATTTGGTTAAAAATAGCTTTGTGGTTTAGGAGGAGATGTCATTTAAAGTAAAATGTCGACGACGGACACCAGACCAAGGGTGATCACAATAGCTCACCCTGAGCATTTGCTCATGTGAGCTAATAATCGAATCGCAAAAGCTTGATTCCATGCACTGTGCAGCCTGCGAATTTAGCAGTAGCTCAATAACCCTTGAAGATTGGTCCTCAGATGAGGATGAAAATGAAATGACTGAATTACAAATTGATGATCTTTATTCAAGGGAATAAAATTACAAAATAACTGTATTCATTATTCTTGATTTTTATTTTCCACTTTATAACATTTTTTTGGCCTTGTAAAAACCTATCTAGGCTAGCAAATTTTGCCAAACCACTAGCCCAACTGGCTAGTAGTCTTCTGACCCTAAATTCTTTGAATGCTGTGGCACTTGATAATGATCATTCAATGAAAGTTTGATGAATTTAATATGAGAATTGTAGGAGAAGTTGTGCACATAACCAACATTTAGTAAAATTTAACAAAGGGCAATAACCCCAACAAAAATATTCTAATCGCAAAAGTCTGAGAACTTGTGCTGTGGCACTTGATAATGATCTATCTGTGAAAGTTTGCTGAAAATCGCATGGAAAATGGTGGAGTTGCACTCACAAGAAATATTATGTAGAATTAAACAAAGGGCAATAACTCTATCAAAGATACTCGAAACACAAAAGTCTGATCATATGCACTGCAATACTTGATAATGATCATTGTGTGAAAGTTTGTTTAAAATCAAAGATGGAACAGACAAACAGAATAACAGAGAGTGCGACTACTATATGCCACCCTTCGGGGTCATTAAAAAGTAAAGATCAGCAGCATGTACAGAATTACATTACAGTACAAGATGATTACAGTTTTTACATCCAGTGCTGTTTAAACCATTTTGGAAGAAATATTAACATTTTTACTTCTTCCACTTCCCTCATCCCTTTTACAGGCCATCATATAAGGGGTTGCCCATTCATTTCCTCCTCACAGGCATGCAAGGGGTTGGGACACATCTTTTGTGGTCTGATTTTCACTTTTTTACATATTTCATCCTTATAAAATCTGACATCATGTTGCAATATATAATATGCATGTGGGATAAATTTTACTCACTTTTAAATCTCTATGGACTATGTTCTTTTGATGACAATACTGAACAGCTGATATGATCTGAAAATACAATAAAATTCAATTTAACAAGCAAATACGTTGGACTGAAATCCCCTGCCGAATAATACAAATCACTCGAATGTAGCTGCTTAGTATTATTGAGCTGTTACATAAACCTTTCACCTTGGAATTCGAGTGACAAATCACTTCAGTATCTTTATTTATAATGAAACAATGCCCGGTGCTAGGCAGAAATATCTCTTATAACAAGAGCTCCGCGGAGGGGCACGCTGATCTGTATTACATGTCCACAATGGGGGCCATAGTTATGGTTCTTGTGCACTACTCCTGAAGGAGGTCTATATACCTCTGACATTTCATGTCAAGATGTTGAGACTGTTTATATTGACACTTCTGATCATTCAACTTAATATGCAATTTTGACAAAAAAAGTAAGTTAAAAAGGAACATAACTCCAAAAATATAGCTTTCAGAATATTGCCCTTGTGTTACAACTGCCTCTTGTCATGATAAGCAAGCAGTCTGAGTTTCATATTGATACCTTTGATAGTTTTGAAATCATTTAACTTAATAAGCAATTTTGACAAAAATATTAAGTTAACAAGAGCTGTCACTGTAAGATGACAATGCCCCCGAAGTGGTGCTTTGACTTTGGGCAGACGACCAGTCATTCAAAGGTCAAGGTCAAATAAATATAGGTCAGTGGGAAGGTCTTGTCCAAAGGGGTGTTGTGTCCAAGTATGAAGCAAATCGACTTTATACTAAGGAGGTTCTGGTTAACGTTTAAGTTTTTGGACAATTGGCTCTTCAAGGTAAAGGCCATTCAGGGGTCAAGGTCAAATAACTATAGATCAGTGGGAAAGTCTTGTCTAAAGGGGTGTTGTGTTCAAGAACGAAGTAAATCCACTAACTAATAAAGAAGTTATGGTCAATGTTAAAGTTTTTGGACAACTGGATATTCAAGGTGAAGGTCATTCAGCTGTCAAGGTCAAATAAATATAGTTCAGTGGGAAAGTCTTGTCCAAAGGGTTGTTGTATCCTTGTATGAAGTAAATCAACTTACTTATAAAGAAATAATGGTCAATGTTAAAGTTTTTGGACACGTGGATCTTCAAGGTGAAGGTCATCCAGAGGTCAAGGTCAAATAAATGTAGGCCAGTAGAAAGGTCTTGTCCAAAGGGATGTTGTGTCCATGTATGAAGTAAATCCACTTACTAATAAGGAAGTTATGGCCAATGTTAAAGTTTTTGGACAGACTGTCAGACTGAATGATTGATAGACTAACAGACTCATGGATGGTCAGTTCAAAATCTATATGCCTCTCTTCCAGGGCAAAAAAACGAGCATTACTCCAAAAATATAGCTTTCAGAGTAATGCCCCTTGTGTTACAACTGCCTCTCGTCATGATAAGCAAGTAGTCTAGTTTCATATTGATATTTTTAATATCTCTTCTCTTTCTCATCTATATAAATGATCTTCCTAATTTTACCCAATATTCTTCAGTGGACATGTTTGCAGATGACACTACTTTATCAGCCCATGGCAAATTAAAGCATGTTGTGCAACACTCATTACAGACCGACCTTAACGCTATACATACATGGTGCAAACAAAATTCCATGAAACCTAACATCAGCAAAACAAAACTCATGTTTATTTCCTCTTCAAAGAACACCACTGACAAATCTCAACACAACATTCTCATGGAACAACAACAGTTGCAACATACATCAGTAGAGTGCAACTCTCTACTGTATTTGCTTCGGTGCATAAAACATTTTCTCAATCTTGAATCTCGCAAGCTATTCTTCAATGCTTATATTCTTCCTCATCTTGATTATTGTTGTCCTATTTGGGGCAATACCACACAGGAGATGATCTCTCGTCTTCTTAGATTCCAGAAAAAAGCAGCTAGAATTCTTCTAGATAAGCCTTTTGATGCACCCTCCGCAGAACTCTTTAGGCAGCTGCGTTGGATGACAATTCAAGACAGAATTGATTACAGAAAACTTATAGTCATATACAATTCTATTAACAATGGACCAGATTACATGTCATCAAAATTTACTTCAACAAATTATCAAGACAAGCAACTCAGGTCATGCACAAACAACAATCTTCAAATGGCTAAACCAAACTTGGAAATCTTTCGAAAAAATCAATCACTTATGCAGGACCAAAACTTTGGAATCTACACCCACAACATATTAAATCAGCCTCTACATTAAACCATTTTAAGTCAGAATATATCAAATACAAATACCCTGAGTGGGCTGAATCTACATAATGTATAAAATTGACAACTACATTGTATTATATCTATTTACCGTACTTTGGGATATTTTTATCATGGTTAAATTTTCGCCAATTTCGCCACCTTTATGAAGTGGCGAAAATATAACAGTTGAAAATATACCTACGTCCAAAATTGAACACCGTATACAAATAGCATCTGGTCAATCTGTAAAACTGGATCTAGCCATGTCTGTTTTAAAACCACTAAGTGCAAAATGGCTTGTGTCCGCGACTGATTACCTTAAATCACATCCGGATATTGTTTTCAACGGTTTTAAAGAATCTGGAATCGCGGGTGCATTAGGATATGACAATCGAAATGACTGTTTTAAATAAACTGTTGTTTGCTTTTATGAAGCTCGGTAAATACGTTAAATAGAGAGACAGTACTATACAAATGAATTTTATCTTTTTTTAAAACTTTAAATATAGAGACAGTACGCTGTAAATGAATTTTAGGTTTTAATTATGTGTTTTTATTTTAATAATACCATATAATGTTGTAAATAAAGTAACATGTACGCAATTTTTTGTTTTAATACCGGTAAGCACTAAAGTTATTTCTCGAGCAGTCCGAGAGTGACTTCCCTTTGATACTCTTCAAACATGTCCGTTGTATTGACGTTTTGTCATGAATTATTGTCATATTTTCGCCACCGCTGTAAAAGGGCGAAAAATACACGAACCAAAATAAAACCACTACTTTTTATGCTAAAAGGGCGAAAATTTGCCGACGTGAAAATATCCTAAAGTACGGTATTGAAACTACTCATATTTGCACATGTTTTCCGTCTTGAACTGAATTAATTGTACCTAATTTTCTTATATCTGTATTCTCTGTAAGTTTCATTTATTATCAACTTATTGTTTTATGGTTCACTATTTCTTTGATTATTTTTATTTCATGCACAATTGTTAATGTTATCTTGCTATCCTTGTACATATGTTTTACAATGTCCACCATATTGAAAATTGGCTTTATGCTAAATATGTTATCGACTATAAATGAAGTGTTTACTTATTTACTTACTTATTTACTTACTACTTAAATAGTTTTGAAATCATTCGATTTAATAAGCAATTGACAAAAAATTTAGGTTAAAAAGGGGAATAACTCCAAAAATATATCTTTTAGAATAATGCCCCTTGTGTTAAAAATGCCTCTTGTCATGATAAGCAAGCATTCAAAGTTTCATTCTGATAACTTTTAAATTGAGTCAGATGAGCTAATAAATGTCATCTTTTTAGAGAGAAATGATGTCAAAACATTATTATGATGCTGTGTAATGCTGTTGTGTCATCTGTTAAAAGTACATTACAATTATCAGTGTTTAGTGTAGTGAGGCCTGCAATTCATGCTAATAATCAAATTTATTGAATTCAATTAGACCTGGAATGAATATATATATATACACTCAGATTTTATGAGCAACAACAACAAAAATAAAGAACAAAATTTGTTTAAGCTTGAAAGAAATAAAGAACAAGAGGGCCATGATGGCCCTGTATCGCTCACCTGACTATGATTGCTTTTAACACAATTGCTATGGACCTGATTATCTGACCCCAGATGACCCATATTTAGACCTGACCTAGAAATTACTAAAACAATCTTTCTGACAAATTTCCAGGTTATTTGGACTGAAAATGTAGCCTCTAGAGTGTTAACAAGGTTTTTCGATATTTGGGCTCTGTGACCTAGTTTTTGACTCCAGATGACCCATATTCAAACTTGAGCTAGAAACCACAGAAGCAACCTTTCTGACAAATTTTCAGGTTATTTGGAATTAAACTCTTAACTCTAAAGTGTTAACAAGGTTTTTCAATATTTGGGCTCTGTGACCTAGTTTTTGACCAAAGATGACCAATGTTAGTACTTGAGCTAGAAATCATCAAAGCAACCATTCTGACAAATTTCCAGGATATCTGAACTGAAAATGTAACCTCTGGAGAGTTAAAATGTTTTTTTTTTACATTTGAGGGCTCTGTGACCTAGTTTTTGATCCCAGATGACCTATTTCCAAATCTGAGCTAGAAATCACTGAAACAACCTTTCTGACAAATTTCAAGGTTATTTGGACTGAAAATGTAACCTCTAGAGCATAAACAAGGTTTTTCTATTTTTGGGCTCAGTGGCCTAGTTTTTTACCCCAGATAACCCATATTCAAAACTGAGCTAGAAATCATTGAAATGATCTTTCTGACAAATTTCCAGTTTATTTGGACTGAAAATGTTACCTCTAGAGTGTTAACAAGGTTTCTCCATATTTGGGGTCTGTGACCTAGTTTTTGACCCCAGATGACCCATATTCAGATCAGAGCTAAAAATCATTAAAACAACCTTTATGACAAATTTCCAGAATATTTGGACTGAAAAGTAGCCTCTACAGTGTTAACAAGTTTTTATTCTATTTTTGGGCTCTGTGACCTAGTTTTTTACTCCAGATGACCCCTATTCAAACCTGACCTAGAAATCATTGAAACAACCTTTCAGACAAATTTCCAGGTTATTTGGACTGAAAATGTTACCTCTAGAGTGTTAACAAGGTTTTTCAATATTTGGGCTATGTGACCTAGTTTTTGATCCCAGATAACCCATGTTCGAACTTGAGCTAGAAATAATCAAAGCAACCTTTCTGACAAATTTCTTGGATATTTTGACTGAAAATGTAACCTCTAGAGTGTTTACAAGTCTTTTCTATATTCGGGCTCTGTGACCTAGTTTTTGAACCCAGAAGATTTTTCATTCAAGTAGCCATACCAAGCAGAGTTCAGAGGAGAAGTTGTAGTGGGCACAGGACAGAATGTGATCACAAAAGCTAGCTTACCTTGAGCCTCAGGTTCATGTGAGCTAACAATGCACTGAAGAACACAAGGCTTACCTGTCTAAACTTGGCTCTAGCTTCTTTTTCTTTCATTCTACCATGTGCAACAAGGTAATCAAATACCTCCCCTGAAAGAAAGATAAGCTCTAGAAGAATGCAGTACATGATTCTTACTTTTAACTAGATGTGTGTTTAGTTGAACACTTGTGTTGTCCTTGGGTACTCTGTTAAAAGGTAAACAAGAGCCTGCTGGAAAAGACAGCATGATAGTCCAAGTACAAGAACTGTCCACAGACAGCATGCTCCACTTTTTAATTTGAGATGGGGGCATCTGACATCCCATGTCAGTTAGCATTTTATTTCTGGGCTTAAGTTTTTTTCCTATATATAACTATAAGTGACAAGTGACCCCTGCGGTGGGGCTAACTTTGACCCCAGGGACATGGGTACCAAGAATCTTTGCAAGGGTCACTTGTCACCACACATTTTTCAGTAACCAAAATACAGTTTCTATCATTCACTGGTGGTAACTACAGGATTTCTTACAGGCCCAAAATGAGCTCTAAGTGGCCATATTGGCAGCCGGCCACATCTAAATGAAACCCTGTGTAGTTCAACTCTTTTTAATGCCTGGACATGAGATTTTAAGCTACAGTTTTCTTTTTACAAATCAGTACATTTTGGTAATGAAAATTCAGCTTTAGACCATACCAGATTTACTCCCAACTGATTACTCATCTCATTTAAGTAGTTTATCTTTACTTTATACATCACATTTAGATAAAATAACAGGGTTCGTACAGACTTGCTGACCTAAAATTCCATGATTTTTCCATGACTTTTCCATGATATATTTCAATTTTCCATAATATCAAATTTCATCTGTTTAGCAACACTTGTCCTCAATATGGTTAAGAAAAAACATATAAAAATGATTTCATTCATTTATTTAGCAGAATGCATTTAAATGAATTCTCTTTTAAATTAATACTTAAATGCACTTTTAATTTTTTCATCAATTTTTTCTATTTCCATCTTTTTGTCTTTGGCTGTCCTCCTTAAAGAGTTTGCTTGGGTAACAAATGAGACTTTTCCAGTCTCCTCTGCCTTGTCATTTAGCTTTTCACTAGCATTCATCAGATCTTTTACGGGCAATCTGACTGTCAGGAAACATTTTTTGAAACAGTTTATCCACCCCAATGCAAGACCTGTATGACTGATGTGACAACTTTCAGTGTCTACAGTATTTCTGCTTTGATGGTATCTTCTTTAGATACAAATGACTGCAAAATTTTATATGAAGTACTAGGCCCAGGACATGTATCTGCAGGGGGTGGGGGAATACTCAAATTTCGCGAAAACGGAAGTAACCGAACCAGTGTCGTAACAATTTGTACCCGTGAGAAAAATATAACTAGGTGTAACACAACTAAATCCCGATTTCAAACGCCATTGTCGTATAACGTAGACGCATATAGTTAAATAGTACATTTTTATTTTAAGCGAATAATACTCTGCAAATTAAATAATTCAAGGATATTTATTAGAAATTCCATGATTATTTTGTGAAATTCCATGATAATTCCCTGATAAATTACCAAATTTCAGAATTCCCTGAGTTTTCCATGATTTCTTCAAAAAAAAACGATTTTCCATGACTTTTCCAGGTCTGTACGAACCCTGAATAATGCTATAACTGTACTTACCCCCACTTGCATATTCCATAACGAGATATAATGTCTTCTCTGTCTCTATAACTTCAAATAGTTTGACTGGAAAGAAAATAAATGTTTTTGGGAGTATTAAGCTGCACTGGCTATTTTCTTTTAAATTAAAGATGTCCAGTACTTTTAAGAAGGGTGAATTTTATCCACTTCTATTCCACGATCCAAATACAGTTTCAAGCAATTTGATATAACACCACTTAATTGATACAAACTATCAAAAGTCTAACAAGAGGGCCATGATGGCCCTGGATCGCTCACCTGAGTACTTTGCCTGAGGGTCTACTGTTAAGCAAACATCAGATGCAACATTACATTTTCTAACTGAAGATATTCAAAGATCTCGTATTTCATATAAAAAAAATCCATGGGGCAGAGGCAATTTCGTGATAACAGCTTGTGAGGAGATGTCATTTGAAGCCATATATTTAAGAAAACCTACTTTTAGCTCCGGTGGCCATTTTGTTCAATGGAGCAGAACTGTTTTAGCAATTTTTAATAGAGGGCTATGTAAGGAACATTTCAGTGAAATTTGGTGGAAAATCTCCCAACCATTTAGGAGGAGATGCTGTTTGAATTTTTTTCTTTTTTAGCAGCCCTTATGTGCAATGGAGCGGAACGGTTTGAGCAATTTTAGAAAAGAGCGATATAAAGAACATTTCTGTCAAATTTGGTTTAAAATGGCCAAGTGGCTTTGGAGGAGATGTCATTTGAAGCCAAATATTGATGAAAATCTATTTATAGCTCTGGTGGCCATTTTGTTCAGCGGAAACGTTTTAGCAATTTTAATAGAGGGCTATGTATGGAACATTTCTGTAAAATTTGATGGAAAATCAACCAGCCGTTTCAAAGGAGATGTTGTTTGAATTTTTTTCTTTTTTTAGCTTTTGCAGCCCTTATGTGCAATGGAGTGGAACCGTTTGAGCAATTTTCGGAAAGGGAACATTTCTGTAAAGTTTGGTTAAAAACAGCTTTGTGGTTTAGGAGGAGATGTCATTTAAAGTAAAATGCTGACGACGGACACAGGGTGATCACAATAGCTCACCCTGAGCATTTGCTCAGGTGAGCTTAAAATGTACTGAAAAATAATCAACCTACCTATATTTGGATGGTCTAGCATTTTCATTATTCTAACTTCACGAAATAACTGAAAATGAGAAAAGATTTCCAAATTAAAAGGGGTCGGTGCAAAAAAGTGCTCTTTATTCTACAGCATTTCCAACCTTTTGTATTCATCCCTCCAATGTTGAACTGAACAAGAAATTCGGTAGAACTGATGGATGCTCCCCATAGTTGCACTATTTCAAAATGGGTGTACTTTCTTTTTAGTATTTTTCTAAGTATGGATTGGAGTAAAAATATTGCTATAAAATATAACAGTGCTCCAGCAAGCGCAGAATAGCAGAGCGCGGCCCCCTGCCCTCTTTTGTGAGCCCTATGTACCCTTTTTCTGCCAAGTATACATGTGCCCTTCCTGTCATATACCTTGTATATGCCCTTTCAGACACTGCCGAAGTATAAACAATACAGTATACATCGTTAAACCGTTCACTGTTAATCAGGAATTTAACACATAAATACCGCCAGCCGTATACACCACTGTCAATCACAGTAGTACGCCCTGCCCTAAATTAAAGGCAAATGGACTCTACGTGCTCCTTGACAATTATGGGCGGGTTTTTAAAGACAAATTCTTTCTGACAAGTGATGACGTTGCGAAGGCAGGACCAAAGTCTTAAGACAATAATTGCGATAAACATTCAGGACTGACTGCAGTAATTATTTGTATTGTTCTTCAGACCTAATTAAACATCTGATTTTACATTAAGAATTTTTTCATGTAAGTATGTTTAAAAAGGTGAGAACTACGGTCTTCTTAACTTTGCCGATTATTGTTAAACATGTTACAAACTGGGTCTTTAAATTTAATTTTTCGAATTTTGAACATTTTCTGTTTGAGCTTGCAGTAACTAGAACTATCGCTGAATGCGATTCATACCCCCACCAATGTCCTTGACAGAAGACGACATAGAAAGGTGGTTAAGGGAATAACTTTAGTGGCACAAATACATATACATAAAAAGAAATTACCTCTGGTGAAAAAAACAAACAAATTGTACAGGTAATAGTATAAATATATATTGTCAAATCATGTTTGAAACAGTTAAAAATAACCTTTCATTTTCCCAATGTACTAAAACAAACAAAAGCAGTGAAGTTAAGAAAATAGCATAATTATGTCAAAATGTAATTAAGAGTGGAAAAACTTTGCATACTGAGCTTACTTGTGACCCTTTATATATTATATAGTTTCAAGTGAATATTTGTTCTGGTTTCAGAAACATTTTAGTATTAATGGTTATATCAGAACATTTTCTAAGCCTAAAAGGGGCATAACTTGTGTCATAATTCAATGGAATTGTAGAATTTTCGTCATCTGAGCTTGCTTGTAACCATTCATATAAATTTTAAGTTTCAAGTAAATATCTGTTCTGGTTTAAGAAATATTATAGTAAATAAATTTAAAGACATAAAAATGGACTTAACTTTGTCAAAATACAATACAAAGTTATCCCCCCCACACACACTTTTTTTAGTTATGAAACTTGACCTGCATATCTTAATTGCGACACTTCGTATATATTTGAAGTTTCATATGATTATCTGTTCTAGTTTTAGAAATATTCAAGTACATGTTAAAATTTCAGAACATTTTCTAAGTCAATTTTTGACCTTCAAGTGTGGCCTTGACCTTAAGCTGGCACAAGGGTAAGATGGGTTCTGCACATTGCCCAGTTGGGGTGAACATTTGAGTCAAGTTTGAAGAAAATCCTTCCATTAGTATAGAATTTATAGAGCGGACACGACATATTGTCTAGTATTGATTGTAAGTAAATTAAAAGACTTAAAAAGGGGCATTACTTTGTCAAAATGCAATACAGAGTTATGAAACTTGACCTCAATATCTTACTTGTGATACCTCATATTTCTTTTAAGTTTCAAGCAAATACCTGTGCTAGTTTCAGAAATATTCAAGCACATAATAAAATTTAAGAACATTTTCTAAGTCAATTTTGACCTTCAAGTGTGACCTTGACCTTAAGCCGGCACAAAGGTAACATGGGTTCTGCACATAACCTCGTTGAGTTGAACATTTTAGTAAAGTCTGAAGAAAATTCTTCCATTACTATAGGATTTATAGAGCGGACACAACATATTGTCTAATATTTGATTGTATGTAAATTTGAAGACTTAAAAAGGGGCATAACTTTGTCAAAATGCAATACAGAGTTATGAAACTTGACCTGCATATCCTTATTGTGACACTTCATATATATTTTAAGTTTAAAGCAAATACGTTTTCTAGTTTCAGTAATATTCAAATACATGTTAAAATTTAAGAATATTTTCTAAGTCAATTTTTGACCTTAAGCCGGCAAAAGGGTAACATGGGTTCTGCACATCCCCTTGTTGAGGTGAACATTTGAGCCAAGATTAAAGAAAATCTTTCAATTAGTGTAGGACTTACAGAGCGGACACAATATAGAATTTATTATATATATTTGAAGGTCAAATATCAAACAATCAAATATATGACATTATATTGTCATATATTTGATTGTTTGATATTTGACCTTCAATTGTGACCCTGACCTTGAGCTGACACATGGGCAACATGGGTTCTGCACATCCCCTTGTTGAGGTGAACATTTCAGCCAAGTTTGAAGAAAATCCTTCAATTGGTATAGGATTTATAGAGCGGACATGATAATGGAGACGGACGGACGGCCGGACGAGACGAAGCAAATCCATTATTGCTCCCCCCCCACCCCCTAAATTTTTGTGGTGGGGGCATAATAAAGAATACTTACTTTACCATAAACACGATATATTGAGTGTAAGTAAAATGCCTTCCAAAAAACGAAGGTCAGCTCAAATTATCAAGGATAATGCTAAAGTTGCGAAAATGAATCATGCAATGTGGTCGTTAAACAGAATAAAACAGAACCTTTGAATATTGTCCTCAAGGTTTGTAATTTGTATTTGCACTGCACTTACAAAAGTAAATGCTGCCAAGTGTAACAATAATAACCATGTTTCGAACGCCGTTCTTTGGCACCAACGCGCTTATATTTGTTTAAGGCAAAGATGTCGAAAATCCTGTCAGAATTTTATATCTCACCTTTTCAGTTATAGTAAAAGATGCACATTTTCACAAAACAGCTCAGGACATTGTTCTGTCTTCAGTATGCTTCAACAAAGATATTGAAATTGATGCATTCTTGTTAAATATTATAGAACTACTGTTCCTTTCGTTGCAGAAAGAAATGAAAGATTATCCATATTTTTTACCAGAAACAAAAGTTTTGCCAGTTAAATATCATGTATCAACTAGTGTATTTGAAAGTACTAGGTAACATGGAAGTGCACTATATATAATTTCGGATAGTCAAAATTTCGGATATCAAGTATTTGGTGTCTTTACAGCAATACCCTGATGAACAAGCACTGGGCATTACGTAGCGACCTCTAGGCAGCCAAGAGATTCAGTTCGTTTCTGAATAGTTTCCAAATTTATAAAATGCAGTTTGCAAAGGCATGCAGTACAGTAATACACAACAGAGTCTACATCAATATGTCATAAAAACACACTGAACATTCTATATTGGGACAGATTTAGCACTACAGATACAGCATTAAATTTTCAGTCAAAAATGCAAGAAATTACTGCTTTGATGTCTTGATTTTTTAAAATTTTCTTGGGGAGACCAACAGCCCACCACCCCTTAAGCAGGGAGGGGATACCCCCTCCCCCTTTCTCACCCTCTGCGCCATCATGTGCCATCCTGGCACTAGCACCCTGCCCTTCTCAAATCCTGGCTGTAGCACTGTATAACTAGACCAATCACTAAAAGTGATCAAAACATCCACAAAATCACCTTGTCAGAGGCAAAAGAGCAAGGTTAAGTACCTTCCTACCCCAATCAATGATTTCTTTCTCTCTCTCTCTCTCTCTCTCTCTCTCTCACTTTTTTTTCTTTCTTTTTTTATCCTGGTGAGGGCTAAATTCTTCCAAAGTCCATCTTAGGACCATATCTATCAAAGCTCAAGACCTTTCTCTTTCTGACAAGAAGATTCTTTAAAACTTTTATAACTATATGTAAAACCAAGTAACCACTGGGGCAGGGCCTATTTTCATCCAGAGGTAATTATTTGTATAACAAGAACTGTCACTGTAAGATGACAATGCCTCCGAAAGTGGTGCTTTGAACTTTGAGCTGAGAAGCGTCATTCAGGGATCAAGGTCAAATAAATATACTGTGAAATCATTTTTGTTCGCGTAGGACGAATTTTCGCGTATTTCGCGCTAGGAACAATGCGCGAATTTAAGACCGCGCTTTTATCAAACTAATAAAACATTTACGTTATCCGAATCTTGATCCTGTCCAAAATACCTGCATATATTTTCCACTCACTTTTGACCATTAGTTGTTGTTTTCAGACAATATAACATGAATAATCGGATGTTTTGGCAAATTCTAAATATTAAGCAAAATTAAAATGAAACTTATTTTGTTTTCTTTTTAAGTACATGTATGTTTCGTTTGCATTTTCTTGAGTTGTCGAACGCTTGTCTGTAGCGTTTACTTTATTAGTAAAGTTAATTTTCGCAAGCGGCAATGTTTTTTTTATCGTAATTGAGTAGGGACCGGTTACAAAAGACCTGTCGGTATCGATCTTTTAATCTGTGTACACTTAACCTGTGTCAATTAACGTCAATTAACAGTTGGACCTGCCAGTTTGTATATTCGAAAGCGGACCGCGGTAACTGACACGTATACACGCGTCGGTGGTGATCCAGCGTCATGCAGCCGTCGTCTGCTTTTATGTTGATAAAAAAAAAATGAATCTGAAATTTAAAATGCGCGAATTTAGGACCGCGCGAACGCACTTTTTTTGCCATTTCCGCGAAATTTCATCCGAGCGAATTTAAATGATTTCACAGTAGGTCAGTGGAAGGTCTTATCCACAGGGGGTTGTGTCCAAGTATGAAGTAAATCCACTTACTTATAAGGAAGTTATGGGCAATGTTAACGTTTAAAGCTCAAACTTGGTAGAGGTCCAGGTTATTTGGACTGAAAAAGTAGCCTCTAGAGTGTTAACAAGGTTTTTCGATATTTGGGCTCTGTGACCTAGTTTTTGACCCGAGTTGACCCAAATCCAAACTCGGGCTACAAATCATACAAGCAACCTTTCTGACAAATTTCAAAGTATATAGAATTAAAATCTTACCTCTAGAGTGTTAACAAGGTTTTTCCATATTTGGGCCCTGTGACCTAGTTTTTGATCCAAGATGATGCATATTCGAAAATGAGCTAGAAATTATCAAAACAACCTTTTTGACAAATTTCCAGGATATCTGGACTGAAAATGTAACCTCTACAGTGTTAAAATGGTTTTTACATTTTTGGGCTCTGTGGCCTAGTTTTTGACCCCAGATGACCCATATTCGAACATGACCTAGAAATCATCAAAACAACCTTTCTGGCAAATTTCTGGGATATTTTGCCTGAAAATGTAACCTCTGGAGTGTTAACAAGGTTTTTCTATTTTTGGGCTTTGTGAAATAGTTTTTGAACACAGATGACCCATATTCAAACCTGAGCTAGAAATCATAGAAACAACCTTTCTGACAAATTTCCAGGCTATTTGGACTGAAAATGTTAGATTTTCAAAGTTTTCCCTCTTTAAGCCTAGGTAAATTCAATTGACCCCCGGGGCAGGGCCAAATTTGACCTCAGAGGCATAATTTGAACAAACTTGGTAGAGGTCCACTAGACAATGCTACATACCAAATCTTAAGGCTCAGGCCCATGTGGTTTCAGACAAGAAGATTTTCAAAGTTTTCCCTATACAAAATCAATTGACCCCCGAGGTGGGGCCAAATTTGACCCCAGGTGCATAATTTGTATAAACTTGGTAGAGGTCCACTAGACAATGCTACATACCAAATCTGAAGGCTCAGGGCCTTGTGGTTTCAGACAAGAAGATTTTCGAAGTTTTTCCTATATAAGCCTATGTAAAACCAATGACTCCAGGGTGGGGCTAAATTTGACCCCAGAGGTATTATTTGAACAAACTTGGTTGAGGTCCACCAGACAATGCTACATACCAATTCTTAAGGCTCAGGGCCTTGTGGTTTCAGACAAGAAGATTTTTCAAAGTTTTCCTCTATATAAACCTTTGTAAAATCAATTGACCCCTTGGACAGGGCCAAATTTGACCCCAGGGGCATAATTTGAACAAACTTGGTAGAGATCCACTACACAATGCTACACACCAAATCTTAAGACTCAGGGCCTTGTGGTTTCAGACAAGAAGATTTTCAAAGTTTTTCCTTTAAGTTGCCATAGCAACCAGAGTTCTTGATGGAATTGAATTCTTTGAACAACTTTGGTAGAGCTTCATGCAAGGAACATCCCAGGCAAGTTTCATCAAATTTTGCCCAGAGGTTTCAGAGGAGATGTCGTTTGAATGAAATTGTTGACGGACGACGGATAACGGACAAAGACCGGTCACAATAGCTCACCATGAGCCAAAGGCTCAAGTGAGCTAATAAAAATCATCAAAGGGCCATAACTCTGACAAAAATCATTGAACTGGAAAATGCTGAAGATATGCACAACTAGACTTGGTACTGATCATTCCTGTAAAGTTTGGATGAAATCACACCAGTAGTTTCTGCGGAGTAGTCTGGACAAGTTTTGTGACAGACGGACGGAGAAGTGATACTTCGTAGCAGGCGACACAAAAATTCTGGAGTCAACTGTCTATTTAGAAAGTACAAGTCAACAGTTTATTTCTTACACATATTCAATTTATCTAATGTAAATTCTGGTTTTTTAAATTGTACAAAGGGACTAGCTAAATAAAGATTTATCAATGTTTTTAGCTGGAACATTCAGCATATCTAACTGATGGTTATTCATACCTTTTGGAGACTTGATGGGTTGAGCTGTGTTTTATCTATTATTTTTATGGCAACCTGAAATCACAGAAGGGAAAAATTATATCATGTATACCAGAAAATGGATTCAAAGAACTTACATGCATGTGCATATACAATAATAGAGAGTAATTGATAAAAGCAATGAGAAAATGAACTACTGTACAAAGTCACTCAATGCTACAGTATCATCTGATCATCCAACACATTCAATAAACCACTGCCAACAGAATAAGTAAAACAAGAGGGCCATCATGGCCCTGAATTGCTCACCCGAGTACTCTGGCTGTGGGTCAGCTGTTAAGAAAACATCAGAAGCAAAATAGCAAATTTAAAACTGAAGATTTTTTGAGGCCCAATTTTGAGCCCAGGGACATTAACCCTTTACTCCATACACATCTTCCCTTATTAAACCCCTTATCTCAATGCAGTGATAAGATATTGATTATTGATAACCAATGCAGTCAGAGTCAATATCTGTTCACTCTTCATACGGGTTATTGGTGAAAATCTGAAAAATTGTGTGTATCATTCAAGACAAAATTTCATTAGGAAGTGTTTTTTTAACAATTTTGTGACCAATTATTTTTTTCATTAATAAATTCTCTTTACAGTGGTGTGTTGTTTATATCTGTGTCAGATATTTGTGAGATTTTTTTTAATTATAATGTACATCTATTTCAGTATTTTCATACTAGAAATTATTGAAATAATTATTATCAAACCTAGTGTTTGATGTCTTTGAATACAGAAAAAATTACTAAAAGAACACATTCTAGAAAACAGTATAAAAAGACCTGAAACTCTTGTGAATTTTTTTTTAATCTGTATTTCATATCACTGTTCTATTGTTTTATCTTTTAATTATCATGATTACAAGTCGAATGAATTTTATTTTCAACATATATTAAACTGAATTTTATATTTAACTGCACTTAAGTAAAGATCACTGAAACATTGAAAGAGTTTAAAATTAATTGGAGTATTATCAAAAGATAACCTTATTTTAATCCAACTATAACCTGATGTTTTCACAAGTGGTACTGATCAAAAGTTATTAAGTCAGTCTGTAAAATAACTCGCCACAAAATTTTTCTAACTGTGTCATCTTTAGCAATGTGTGATCATAAAAATAAGTGTTAACTGCATTGTTTTGACAGCTGTAGAGAATATATTGGTACGTTAATTTGCATAAATCCCATAGTATGATGCATGATCTATGATCTTTGATATTTCATTGGATGTGAATTTTTAAGCAGACACAAAATCCCACCCAAATCTATATGTCATAAAATTTTTCTACATATAAAAATTCGAAAAAATGAATATCGGGTAATTTTCCATTCCATTCAAAACAAAGAACACTGTTAACACATTATAAGGTCACCTAAGTTCAATTCATACATTTATTTATTTCACAGTCACTTTACTTGACGAAGAAATTGTTAACAAGGCAGTCTGAAGGACAGCTAAATCCCCTTCTGCAGCGGGCATGAATGTGTACTTCTTGACCTTTAACCAACCATGACCTTGATGTTGTGCCATGCATTTTATAAGCACATAGTCTCATGATAGTAATTATTTGTGCCAAATTATTTAAAATCTTCTATTAAGTCAAAAAGTTATGTAGAACATTTAACCTTGACCTTGGGGGTAGCAACCTGGATGTTGGGTTCTGCACATCGTGTCATAGTGGTGATCATTTGTGCAAAGTAATTAAAAAACTTTTCGTAAGCCAAGTTAGTAAGTTATAGAGCAGACATGAAATGTGGATATTTGACCTTTAAGTGTGACCTTGCCCTTGTGGGTAGCAACCCAATTATTGCACTATGCACATCGTCTCATAATGGTGATCACTTGTGCCAAGTTATTTCAAACAAGGGGGCCATTGGCCCCAAAGCGCTCACCTGAGGACAGACTGTTATTTGTGTTGAAGCTATCATTATTTCTTGTAAATCTAAGCTCTAGCCTTTGAAGCTTCAAAGGATAATTTTGTTATGAGATTTTACTATATGCAAATAATGAATATCTATAACCCCTGGGCAGGCCCAATTTTTTACCCCAGATATAATTTGTACAAACTTGGAACAGGTTCACTAGACAATATTTCATGCCAAATAATTAAGCTTAAGGCTTTGTCATTTCAGGAGAAGATTTTTTAAGTTTTTACTATATACATATATGGAAAACCTATGACTCCCTGTGACGGGGCCAATTTAGGCACTAGGGGCATAATTTGAACAACTTTCGTAGAGGACCTATAGATGATACCATATACCAAATATCAAATCTCTAGCCTTTGTCATTTCAGAGGAGAAGATTTTTTAAGTTTTTACTATATACATATAACTTATTAGGAAAACCTAACCCCCGGTGGCGGGGCCAATTTTTGCATTAGGGGCATAATTTGAACAACTTTGGTAGAGGACCTACAGATGATGTCATATACCAAATATCAAAGCTCTAGTCTTGGTCATTTCAGGAGAAGATTTTTTAAGTTTTTACTTTATACATATAAGGAAAACCTACGATCCCCTGGGGCGGGGCCAATCTTGGCACTAGGGGCATAATTTGAACAACTTTGGTAGAGGACCTATAGATGATGTCATATACTAAATATCAAAGCTCTTGGCCTTGTACTTTATGGCAAAAAGATTTTTTTAATTTGCATTTTTGAAACTTCTTTTTGGCCCTGTGACCTACTTATGCAACAGACCAGAAACATTTGAACAACTTAGAAAGGGGACCACCCAAGGATCATTCCTGTGTAGTTTGGTTTATTTGCAGTCACTGGTTTCAGAGGAGATGTTGTTTTTATGAAATTGTTGACAACGCACGACAACAGACACAGGGATCACAAAAGCTCACCATGAGCACGTTGTGCTCAGGTGAGCTAAAAATTTTCAGCAGTTTAAAAGTTATGGAGCAGACACGAAAAGTAGACTTTTTAACACTTGAACTTTAAGTGTGACCTTGACTTTGGGGGTAGCAACCTAATAATTGCGCTCTGCACATCATCTCATAATGGTGATCACTTGTGCCAAGTTATTTCAAAAAAATTTCAGCAGTTAAAAAGTTATGTAGCAGACACAAAAGTGTTACGGACAGACAGACGGACGGACTGACAGACTGAGGCCATTCCTATAATCCCCTCCCCGCTTTGCTGAATGGGATTAATGACGTAATGATCTAGGAGCACATGGGGAAGTGTAGCAAAACATGTAAATTGTTGAGGAGAAATTGCATCATTCATATTTTTAAACCCAAAAGTGGAAAAAAACTTGGAATATTTATGAATCAGGTAAAATTTCAACTACTACCACCGGCATTAAAGTCTATTTTGCTGAAAAAAATCGAACAGAAACCACATTATTTTTTTTAAGTTACTGTTTGTAAACATGTTAAACTTCCTAAAAGTGCTTTTATTGTGTTTCTTGCACTTGTGGTTTATTGATTTTCTGCATTTAAAAAGTGGATGCATTAAAATGCATATCAATGAGGGAAGTGGCCTGTGCTTTAAAATGCATATACAAGGGGGAATAGGTAAAAGCAATAAAATGCGTAACTATGGAGTAATCGACAGATGCTTCACAATGCATATGCATGGAGTAAAGGGTTAAGCAAACATCAGGAGCAAAATAAAAGTTTCTGAACTGAAGATTTTCAAAGATCTTACCTTTCATACAACTGGAACTCAGAAGTGGGATATATAAGCCTATGTAAAACAAATAACCCCCGGGTGGGGCCAAATTTGACTCCAGGGGTATAATTTAAACAAACTTGATATAGGTCCACTAGACAATGCTACATACCACATCTTAAGGCTCAGGGCCTTGTGGTTTCAGACAAGAAGATTTTCAAAGTTATCCCTATACAGTACACTCAGGAGGATTGTCCAAATGCGAAATTTGGAGGAATTCACTTCACACTTCGCGGGAGTAATTTGCATTTAAAAAAGAGTGACTTCGCCTGAAAAAGAGTGACTGAAGCTACTTCGAGTAAGGAGTAAAATCGCAGCACTTCGCGGAAGTAATATCGCGGCACTCTGCGAATTTAACTGGTTAGA
This sequence comes from Cyclina sinensis, assembly GCA_012932295.1. NCBI lineage: Eukaryota > Metazoa > Mollusca > Bivalvia > Venerida > Veneridae > Cyclina > Cyclina sinensis. Next base: position 31,811,203 of record JAAONU010000011.1, on the reverse strand, counting down.
GAAATGAAACAATTTTTTTTAAATGTGCTGTGATTGCTATCGAAAATCGGACATTTCCCTATGAAAATTTAGAAAAGATGAAACCAATATTCACCATTGTCGAAATTAAAAATCATAATTTTTTAAGAATATAAATATTTTTTTACCGACAGATGAAGATTGATTAAAGAAAATCCAATCAAATCCTTAATATTTACTCTTATTTCCATCGAAAATCACTTTTTACGAAAGACACAATGACCCAGCAAATTGTTCTAAGATCCTAATTCTTTATGTGAACTTTAAACTCTTTCCCACACAGATACGACATCTTAGATGATCTACGCTTGTTCCTTATCACATAAATACACATTTCTACACTTCTGCTTTTAATCAAAGGCTAAGAAAAATAAAAATATTCCTACACCATAAATACTAACTCAAACATTTTTTTCAAGGTGTTACTATTTAAAGATTTTCCGAAAATGAGAACTGAAAGTAAAAGAGTTTAGGCATTGCTATTTTTATTAAAGGATGCAGCTTTAGGTCATGTGATGTGGAAAACGTGGTAAAATAGTGGGGATATTTTATGGAAAAATACTCATGCTTGCTGTCAAAGGTTATCTCTTAGAATAACAACCAATAAAAAAAGATGGTGTTGTATCACATGTTAAGATCATAGGTCACCGGAAGTGTGATTGACAGGTTGTTTCTTTCTCTTGCATCGAAAAAAGATCTGTAAATTTCACTTTCATACCTGAGCTCACATATTGGTATACAAACTAGTTTGAAAAAAGGTGTTTTAGTTTTTTTTTAGGTATGTTAATCACACAGGTGTCAGCTTCTGTGTTTTTGAGTTTATCTGAAGACATGGCGCCCTTTGTAAAAAGTTGAAAGCCGCTGCTGTGTGACGTACAGTACGCGCCAGGAGGAACTCTCGTTTTCCTCGAGGTCGTTTCGGACTACCCATTCCGTAAAACGCGACCAAATCCGCAGCATTTCGAGGATCCCTGCCGCGGACATGGTCACCAAATATCGCGGGGGACGTCAGCTAAATAATTCCGAGAACATTTTCACAGGTATAATTATTGATACTGAGGCTCTCACAGTTCCCGATTACATGCATTTCATCGAATTAAATGCTTTAAAAATATCAAATAAATGTATGAAACTCTCATTCTGATGCATTTGTTTACGAATGCTCCGATTTGTTTACGAAAACAATGACAATTCAAAGCAACTGCTTCTTGAAACAGCTGACCCTATTTTCAGAAAATAAACTGACTGGTTTCCAATTGCGACGTGTAAAAACTGTTTTCCTTTTTAAAGACAACAAACAACATGTAAACCCTACTGTATCGTCTAAGCGCTTGGCAAAAATTATTGATTGATTCTGCTATGTTATAACAAGCGTTCTCAAAATTTCAACGACGGAAGAACACAATAAACGTACACAGCAAATGTATTTGAAGTTTGGTTTTAATTTTACCTAATGCTCATAACTGGTAGACGTAAAATGCACAGTTTCATAACGGTCGTTTAATTTAATGTTCAGATTATCCAGGTGAGTTATGACCCTAATTAATTTCGCGTTGGTCGTCAAATATTGCCGAGATATTTCGCGATGTCGAGACATCAAGGACGTCCGTCTTTTTTCTCGTTGTCGCAGCGGATATTTCTTTTTCCGCATCCATGCAAAAAGCGGAAAATGTGAGTTCCTCGTGGCGCGTACTGTAATTTCTTTGACATTTGAAGCAGTTCACTTAGAATAACCCCGATAATTACCATGTGCAACATGTAATTATTTATAAGAATGTGCTAATTTGCAATGGTTTTGGATAATTCAAGGAAGGGATGCAAACAAATGTACGTTTTTGAAACGTTTCAATTTGTTCATAAAATAGTGTAGTATGTAGCTACGTGTCTATGCGAAGTCACTCCAAATTTTACTTGCAGAAATGCAAAGATATTTTACTCCACTACATCGCCAAGTCACTTCATTTCTACAGGAGAAAATCATCTTTTACTCGAGGTCACACTTTTTGCAATTACTCCAAACTTCACGAAATTTGGACAATCCTCCAGAGCTGTACTGTATAAACCTAGGTAAAATCAACTGACCCCCGGGCAGGGCCAAATTTGACCCCACTGGTGTAATTTGAAGATGGTACTTGGTATATTCCACTAGACAATGCTACATACCAAATCTTAAGGCGCCTTGTCGTTTCAGACAAGAAGATTTTCAAAGTTTTTCTTTCCTGTTGCCATAGCAAACAGATTTCTTAATGGAATTCTATTCTTTTGAACAACTTTGGTAGAGCTTCATGCAAGGAATATCTCAGGCAAGTTTTGTCAAAGTTGGCTAAGTGCAGGGGTAAAAGTTGGAGATTTAGAAAATCCTGAAATCCAAGCTGGGGGCCAGGGGGCCGCTAGGGCCCCCGGTGGGTCCAGGGCAAAGCCCTGGCAGGGGGTCTTGGATTTTAGCTGTTTGGCATATCAAAAATCTCATTTCCTTGTAAATTTATGGAACCATTTTTATGGAACTACAAAAGTTAACTACCTCCATTTGTTCTTCGCTCCCTTATCAATTTCGCTCACGTTGTAGCCAGCTGGTAAAAATTTCATCGTAAATTTTATAAATTCAAATCATAAAACAAAAGCGGCCACCTTTGCATGTAAACTTCAGAATGAATCGGCGATACTCATTGGATTATTCTAACAATAAGTCATCCAATCAAAATGCGCGATAGAAATCGGGAAGAGTAAAAGCCGTTTCCCGGTCCATAACAGTACTCTTATGACGCGGCGAAGCTTTCGCCGAAATGAAGTTTCAGATCGACCTGACCCCCACCCCCCAAAATTTCGACCCTGATTTACATGAATTGGAAAAACAGCCCAGACAGAGGCCGAAAATCCGGAAATCCGGCACAATCCGGAAAACTTTTACCCCTGTAAGTGGTTTAGGAGAAGTCGTTAAAGTTAAATTGCTGACGACGCACAACATCCGACACACGCCAACAGACACCAGACAATCAATGATCCCAATAGCTCACCTTTGAGCACTTTGTGCTCAGGTGAGCTAAAACTGAAATATGCGCAAATTTAAGGCTGCGCAAACTAACAATTTTTGCCGTTGGCGGGAAATTTCATTCCAGCAAAATAAAATGATTTAACAGTAAAGGGTTATATAAGAAGCATTTTTTTGAAGTTTGGTGTGCAATGGAGCAAAATGGTTTGAGCAATTTTATAAAAGAGCAATACAACGAACATTTTTTTCAAGTCTGGTTAAAAATGAGCAAGTGGTTTTGGTAGTCATTTGAAGACAAATTTTGATAAAAAAATCTTTTTTAGCTCTGGCAGCCATTTTGTGCAAAAGAAGAACCATATGAGCAATTCTATGTAAGGAACATTTTTGTGAAATTTGGTGGAACATGACCTTACAGTTTAGGAGAAGAAGTTGTTAGAATTTTTTTCTATCTTCAGTTTTTTGCAGCTCTTATGTTCAATGAAGTGGAACAGTTTGAGCAATTTTACAAAAAAGGGCAATCAATATTAAGGGACATTTCTGTTAAGTTTGGTTATAAATGGCCTTGTGGTTTTGGAGGAGATGTCATTTGAAACTTCAGAGACTATTTTGAGAAAAGTCTGGCTATCTCATATTGGATATTTTTACCAGTTTGACCAAAAAGATTTTTTTCAAATATACAGTACAGTTCAGGAGGATTGTCCAAATTATGTGAAATCTGGAGGAATTCACTCCACACTTTGGGGCAGTATTTAAAGAGTGATTTAGCATGAAAAAGAGTGATTGCAGTCACTCTGAGTAAGGAGTAAAGTCACGTCACTTCACTGGAGTAAAATCGCAGCACTCAAAAAATTCAACTGATAGATAAAAACTGCTTAGAGAAATGAAACAAAATTTTTAAAAAGTGCTCTCATTTCTATCAAAAATCGGCCATTTCCCTACTAAAATTTAGAAAAGAGGAAGCCAATATTTCACCATTTTCAAAACTGAAAAATATGAATTTTGTAGAAAAAAATTACGGAAAGATGAAAACTGATTAAAGAAATAAAATCTATCAAATCTTTTTAAGATCTGTTCTCATCTCTATCAAGTTCAACCGTTTTGATATGCAAATTTTGAAAACACAAAGCTTATAATTTACAATTAAACTGCATATTGTTCCAAGATAGTATTTCTTTTTGCCACCTTACAAATAAGCTGCAGTTTTTCTTCATACAGAATTATTTTCTAACTGATTTGTAACCTGTAATAAGTAATCTATTCTTATCAGAAAACTATTTCTGAAATTAAATAAATTACCAGTTTGTTATGCATCGTCTTATTTTGAATGAAAATTTCATACAAGCCTATGTTCTATTTCCAATTATTCTGATATCCTTTCAAAACTCACGGAAATTATTCATACAGGTGTCAACTTCTGTTTTTGTGAGTTAATCTTTAGAAATGCTGCCCTTTGTAAAAAGTTGAAAGCGGCTGTGTCAGGGTTTCCTCTAGAAAGTATTAAGTTGTTGCCAATGAATTCCCCAACTGGAAAAAACATTTGCCAGTTGGAGCCAAATGAGATTGCCAGGAGACATAACACTGATCAATTTTCAAACTTGTATCAATAACACAATTAAAATACTTATCACTTAGAATTTAAGCTATTACAATGCATCAACAGGAGCACATGTATACATGTCATGATACTAATAGCATTTCTAAGTGATTTTTGCACTTTATATCTTAGTTCTTACTTCTATTTTTTTTAAATTTACATAGACACAGGAGGTTGTACCTATAAATATAGAAGGATTCACTCACTACAAAAACATTCCTACGGGAAACCGGTGATTAAACTTTCAGGATATAATGGTTTAAAGAGACTGACTCACAGATGGGCTGACGATGAAAAAAAGAAAATGTTTATACATCTTGAAATTCTTGCTGTAATTGTGAAAAACATATCTAAACTAAGTTACTGACTCATTTTTTTGTTACAGAAAAACATCAAAATATTAAGTTTTACACACTTTTATCGGTAGAAAATTTACCCGTTAGTCACAGGGTAGATACTTCAGTTATAACATTAATTTTGACGAAACTTGATTACTGGTCTCTGTGACTCAGTGGTGTAGATCGTCTCTCTATATTTTACTGACCAAAAGATCATGGGTTCGAATCCTGGTTAAGTCAAATCTTTTTTTTAATATTATGTTTTTTCCATAGTTTATTAACTTCTCTTGAATTTTAAAGAAAAAAATTTTGGCTAAATTCTGTGAGTCAGTCGCTTTTAAACTGTTTTAATTACTTAAATTTAAACAGTCACAGTAGGCAGACTGTAACATGTCGTACACTTAAAATCACTGAAAGCAGCAAAGGATTCAAGAATCAGAAGCTTTCATCAACAGGTAATATAAAGCACTTATCAACCTTCCAGCACATAACTGTAACGAGTTGTGTACATGTCTGATATTCAGAAGTAATGTTATTATTGATAAAACTTCAGATGCACGTTCTTTTTAAGTTTTCAAAAGGTGTGAAAACAGCGGCAAAGCATTGCCTTCTCAATTATTAGGACAAAGATTAGGTGAAATAAACCAATCTACAAACATGCCACTTTCAGCACAATCCCTTCTCAAAATGTCATGTTAATTGATAAACAAAACAAATTGCAATACTTGGCAACCAATCATACGCAACCTTAACCCCAATTATAAACTTCCAGTCGCTTACATCAATTATGAACTGCTTAAGTTTCTTTTTTCCTGATGCGATTTTGGAGATTTTTCTATCAAATTTATCGCCAGTAACATTCGCCAATCAAAGATTTTATGAGCCACAATCACTTTTTGTTGCATTTGGCGCCATTGGCAAGCGACAGCTGGAACCCTGCATATAATGCTGGGTGACGTCAGTTTTGATGGTTGAAGCAGTTAGCTCAAAAAGAGGAGAAAAACAACTGTCACTGGAAATTGACATATGCCCACGAATTGTAGCTTTGAAATGAAACTGGTGTAAATATATAATTGAATATGCCTGTGGAAAAGAGATCAGACAAAAAATAGAGAAGGTAAATGGTAAAGTAATGTTTTTCTGCTTCAGATTCTTCTCTGAAGGTTGAAGACATAATTATTCAATTATGAAATAGAAAGCTGCGAGTTTCGCCTTGAATACGAACAATATTGTTTTATTCCAAACCCCTACTGATGTTTTATATATAATAAAATCCCACAAGCTGATTTGGAGATGTAGCTTGGACAAGATTTAACTAGAGAAGTTATGGTAAAAAATGACTAAGGGCCCATAACACTGCAAAAAATAATCTGACCAGAAACTCCTGGCAATATGCACAACAAGGCTTGGTGACAAACATTCCTGTGAAGTTTCAATGAAATCCTTCACGCAGTTTTGAAGATGAAGTGTGGAGAAGATTTTAACATAGAAGTTATAGTAAAAATGACTTAGTGCTCATAACTCTGCCAAAAATAATCTGACCAGAAACTCCTGATGATATGCACAACTAGACTTGATGACAAACATTCCTTTGAAGTGTCAATGAAATCCTCCAAGCAGTTTTGGAGATGAAGTGTGGAAAAGACTAATATGAAAGTTAGACGAAGTGAGGACAAGATTTTAGAGTGAAAAAAAAATGACTTTGGGCCCATAACTCTGCCAAAAATAAATTGAGCGGAATCTCCTGACGATATGCACAACCAGTCTTGGTGACAAACTCTCCTATTAAGTTTCAATGAAATGCCTCAAGTGGGTTTGGACATGAAGCGAGGACAAGATTTTAGCGGACAGGCGGATGGACAGGCAGTGTGATTACTTTTTGCCTCCCTTCGGGGACACAACAATGACAATGGCAGGTGTGTAACTACATGTAATTACTTTTATGAGTATGTTAACTTACGACTGTTTTGGGAAAAGTGGTGTTAACTTGTGTATGTTTTTGAAATGTTTTTATTTGTTCACAAAATACTGTAGTATGTACATCTAGCTTATTGCCTGCGTGGAGTCACTCCAAATTTTACTTGCAGAAACATGAAGTCACATGGAAGATATTTTCACTCAATTACCTGCAAAGTCACTTCATTTGCACTAGAGAAATCCTCTTTTAACGCTAAGCCAAGCTTTTTTCAATTACTCCAAACTTCCCTTTATTTGGACAATCCTCCTGAACTGCTGTATACAAACAATTTCAAATGTAAAGTATGATGATTCATTTTCAGTTTTCTTATGCTTTCAAAATTTATAGGACAGAAATTTTCAATAGAAAAATAAACTTTCTAAATAGCAAAGGCAAAAATTGTACAAATAATCAAATCTTGACCATTCATCTTAATAATAAATGTTGTCAATTTGTCGTGGAGAGAATCTCCCAGGCACATTTAATTTCTCTAAATATTAAAATACAACAGGGTCACAAAAGTAGATGACAAATGGAATTTATAAGAATTTTCACTAAGGGTGGCACTTATTGAATGTCAGAATTGATTAACTGTGGTTAGAAATCGATTGCATTATATTTTTATTAGAGTAGGCTGTGTATTTGGACAGTTGTTCCATATTTATAACTGTCAAAATTAAATTGTTCAGGACAAAAATTTTGTTCGCAGTTATTTGTCTGAGGGCAATTTTTAGCAGTCCCAGACATTGTATTATAGGTTTGTAGAGCCCTGAATTTGGGAAAAAAAAGCATCTTCAAACATACTCTACATTGTCAAAGTGGTCTAAATGTCCTAAAATCTAAAATGAGGAGTGTAAGTGTCTCAAAAAATAGGGGTCTAAGTTTCATCAGGGTGTCATTAGTATCAACTTCAATTTAAAATCAAAAGGGGTCTTGTTGTCAAGGGGTCTAAATGTCTGACATTTAGTTGTAACATATATAGAGTAAATTTCAATTAATCTCTATAATCATTGTCATTTTTGTATAAACTTTCAGAAATTCCTTAGTATTCCATTCTGAAACCTGAATCATCTGCATTACACCTAGGTTAACAGAGATTAGCAGGCTTTATTTTTGCATTTCAGCCAGCTTTAAATGTCAAACAGAACGAAACAAGGTCTCCTACCTTTTTCCTTACTTGGAAACAGCATACAGTTCTTAAACCAAATGTAAAATAAAATTTCAATTGACTAACTTCATGAGTTATTTCTTTAAAAGAAATTTCTCTTAAAAATTATTTATTTCAACCATAGAACAATGCCTGACTTTAAATATGTCAATAAAAAGAAAAATATCGAAATACACATAACAAACAATGCCAAAAAAAAACCCTGAACACTTCAATGACCATGTATTGGTAACAATGAGTGACCTTGACTTGCACTTATAAATGTACGTTAAATGAAATTAGGTGAAAATAAAAACCTCTCTTCCTGTCGGGACATGCTTAGCAAGCTTGACTTTAGCAAAATTGCCCTTTCCAATTGTCTTTATCAGCCTGTATTTTCCAATGTGTGGCTCATCAGTTCTCGATTTAGAGGAAGAAATCCTTGTATTGGTTTTATCATCTTTCTGCAATGAAAAAAAGGTGGGTGGGGTTAGTGCTGAAACAAAATTATTTACTGATGACTAATCATTTCATGTACATAAATTGTACTTACTCTATGATCAGACAGTACCGACTCGTGGACCGTCTGCAGAGGGAGTCGGGTTGTTGGAGTCGACATTTTGAATTACTAATCAGTATTTCACTCGATGGATTCCTCGTTACACCATTTGCACACAAATGCCCAAAAATTCCAGCAGCTACGTTGCAATGATCGATAAAATCTCGCACTTTTCTTGTTAAATATAAAACTATAACTTCCCTAATTCGAAATGTGAATAAAAGCCTCTTTCTTGCAGTGTAACCTGCCTGTTTGTTGACCGTTTCGTACCGAAAATAGAAGCTGCCCAGTATAAGAGCAATAATCAGGTGCCTGTTTACAAAGATTCTGATGAAAAAAACTATTTTTCTCCATGAAATTCGTTAGATTGGACTTCCAACATGCAGTATAGTTTAACGAAGTGTATAAACTCCCTAAGAATATCTTGATCCATGCCAAAATTTTTAGTAACCGAACTGCAAATTTTTGTTTTCGCCCAAAATGGCCGACTTCCCTTCTCCACGCGAAATTTCGACAATCTTGCGCATGTCGTCACAGTACTACCGAAACACCATTGGCTAGAGGGTTTCAATATGACATCATTCTAGGTTAAAACAGCTGATGAGGAGAGAAAATTCCATTTGTGTTGTCAATGAACTAATCCCACTGTGAGATCGATAATCAGCTGATTCAAATATGTAAATGATAAATACTTTTTCGAATTCTTTTTCTTAGCAAAGAAAGGCCAGAACGATCCTCAGATTCATTGCATTGCACCTTGATACGCCCGATATTTGGTTATATAAAAATATTTTCTATTTTAATGTTAAGACAAAGACTATGACCAGTACTTATGGTCTTTGGTTTGGCACCCCGGCTTCGTGAACGGCACTACACCACGATCACGGCATATGCAACGCTCTTAACCGGCATAAACAGTATAAACATTTTATTTTTTAGAGGACCAGATAAGAAAATTTCAGATTTTAACTAGATTTTAAAATAATAACCTAGCCATTAGGTCCATACGGCTGCCAAGTCCTAAAACTTTATGTTTCTAGCCTCCTTAATGGCCAAGACTTGATAGTTTATTCAATCATTCGTGAAAAATGGATCGGTATAAATCGCGAACTTCTGTGGGTTACTGGTTCAAACATACTTAAAATTACTTGACTTGTGAAGAACTTTGACTGCATAGAAATAATCGGCACCAGATAGAAACGCAGTGTTGAATTTCAGTATGATTAAGCTGTAGTCAGCATATATTCTACAAAAAATGTGAGGCCACGCACCGTAAATCGGTACGTTCATTTTGCTAAGCTGCGTGTCAAGGCATTTCATGCGATGCTGGTATTCGTAAAGTATTAATAACTGATCTAACCGTCCACACCAAAACTATGGTGGTCTGAAAAAAGTAAGTTTTTGGGTCAAAATTTGCAAGGAAAACCTTTCTGCATTCACCAAAGAACATACAACATGAGAATATATATTTGGATTGTAGTGTTTTGTCTTGTACATTGTACAATATGGTTTGATATACTTAGAAGCTGATTTGAGCTTTTTTCCCCTTTTTTTTTGCATATATCAGTTTGCGCTGTCGTAGCGCTGATGGTCAAATTATAATAATCTAATAATAAATAATCTGTTCCGAAAATTTAGAATACAGTGAAGTGGACAAAAGGTTTACTTAATAGAGATTTAATCTTGGTAATGAGCTTCAGTGCGCATCGGTATCGAAACAAATTATCTGATTGTCGAACAGTTTTAATTTTTAGATGCCTTACAGCAAAACTGTACTACACACGGGTTTTGAACTTTGATTCATAAATCTATTATATAAGATCAGTTGCTTGTAGTTTCAGGACTTGGTAACCGTGTGGGCCTAATCATGGTTAGGTTATTATTTTTTTAAATCCAGTTAAAACTCTGAAATTTTCTTACATGACCCTCTAAAATGTTCTACCTTTACACCGTTTATGCCGGTTGAAAGCGTTGCATATGCCGTTCGCGAAGCGTATCTGGTTAGCCAGGGTGGTTAAGAACACAGTTCTCTAGGCAGATCACCAAAACGGAAGGCAACAGTTTTGAATAAAAAAAATCTTCTAAAAAATCACATAATTATAACAGTCCGACATCGTCTCTGATGTTGAAACTGTACATAAAACCGCGGGATCGGGACTGCTAGAGCGCGATCTAGGGCTACATGCTGTACCTGAATAATTTCCAAAAAGCTCTTGTCACTAGCGTTGAAAATGCTAATATTCATGAGAACGGAGCTGACATTCATTGTACAGGTACGAAGTTGGATCTGCAATACTGATTCAAAATCATAAGGCATAAAAACATGGACTGCGATCCATTTAAAAAACGGAACATTGTCAGCCTTTGTGCAACAGTCCCCATTTGAACGGCTAGTGAAGTTTTCTGACATAATAAAGAATGGGAGTTGAACAATAACTTTTTATGCCAATGATTATTATACAGTTCCTGTTTCCTTAAAGGAACCTTTTAAAATCTTCTTAAGAAATTAAATTTAAAAAGCACAACGGAAGAAAAATAGAACAGAAGACCTGTCGTGTGCATCTTGAAAACAAATATATGGTATGATTCTATAACCGGCATTGCTAACACGGGCGTAAAAATCCTCATATAAGGATCAACACCCATATCTCCTAAAGAGTCTTAAAAGGTTTCATTGGCATCTTAAGCTCCAGATATTCGCCACTGAAACGCATCATTTCACATTAAGAATGTTTTTCCAGGAGAGTATGCCTAAGGACCTCCTCGAAAATGAATCTATAATTTTATAAATGCTATACTATTAATATGTTGTGCAAATTCGAATATGATTTAGAACGACTGACTCACAGAATTTAGCTCTTTTTTTCTTTGAAATTGTAGAGAAATTAATAAATTATTGAAAAAAAATCAACAACATAATTTTATGCTTTCATACACTATGAAAACTGAAGAAAAAATTGAATTCAATAGGACTCGAACACATAGCCTTCCGGTCAGTAAAATTAAAAGCGGCTATCTAAATCAGTGAGCCACAGAGACTAGAAAATATATTATCTTAAAATTAAAAATAAAAGAAAAACATTGATGCACAGCATCAAGTCAGCGCAGAAGATTCTGAAGATGTGAACGTATCGGGGAAATGAAATTTTACACATACAGACTATTTTTTATAACTGTAGATTTATTTCTATTTATTTATTTATACTTTTAGGGACATAGCACAATATAACATGATCATATCACAAATACAAATAAAACATATACATATAACATAATGAGATCCTTTAAAACAACATAGGAGAACACACTTTTATCATTAGAGAAATAAGATGTACTATGCACCTATTAATAGCCCATTAAGCTAAAAGCTTATTTCCAATGGGGTCCATAGAAACAAACTGAACAGAACAGAAAGTAAACCGAAACAAATAAGTAAAAGTAATTTTGGTCAAGATTTTGGTTGAAAAAAAAAGTAGTATATAAAAGTATGCCCTTTGCTTAAATAACTATTACACATCAATATCACACACCATATAGAATCACAGTACAGTTTCTTTATATTCTACAAAGTTATTTATGGATTATATGCTTTTTGGAAGCACATTCCAATTTTTGATTCCCTTATATAAATTGGTCTGTTTCATTACAGAGTTGCACTGTGGCACAATAAAATTGAAGTACTGTAAGATCTCACATCAATACAACAAACAAAATTAGCTCTAAGCTATGATGGACTCCTTTTACAATAAATCTTATACATGTGATTGAGTCTCAACTGTTTTTTGTTTTCAAAATCATAAACTGTAACAGAAGTTCTGGGTCTACAATTTTGGAAAAATCTTACTACATTGTTCTTTGTTATTTCTAACTTTCTTTTTATCTGTTTTGTTAGACCTTCAACCATGATGAACAAGAGCAATCGAAGTGACATTGAATAAGAGCTGAACATGTAAGTTTTTTGTTTTTGTTTTAGTGCCTAGATGTCTTCTCTCCTGTATAAAAATTTAAGCTTGGCGTTCACTTTAGAAATAATATTATTAACTACTGTTTCACGAGATAAATACCTATTAATGTAAAGGCCGAGATATTTAACTAAAGCTGTGTTCTCACCGCCGATCAGATCAACTCGATTGTCCCGATCACATAAATTCCCCGATGAAGCCCGACAAAGCTGAAATAAATGCACATTCACGACTCCTACACGACCTCAAGTCGACCCTACACGATTTTTACGACTTCTTCACAACGACAACCCGACCAACATCCCGATCACTCTAGACCTATATGCGAGTCGTACACGATCTCAACTAGTCTAACTGGACCTCTGCTCGATCGTTGCCAGATTTCCACCCGACCAGATCGTAATGATCGTAATCAAGTCGTGAATGGTCGTGTATCGAATAGTTTAGAATAAAATCTTCAAACATTCCTTGTTCAAATCAGTTCATATTGTTTTGGTCACGTGAACACGTGTATGGTCAAATAACTGTAATAGCCCGGTTTTCCAAAGCTCAGTTTTCAATTTCAAAGAAACAATCCTTGGTAGCGGGCTATGCCAGGTTCAGTTCGAACCCGATAGACCGAAGTCTATCGTGAACCAGACGAAAAAAATATAAAGTTTATTGACCAAATAACTGTTCAGCATAAGTCTGTATACGGTGACAAGGTGATCGTAAAGTTTTCACTGACATTGAATTATGAAATAGGACGTTTCCATGAAAGACAAACACAATCTACTGACGAGTGGTATTTATTTATATTCTTTAATTTTGCTACTAAGTTCTATTAATTTTATGTTTAGAGAATGAAGTTATTTTAGAGATATGGAAAAAAAAAATTAATTCAAGCTTTTCTTAAATTAAACACTTTCAAAGACTAGTGTCTTTATTAAATTAAGGCAGAAAGCCTTTGATGTACTGACCTGGGAATATATATCTATTTAAGCTTATTTATCGTCGGTACCGGTTGCCCATATGACCGACGCCCCCTTGAGAGATCAGTTATTTTATGTGGTGGGGGTAGTGCAAGATACAGAAAGCATCCCATTCCAGAGACACTCCTGGTTCTTTTACATGCTCAGTGTATAGCACTGATACATGGGACCTCGGTTTAAAGTCTCATCCGAAAGACTATTAGTAATGTTAGTGGAGGAGCAGGGGATCGAACTCGGGACCCCTGGTATACCAGTCCAGCGCGTTACCACTGGACCACATCCGCTCCCGACCTGGGAATAACGTTGAACACTGGCTTATATAGAGAAAAAAGGCACGAGAAAATCGGGATGAAGTGAGCTGTAAAAAAAAAAACAACCAATAATAATTGCCGTAACAAAACTATTAAGAAGATAATCAAAAATGGCTGCGCCGATGGAATTTTGTTAGTAAAAAACTGAATAGATAAAAAACGTTTCCTATTACATAACTATTGGGAAGCGATCGTGTGCGGTCGTGTAGCAGTCGGGTAGTAGTCTAGTTATTCTGGACAATAGATCGAATAGAGGTGAGTTGATCGGGTTGCGATCGGATAATGCTCGAGTAGAAGTAGAGATGATCGTGTACAGATCGGGTAAAAGATGTATACCCGACCACACTAGATCGTTACACGATTGATTCTCGATCAACTAGATCTTCTACTCGATCACCATACGGTCGCTTCTCGACCGCTAAGCTATTCGATCGCTACTCGAATTTTTTTTTTGACATGTCAAAAAAATTCGGGTAGGAAGCCCCAGCCATGCTGACCAAGGTAGACCAGTCCGACCACCCCCGATCACGCATGCGGACCGAGATGACAGGTACCCGATCGCTTGATCGAGTTGATCTGACAGGCGGTGAGAACTCACCATAAGATAGCATCTTTTATACCAAGACCATTACATTTCACTGTAAAAGTTTCTTGTTGTAATTTTCTTTTTGGTCCAAAAAACATACATTCAGTCTTTCTATGATGGAGCGACACTTAAATTAACCTATTATCCACAAGCCATTCTGAACAATTTTCTAGAGCTGCACTATGTTTTGCAGAGATAATACCTGGATCCTTATGTGATAATAAAATAGTGCTGTCGTCTACATATAATGTTAATTTACAATCTTTGTCAATACTTACAATCATATTGTATTATTGTTTACATAACAAAGAAAAGGTAAAAACCCAGTGTACTTGTAGGACCACGCTGGTTACTCAGATAGAGTATGTTTTAGCTTTAGGTTATACACCAACAAATCAGTGTTGTCGGGATCCAGTCAATTTTGTGCAGGGTTTGTGCGGAGCTATAAGACGACAAAGCTGTGTAATCATTTTAATGCCACCACCACCATAATTGTACATGTTATATTTGTTTGTCAAGTCCCAGGCGAGTGTTAGTCGTAACTGATGATCCTTCGCTATACTTTTTAAACATGTAAACTTAATACAATAATCATCATGTATGTTTCATTTTAATTATATACCTAACCTAACGGGCTATTATCCAGTGAGCGAATGAGGAGGCACCGTGGACCAGGGGTAGAGCGCGGTGCTCCGGATTAAAAGGTCGCGGGTTCGAATCCCGTCAGAGGAGAGATTCTCTCACGATCTTAACATTCCTCCACGCTGCGTGATTACTGGTATGGAACCCAGGAAGCAGTCGTCCAGCGTGATGAATCTAAGTTGTAAAAACTTGTATCGCAATCAATGTAAAATAAATGAGTCTTAATTAAACTAAACTAAGTCAGCCAATCTGAGAAACTCTGTAGCGATTTTTTTTCTAAGTAGCGAATGGACTAATTGCGAAAGAAATCAGTGTTGCGAGGTAACGAACAGGTTACACACAACTAAATCAAATCCTACAGTATTTCAATGTAACATCAAGTCCAAATATCACTTTTTAGCTTCTGAAGATGCTACCTATGCTACACTTTATCGGTATATCGTCTCGAAGGAGGTCACCCCAGTTCTGTCATCTTATAGCTCCGCACAAACCCTGCACAAAATTGACTGGTTCCCGACATCGTAACTTCCATGTCAGACATACACAAACCAGCATCTCACTGTGACATAATTACATAGACTCACGCAAACCAGCATCTCACTGTGACATAATTACAAAGACTCACGCAAACCAGCATCTCACTGTGACATAATTACATAGACTCACGCAAACCAGCATCTCACTGTGACATAATTACATAGACTCACGCAAACCAGCATCTTACTGTGACATAATTACATAGACTCACGCAAACCAGCATCTCACAGTGACATAATTACATAGACTCACGCAAACCAGCATCTCACTGTGACATGATTACATAGACTCACGCAAACCAGCATCTTACTGTGACATAATTACATAGACTCACGCAAACCAGCATCTCACTGTGACATAATTACATAGACTCACGCAAACCAGCATCTCACTGTGACATAATTACATAGACTCACGCAAACCAGCATCTTACTGTGACATAATTACATAGACTCACGCAAACCAGCATCTCACAGTGACATAATTACATAGACTCACGCAAACCAGCATCTCACTGTGACATAATTACATAGACTCACGCAAACCAGCATCTTACTGTGACATAATTACATAGACTCACGCAAACCAGCATCTCACAGTGACATAATTACATAGACTCACGCAAACCAGCATCTCACTGTGACATGATTACATAGACTCACGCAAACCAGCATCTCACTGTGACATAATTACAAAGACTCACGCAAACCAGCATCTCACTGTGACATAATTACATAGACTCACGCAAACCAGCATCTCACTGTGACATAATTACAAAGACTCACGCAAACCAGCATCTCACTGTGACATGATTACATAGACTCACGCAAACCAGCATCTCACTGTGACATAATTACAAAGACTCACGCAAACCAGCATCTCACTGTGACATAATTACATAGACTCACGCAAACCAGCATCTCACTGTGACATGATTACATAGACTCACGCAAACCAGCATCTTACTGTGACATAATTACATAGACTCACGCAAACCAGCATCTCACTGTGACATAATTACAAAGACTCACGCAAACCAGCATCTTACTGTGACATAATTACATAGACTCACGCAAACCAGCATCTCACTGTGACATGATTACATAGACTCACGCAAACTACTTGAGCTGTCTTATAGAAAGTTTTGTTCTGGTAGTATCTTAGAGAAACATTTTTTTTAATTTGCAACAATATGCTCGAAGTTAATATGAACATTTCTTTAATCATCTTTCTTATATAAAATTTTACTCATAACATTTTGTGACAAGTACTTATTCATTATAGTTACACATTCTTAAAAGTGTCTTTTGTGGTACATTTGTTTATGAAACTCAAAATTTTATATTATAGTTATTATCTAGCTAAAACAGTTGGCACACTAGACCGTTCAACAGATTTTCAGTTCTTGCAGGTTTTCAACAGTTGGCTGTTCAAACTGCGCTTTATTCGGCATGGGACATAATTTCTAAAATTTGCCTGCTGTAACAATATGAACCAGGGTGATTCCTACATGTATCTCTATCAGAGATGTTTCCTCTTCAGCAATGTGTAAAGGACACACATGGCAATCAGGGGAGTGGATTCATGGTCTAGTGATACACACTAACGTACAAGACTTATAAGTCAGTGGTAGCAAGTTCAACGCCTCGCTCCTCCAGGAACACTGTCGACTGTATTTCAGATAAGATGTCCTATGTATCGATGCTAAACACTGAGATTATGAAAGAACCAGGAGTGCCTCTGGAATGTATATCTTGCATTATCCCCCCAGCCTATACTGTTTAATCTCTTAGGGACATCTTATGGCGCTTTATGGAGTTTTCGACATTCTATCTCGTGAAACTTGAGCTAGTATTTGTAAGCAAGATGTTTTATGGAGTTTTCGACATTCTGTTTCCTGTAACTTGAACCAGTCTTTGTAAGCAAAATTTTGTATGAAGTTTTCAGCTGTGTCTATTTCATGAAACTTGCACCAGTCTTTTTAGCACAGTGTTTTATAGAGTTTCAATAATTCTATCACTTCTTCACGACGGCAGCCAAGAAGCGCATTTTTTATATTCGAAGCATATACAACGGCTCCTGTCTGCTTAAATTAAAAAAGTTATGGAGGATTATCTGCTTCTTAACCCTCAAAATAGGTCCTGAAAGTAAATAAGCACTTTTTTTGTTTTGTACACGGAACGTAAGCGACCTTTTCCTAGCATCTGTAGTCATTATCGTCCTGCAAAAAACAACAACAACAAAAACACCAAAAACATAGTTCTAATAAAAACAATTATACTGGGTTTGGGAGCCTGTTTTTTGATGAACGACTTTTAGACTCTTTGAACTGCATTAAAGTCATAAATAATAAATTAGTCTGTATCTGTGAGATTTGTACCAAAATGTTTCTTTAGTATACGTATGATAACTGACTGAATTAGTGATTCATAAAATGATTATTTCTTTCCAACACCGGGTTCCTCTAGATGAGTTCATATCAAACATTAATTAAAGGCAGATGAGGCATTTATGTGAACTTAACCGACAGTGTTAAAGTGTACACAGATATGATCATGTCCAAAAATGTCATTATTATCATAGTCGTCGATGTTTTCGTTTAAATCATTTATAAGGAACACCAACTCCATCCTCATCATCATGGTCGTCTTTTTTTTTGTTTTCATCACTTATAAGGAACACCACCTCCATCCTCCTCATCATCGTAGTCGTTGTTTTTGTTGTCATCACTTATAAGGAACACTACCTCCATCTTCATCATCATGGTCGTCTTTGTTTTTGTTTTCATCACTTATAAGGAACACTACCTCCATCATCATCACGGTCGTCGTTGTTTTTGTTTTCATCACTTATAAGGAACACTACCTCCATCAGCATCATCGTCCTAGTCGTTGTCGTCGTCTTCACATGTATTTGAAGTTGGCCCGGCAGCCTAGCGACCTGGTGGCCTTCCCGTAGCGACCTAGCGGCCTTGCATCCCATCGACCTAAACGTAGCGGCCTAGCAGTAACTTGTTCAGTCTGGCCTGAAAATATATATATTCTGTTTCATAATAAAACAAACTTTAAAAAAGTTAAGAACGCGAGGTTTGGAAAACTTTTCCAAAATCTTAAAAGTAACATTTCAATGAACCGAAACAATGTCGGTAGTGTTCCATAATATACTTTGTGCACAGCAATAAAACATTTTTTAAGAGGAGACAAAGAAAGACAGTCAGAAATACTATTTTCATTGTGATGTACAATCGATATGTTAGGCCGCTAGGCCACTAGACCGCTGGCAGCCTACATATAGCAAAAACTTCTTTTCGTGGAAAATCGCCATTTTTAAATTTGCAAAAGAAAAAAAATCCTAATCCCATTTTTCTATGTTGTTTGTTTGAACTGATTTCAGAAATATAATTTTCAGTGTGATACACAATGTATTTCTTAGGTCACTGGGCCGCTAGCAGCTTACTGATAGTAAATACTTGTTTTTCTTAAGAATCCTTTTTTTTGAATTGGCAAAAATCACTCCCTAAACCCTTTTTGTTTATGCTGTTTGTTTGAACTTAGTTCAGAATGACTACTTTTGCTGTGATAAACAATGTATATCTCAGGCCGCTAAACCACTGGGCCACTGGTAGCCCACAGATAGCCAATACTTATTTTCGTCGAAAATCGCCCTTTTAACGGAACACCAGCAACCTTGTTTCAGTTTCATTGTAATCTTTCTTTTTTAGATTTCTGAAAAGTTATCCCAAATTTCGTTGAGTTTTTTTTATATACTCTTGCAGTTTGTCTTTATTCTGATACAGAATATATATTTTCAGG
This sequence comes from Cyclina sinensis, assembly GCA_012932295.1. Lineage (NCBI taxonomy): Eukaryota > Metazoa > Mollusca > Bivalvia > Venerida > Veneridae > Cyclina > Cyclina sinensis. Next base: position 31,791,780 of record JAAONU010000011.1, on the reverse strand, counting down.
CCGCTAGGCCTAGTGGTTAGGTCGCTAGGCCGCTTGGCCAACTTCATGAACATCATTACCATTACCACAATCTTCATCATCGCCACAATTATAATCATCATCGTAATCACCACTGCCACATTGTCATCATCACCACTTTCATCATCATCATCATTGTCGTTGTCACCTACATCATCATCATCACCATCGTCATCATTATCGTCACAACCACACCACCACTACCATCTTCATCATAATCACAACCATCATAATTTGTCATCATTGTCACTTCTCTAAACACTATTTTCATCCAATCAAAAATAAAAGCAGCTAAACAACAGAGCAGTTAATAGCTATCGTCTCTTATCTGATCATCGCCATTATCTTAATCATGACAACACTTATAAATATGATGGTATTATTTTGAATTTTCTGAACTTCAAAATTTTCTTCTGCCTTTCAGTAGCTGTTAAGATATTTGAAAATCGACATCACTTCAGTTTTTGTTTCAGTCATCAACATTTCTTTGCTTCATAGTCTTACTTTTGATAGTAAACACATTTGAAATAATAAATAATCTCGAGCCCGAGAACAGATCTATTGCGCAGATGCATAAAGTATACATTCAGTATATTCCTGTGCATGATTGTCGAGGAATCACCTGCCATAGGTTTAGTTTTGTTTAGTTTGTAGAGGAAGATATATATTTTCTATGTTCCATTATGTTTTTGTTTATTATGAACAAGCCTGAACAAGGTCGATTTTATTCACTAATTTACACCTGCCGTAAATCAATGCCGGTATTCGACGCTGTCAGCAGCCGCTGCTACAAGCAACGTCAAATGAACTGCTAAAATGCTGTTCTGGGTAGCCACCGTCCTTTTTATGCCCCCGAAGGGAGGCATATAGTAATCGCACTGTCCGTCCGTCCATCCGTCCGTCCGTTTGTTCGGTAAAATCTGTTCTCACTTCATCTCCAAAACCGCTTGAGGGATTTCATTCAAACTTAAAAGGAATGTTTGTCACCAAGCCTTGTTGTGCATATCGTCAAGAGATTTCACTCAATTTATTTTTGGCAGAGTTATGGGCATTTAGTCATTTTTTTTTACTCTAACTTCTATATTAAAGTCTTGTCCACACTTCATCTCGAAAACCGCTTGGAGAATTTCATTGAAACTTCACAGGAATGTTTGTCACCAAACTTAGCTTTGCATATCGTCAGGAGTTTCTGGTTGGATTATTTTTGGCAGTGTTATGGAAATTTAGTCATTTTTTACTATAACTTCTATATTAAAATCTTGTCTAAGCTACATCTCCAAAACCGTTTGGGGAATTCTATTATATATAAAACATCAGTAGGGGTTGGGAATAAACAATATTGTTCGTATTCAAGGCCAAACTCACAACATTCTATTTCATTGAATAATTATGTCTTCAACCTTCATATAAGAATCTGAAGCAGATAAACATTACTTTACCATTTACCTTCAGTTCATGCTCTATTTTTTGTCTGATCTCTTTTTTACAGGCATATTCAATTATATTTTTACACCAGTTTCATTTCAAAGCTACATTTCGGGGGCATATGTCAATTTCCAGTGACAGCTCTTTTTTTTTTTTAGAAAATAAATTCAGACTCGATGCATATTTGTGCCTGCTGTATTTTATATAATAATTTCTTTAGGCTGTACAATTTAAAATCATACCGCATTTTATTCCTAGTCCTGTTTGCACAGGGAACCTAGTGTAAACAACTATCGGAATAAATGAGAAAGACTGTGTTTGATAAATGATATCTCAGCTTTGTTATAGCACACAAAGGCATTTTGTATCTTTTATATTAAATCCAGATTAAGTACTTGAACAATATTTTTTAAGTAAATGGCAAACTATGCCTATTGGAGTGTCACGTTTTAACCATGTATATAGTCGTGTATTGAATTATAGGAGCATTTACAATAAAAGGATTTGTTGTTACTTAGGATAATATAGACATGGTAAACTGACCTTTATTATTTATAGTATTATAACTTTATATATAATATTTTCATCGTTTTCCTCTGATCAAAGAAGAAAAAACTGAAGCTGGACACGCTTAGTTGTGTAAGTGGATGTATTCCGTCTTCAACAATGAAAATTTTTAGTTGCCATCAATTTATCTTGACAAATACTTATCTAGACTGAAACGCATGCCAACAAAAAATTACCAAACATTGAATTAGTTTATGCAGCATTCTTTTACAATGGTATAAGGTAAACAAATTAAAACTAAAATCTATGTTTGTAAAGAACGTCTACACTTTATTGTTGTTTCTAAGACTGAAATCTATGTTTGTATAGAACGTCTACACTTTAATGTCGATTCTAAAACTAAAATCTACGTTTGATTAAAACGTCTACACTTTATTGTGGTTTCTAAAATTAAAGTCTATGTTTGATTAGAACGTCTACACTTTATTGTTGTTTCTAAAACTAAAATCTACGTTTGATTAGAACGTCTACACTTTATTGTCGTTTCTAAAACTAAAATCTATGTTTGATTAGAACGTCTACACTTTATTGTCGTTTCTAAAACTAAAATCTACGTTTGATTAGAACGTCTACACTTTATTGTCGTTTCTAAAACTAAAATCTATGTTTGATTAAAACGTCTACACTTCATTGTCGCTTCTAAAACTAAAATCTACGTTTGATTAGAACGTCTACACTTTATTGTTGTTTCTAAAACTAAAATCTATGTTTGTATATTTTCGTTTCAGTCGACTACTAGCGAAGAAGAGGATGAGATCGCTAAACTTGGACTGTCCGAGGAACAGTTGTCTGGTATATTTTTTTTTTTAGTTTCAGGGGTTCTTTCTTATTTTTTCCAGCCTTTGTTTTTGGTGGTGCAGTCCCGTTTACACATATTATTATAACCGTTGGCGGGGCCCAGGCATATCTAATATTAGCCGAACAATAATACAATACAGCAGTGAGTAAGTACATCATCTATGCTTGACTAGTATCATGCGGGCCATCCATTTTCATGCTTTATTTGCTATCTTAATAGTTTATATCGTTTAAATAATCACAGCTCAGCCAATTTTTCGTGTGTCAGTTGGTTAAAATTACGCAAAGTTGTAGTCATTGAGTCAGCAAGTCTTATATAACAGACCCCATCTAATACGTTTGTTCTGTTGAGAAAAATTGAAGAAGTTCTTGCATGTTTTCTAGATTTCCAACGGGCGTTTGACCTGTTTGACCCTGATGGTGACGGAACGATAACGACTCTGGAGCTCGGCACTATCATGAGGGTGATTGGTCAGAACCCAACGGAGGCAGAATTGCAGGATATGGTCAACGAAGTTGACGAAGACGGTAACATAATCTTTTGAAATGTTTCCTTGTCTCTAAATAGAAATGCTGAGTGAAGATGCAAGTTTCAAACAAACGTTAGCTTCACTCCTTGCAAACCATACGCCTCGATTACGCACATTATCATAACCGTGACATTTCATATGTGCCCGAACATATACGTTAGCTTCACACATGTGTGAATTATACGTACACATGTACGTGAGATTCACATATTTTATTCTGAAATTTAAGTTTAATATTACGGTGTGAGACCATTTTTATGCTCGACGAAGGGAGATTATAACTCAAAAACCAATAAAAGGAATTACTTTAAACTTCATACAATGATAGAAGACATTAAGAGCAAGTGCAGTGCACAAGAAAAATAAACTCTTATTGTCTTGTTTTCTCATTATCTCTCCGTAGTTCATTTTGCTTTTCCAGGGCATAACTCTCAAACTGTTAAAAGCATTTAGTTGATATTGGCACATAGATATAGAGTAGGGTGGCAGAAAGTGTAGTATTTAAGAACTATAACCTAGCTGCCCCAATATTTTAGTGATTTCCATTTATAACTTTTGATAATATGATGTAATGCTTGTCCGGAGCATAACTCTAAAATTATAAAAAGGTTTAGTTTATATTAGTTATATTGATAGAGAGCATTAACATGAAGTGCAGAGTTGAATAATTATTACTAAAGAATGGCAATATGAAAGAACTATAACTCTATCTTACCCCTACTTTATCTATTTTTCAGTTACCTTCCTTTATTATTTTTTATTACACTTATTCGGAGAATTACTGACAAACTGTTCAAGGTTTATGCTTTGTATTTCAAACAATGATAGAAAGTGCAGTGTTTAAGGATTGTAAAACTTTCTGGCCATGTTTACTAATTATCTCCCTTTATTATTATATTTTATAATGCTTGTCCGGAGAATAACTCAAACACTATTCAAGGATTAAGTTGATATGACAAGATTTCAATAATTATTTCAAAATACAATGCGCAATATGCCCATGTGTACACAAAAATAATCTGACATAAAAACATATATACATAAACTCTACTTTAAGGTCCAAGTTATACATAAATAGTACAAAAATGGAATCATACAATACAATATATAAAAGACAAAAAGAACAAAAAGGTACAGGACAACATAGGAAAACAAAGTACAAACTGTACAAACGATAGTTAAATCAAATGTCAATTCGATAGTTAAATAAAATGTCAATTCGATAGTTAAATAAAATGTCATATCGGTATGTAGAATATTGATAACATGTAATCTACATTAGTTCTTAATTTAAACATTTTAAAATATAAACATTGATAGCTTTCTAATAATACTTTCATTTTGTGAAGTTTATAATTCAATAAAGTTTGGCATATTTGGTTTTTTCTAAAATTTACATTTTCTTTCATCAAAAAGGAATTGGTACTGGCTTTTGCCATATACCGGTTTCTGTCTTTAATCTGTGTGAAGACATTCTAAAACGAGACAAGGTTTTTCTAAACTTTTCAATATTTAAAATAGTCAGATGTAATTGTAAGCCAAAATCACAAAATAATACATAACTTCTAGTTCTTGTAGACTTTCTTAATTCTGAATGCCAATTTTGTATGAAAGTATCTGTTAATTTTTGCTTTACTCTGTTTATAAATATCTTTGAATCTCCAACAACCTGATTGATCTACACATCATTAAAACCTAAAGACTGTAAAAAATACATAACAGATTTAGCCCATGGCATAGAATAAGGTTTTGTTCTAAGTCCCTAAGCATGATATCACATACAAGTTTAACACATTTTGTATTACTTGATTGGACAATTTTAAACCAATATTTAGTAACGTTAACAGCTAAGGACTTGTAAGATAAGTTTCAACAGATTAAATTCATGTTTAATTGATATGCAAGGAAATCTTATGAGCTCTTTTTCAAGTTTAAACGATGCCTTTAATGCTTGCCCAGAAAGTGTTTCAAATGTCATATTAAAAGATCCACCTACAATAAAAGCAATACCTACATGTAAGTATGTAAACTTTTCAACATTTTAGTAAGTATAGTTCAAAGAACTATAAATCTACCTTGCCAATTTCTATTACCTCCCTTTATAATCGTTTATTATGCATACTTAGAGAATTACTTATAAGTGTTCAAGGTATATGCTTTATAGTCAAATCAGTGATTGAAAGTGCAGTGTTTCAGAATCAAAACACGTCCTGACATGTTTATGAATTATCTTCCTTTATTGTTATATTTTATATTGCTTGTCAGAGGCACAATTCCGAAAGTTTTCGACCTATTTTGTCGATATTAAACACGTAGCTCTGTTTTTTAATCGATTTCTGACTTACACTTTTAGCTCACCTGAGCATACAGTGCTCGTGCGCTTTTCGGATCGATTATTGTCGATTATTGTCCATTGTCTGTCATCCACAATTGTTTCAAAGGATATCTCCTCTGAAACTACCGGGCTAAAATTTTAATAAACTTGCCTGAAATATTCCTTGCACGAAACTTTATCGAAGTTTTTCAAATGCTTCCATTCCTTTGCAAATCTGGGCTACATGAGCTAAAATAGATTTCTAAAGTGAAAACTATAAAAATCCTCTTCTCTAAAATCTCAAGGCGTCGGGGTTAGACATTTGGTATTTAGCATTGTCTAGTAGAAGTTAACCAAATTTGTTCAAATTATATGACCCAGCCCATGGTCAAAATTAGTTCCACCCCTGGGGTCACGCGATTTAACATAGACTTATATATAAAAGACTTCAAAAATCCACTCGGCCTTTGGCTTAGATATTTGGCATAGAGGTTCAGCTAAGAGTTTTCAAATAATTCACCTGGGGTCAGTTATCGCCCCGCTCTGGGATTCATTTGATTTCTCACAGGCATATGTAGGGACTTCAAAAATCTTCTTGTCTGAAATCACTAGGCTTACATATTTGGCATGGCGGTTCAACTAGTGGTCATCCATCATCATTGTTCAATTTATGACCTTGTGGACATTAATCACCCTGCCCCGGGGTCACTTGATTTATCATCAGCTTATATGCTTATATTTAAAAAAAATCGTGTCTTTTAGGGCTTAGATATTTTGTATGGAGGTTTAACTAAAACTCCTCTACCAAGATTATTCAAATAATTGCCGTGGGGTCATTAATGGCCGCGCCTCAGTGTTAATTAAAATTCACATAGGCTTATATATGGAAGACTTTAAATTCTTCTTGTTTTATATACAATTAAACAGAAAAATGAAACATTTACTAAATCTGATATGCAAGGAAATCTTATCTTCATGTCCATATATTAGACTTTCTCTTTGATCTTCATGTGAACTTGACCTTAACATTGGCCTACTGACCTACTTTTTTATTTTTGTGGCTAAAACATTGAAATTTGAACTTTACTCACAATTTCGGATGCAGATTTCAACTTTGACCTTAGCTTTGACCTTGAGCGACTAACTGTTTTTAAAGCCGTGTCTATGAAATTTGATAACTATGAAGGAAACTTCATGTCGATATATCGAACTTTGTGCTTGATCTTTAAGTGACCTAGACCTTTATCTCACACTACTGACATACTTTCTTGTTTTTGCCGCTACATCATTGATTTGAACACTATTTATAATATTGCATGCAGATTTCAACTTTGATCTTATTCAACATTGTCCTTGACCCACTGACCTACTTACTGTTTTTGAAGTTGTGTCTTTGAAATTTGATAACTTTGAAGAAATCTTCATGTCGATACATCGAACATTGTGCTTAACTGATTAAATTTGCCTGGAACGTTCCTTGCACGAAACTTGATCAAAGTTTTTCAACTGCTTACATTCTTTCGCAATTCTTGTGTAAAATATATTCATTGGTATAAGTACAAGTTTAGGGAAAAAAATCAGTACGTAACTGACTCTATTCCGTTGTGTTTTATTCTATTATTTGGAAGATTGTGAATGGGTATGAGGAAGACATTTTGTAATTGGTGAATAAAGGTCAAACATTGTTAGATCTTAGACATGAAGAGCAAGGGGGCTACAAAAAATAAAAGTGACGGTCGATAAATGACAGTGATGTTCCTGGTATGACATTCAGACGGGTCGAAGGAAATAAAAATAAAATTAAGATTGATTATACCGTCGCCATCCCTAGTCCCCATAAAAAATAAAGAGAACTAAATTTACGTAATGTGTGTAAATCAAGAAAAGTTCGCATGTTATACTTATCCTTAGATGTTGCGTAAACGTACAATTTTAGGGACACAACCAGTAAATCTTACGTAGGCGTGAAGCTCTTCCATAAATACAAACATTCCCAGAAGGCCCAGTTGAATATTTTGGTGGATCAAATGTTATCAAAGAAATGGTTCAGTAGAACCCCTCCAAACCGGACGAGCAGGCCTTTGTCCTGTTTGGAGGGGTATCCAGTTTGGAGGGATTTTCTGTAATTGGAATCAGAGACCTACAAAGACCTGTCTTTTGTTGCATGACTGCATTTTGTGATTGTCATGGTTAAATGCAATACAAGAGTATTTTGTTTGGTTTATATGCTGCTTTCAATAATATTCTAGTCATTTGGTTATTGTTAAAAGAAAATGAGCTTTAAATGGTTGTTTTAAAGCAGTGCATAACAAAGAAAAAAGTATTTTACAAAAAATGTATTTAATTGTTGGCCAATGGGAATTTGTCAGCTATTGTTTACAATCTGTAGGAAGTTGCAAACAAGCAATATCCAGTAATGAAATTTAAACTCATGGATGCCTCCAAATGTAGAAAGAATAAAAACAATTTATGTTCTTTATTTTGACACAGAACTTGATTTTGGCAAGTTTCAAATCGAAAATGCATGACCGATTTTTAGCCAAGGGAAGTCGTGACCAGGTTTCAGAGATAGATTTACATTGAAATTGACCATTTTTTTAAAAAAATCGTCCGGTATCCGGAATGCAGGGGTATCCGATTTGTAGGGGTAAAGTATTTAGAGAAAAAACTGGGACCGGTCAATTTAGCCAGCTTAGAGGGGTCCAGTTTAGAGGAGGTGCGATTTAGACAGGTTCTACTATAGATGGTCACTTAACTGACCGTAAAGCCATAATAATAATAATTCTGGCAGCACTTGAATTAAGGTTCAGACAGCTACCTAAGAAAATCAGATATCATTGCTTTTCTCGGTTAGCTAGTTATGTTTACAATAAATGCCGACAGCTCCAGCTACAGTTAATGCAATCGTCCCGACGGCGATAACTGAATTTCTTACTGACATTAAACTACATGTACATGTCTGCAGTGAAATACTATTTTGAGGTGCATTTCAAAATTATTTACTAGTAATGGAAATATTTTACTGCAAATATGAATCTGAATATTTTGTACATTTTTAATGCCTATTGTGCACACTGTTCCATCATATCATATAACATTGTTTTCAATGTGATAGGAAATGGTACAATAGAATTCGATGAGTTTGTAAAGATGATGGTATCGAAGACAACCACAAATTCTGACGTAAACAGAGAGGCGTTTGACGTGTTTGACACAGAGAAAAATGGATACATAACAACTGAATGTATTACAGTGATTGTTTTTATTAGCCACTTTCTTCACTGATAGAAATATGTAGATGTAAATAGAATTCTTTACAAACAAGTTATGTAGTTATGTAAAGGGTAGTGTCATCAACTTTATGTGATCCAACGCTGCCATACCTCATTCACTTCCTTTCTCAAAAGGTGACACAGTATCAAAGTAAGTTACTTATAACTTGAAATCCCCTATTACATTGACAAACAATAAAAAGACGAACGAATACTAGAAATGAATACAATAAAGAAATAATAGTCGCTTATATTTTGAAAACTGACTACGTATGTCTTTAGATTTAGGCAGAGTCATTCTCTCGATGTATTAAATCAAGATTATCGCATACCACAACTGTCAGATAATAAAAGAGACATGAAAATTTGACGAGGTTTTAATTCTTAATTTATTTCTGTCTCAGCCTTGAAGAAAGTGATGGCAAACCTTGGAGAGGACCTTTCTGACGAGGTTATTGAGGAGATGATTAACAAGGTTGATACGGACGGGGACGGGAAAATCGGCTTTGAAGGTACAGCAGTTAAATACTGCCACGTTACATATTTCGTCCGGATGTTTATTCACATAAGGTTCGAGATCTTACCTTGACAAATTTATTATTTAGTATTTTGGTATATTTAAAAAGCTAGAGGGAAAAAGATACAGTTTAACTCTTCTGTAGTAATTAAAAATATACACTTACCAATATTTTATTAAGAAATACCAGATGATATATATCTATTTATCGCCTTTATTGTAAATTCCATATTCAGCGAAGTAAGTTAGTTAGTTTAAATATATTTCATTATCAATATATTTTAACTTGTGACATTGCATACATACATACATACATACATACATTATTAATCAATTAATAAATGGGTTGAAAAAAAGATCTTACAACATTAGTAACGGTTCTTCTGAAAAATATTGTAATTACACTGAAAGATTCTAATGGTAGTGATCCCCCCAAAAAAACGTCACATATACTATTTAGAGTAATATTATCAATACAACTATCAATTTAGATGGTAGGGAAAGGGGACAAAAAAGGAAAAAACGAAACTAAATTTTGTCCAAGAATGATGTATAATCTATAATATATTTATCAGCCTATATAAAGTTACATAGTTATTCAAAATCGTAAAGAATTCTTTATAAATTGCTGCACATCCAGTATAATTTTTCGATTTTGATCAAAAGATAAAATATTTCTACAATGCAATAAAACATTTATATATATCAGAAGAAACTAGCGAATTTGTTACATTAAAAAATAATGTTCAACATCTTGTACATATCTACAAGAAGAAAATGGACTGTCTATCAAATTATTTGCATACATGTGGAAATTCAAATGACTACAGCTATTGCAAATTTTAGCATGTATAACCGACCAACGTCTAGATTCTATCCAGGAATATTTTGGTGTTTCTATTTCTTGAAAGTATCTGTTCTTTAACGATGTTTTAAACAAATTAATGTTATCAGAGTTACGAATATCCAATGGTAATTGTTCCATAATTCAATAGCTGATGGAATAAAAGACGTCGAATAAAGCTGGGTACGTCTAGCGATATTTACATAGTTCTCTTGGTCTCTTAAATTATACGTTGTCGCATTTTGTACATCGGGCAAAAGATTAGATAGGTAATGAGCACAAATCCTCGGTGCATTTTATGCATAACAACTAGTTTCTTATTTTTTTCTATGCTGGTATAAAGGCAGCCAGTTCATTCTCAGTATAGCTGTGAGAGTGAAACATATTTTGTTAAACCGGTTACAATTCGCGCAACTTCATTTTGCAATTTTTCCAACGAGTCTTTTTCATAGTCGGTACAGCCATCCCAAACAACTGAAGCATATTCAATAATTGGTCGAAGATAAGATGTATACTAGTCTATTTGAGATAAAGTGTTTTTCCCAATAGTGTATTTAAGTTTGCGCACAACTCCAAATATTTTTGAAGCTGATTTACAAATATTCTCAATACGTTTTTGCCATTTTCCGTTGGAGCTTAAGGTCAACTCTAAGTGCTTATGGTTATCTATAAATTTGACTGGAACATTGTTGCACATAAGTTTCGATACCTGAATATTTTTAAGCAAAGAAATAAGACTGCTTCTGTTTTTTTCTGGGTTAAAAGTAACTAACTGTTGTTTTGACCAAGCTTTTATAACTGCAAAATCATGGTGCATAATGCCTTCAAGATCAGCTAAATTTGATGTAGTACAGGCAAGAGATGTATCATCAGCAAACAATCTTGTTATACTTTAGAGATTTTCGACTATGTTATCCGTATAAATCAAGAAAAATAAAGGTCCTAATACTGATCCCTGTGGAACACCAGCATTAACAAAGGCTTCATTTGATACTGAACTACCTACAAAAACTTTTTGCGTTCTATTGTTTAAATAAGTTTCAATCCAAATTAGCAAGGGACCATTTATGTCATTTTGTCTTAATTTGAAGATCAGTCCTTTATGCCAAACTCTATCGAATGCCTTGGAAATGTCACAAAAGCTATGCGTGTCATCAACTTAGAATCTATTGACTTAGAAATTAGATTATATATATCTGTAAGTTGGTAAACTGACGAGTGTTTTTGAAGAAATCCTGATTGTTTGGAATAAATAAGATTATCCGATATTAAAAAGTTATAGATATGTTTGTAAACAATTCTTTCCATAATTTTACCATTAGATAAAGTAATTTAGATATCGTATGCACAGTACTTTTGAAAACTGTAAGACTAAGGAGATCTTCTCCGACAGCTTTGTTAGCATTTTAAGACTTAATTAATTAGCGAAGTCAGTTGTATTTTATTGGTTGATTGTGTAACCGTGCATCGTCAAAACTACACGACACATGTTTTTTACCTGTTCATCATGAACAAATGCACGACATAATAATTGCATACAAGCTCCGCCTCTCGTGTGATCTCTTGAATACCCGACCACTGCATCAACACACCCTTATTACGTTCCATTTTTAGCGAATCTGTAAAATTTCGACAAACGTAAAATTATTCACTCTTAAGACTTTTGGACAGTGTTTTGAACATTTTTTTCAGAATTTTCGGCGATGCTTGAAGCTCCAGACGAGTCTTGCCTAGCAAAGAAACCTCTTGTCGAGGAAAAGGCAGTCGACGAAGAATCAGCACACGACTTGACAGACCATTCAGAGAGCACGTGACCCACATTTCTTGACATTGTTTCGTTTCAAGTTTTCATTGCCATAGATTTCAGTCAAATATTTGTTGCTATAACTTTATTGCAAACGGATAATGGATTATATACAGAAATGGAATTACATCGAAAAGTTTAATATTAAACACCTTCAAATTTCTTCACGATTACAAAAATGGCACGACGTGTTTGAGCATATTTCTACTAGACTGGTATCTTTATATCCTACTGAAGAGTCTTTTCTGTGAAACATATTGATGGATGCTAGAAACATTGCTTTGGCTTCTTTGATTTCAAGACAATACATTTCATCTATATTTGTCACAAAAAAGTAATTGTGATCATAACAAAAATGTAAATTCAGATTTAAGAGACAATGTATACCAGTTTTTTATTATTTATTGAAGATAGAATAAGTCTTTGTGATGTTTCTGAAATGTCTGGTAATAAAGGGCAGTTATTATAGTTGTTTCTACACCAATACTAAAATAACAGTCTGCAATGACACCTGAAATTAATGTTACGCTATGCTCATTGCTACTGTCAACAACATAGATAAAAGTCTGCTGTTTGCTAGAGTTATTGCTCCGTTGGAGCGAGTTTTCGTGACGTAACATTCAAAACTCTCTCTACTTCCGGGTCTAGGAACCACTTTCCGTCCATTGTCGTAAAATCCTGACATTCTAAGACAGATGTATCTGGTACCTGCAATGGCGAACAAAGCAGTTCAAACACTTGACACATACTTAAATTTGTTTTGGGTGTGTGTGTGTGTGTGGGGGGGGTCTCAAACAATAGTCTGTACCAGAAAGGAGAAACGGAACAAAACAAAAAATTAGCAATGAAAGTATCTAAACAAAATTTTGACCCTCATACAGTTTTATATTGCTGTAGTTTTCTTTTAATTCCGCCATATATATAATCATAAACAACAATTGCTCTTTTCCTACGATGAGTGCGAGCAAACCCTTGAGCGAACAATACGAAGGCACACTTACATGTTCCTAATGTGCTGGTGACATTTGAAGAAAAAAAAGCTGTTGACAATAGTTTTGAAAAGAAAAACATATGTCAAACAATAATTTGTTATGATCTAAGCAGTTGTGACTCGAGTATACCTTTTCAAGAGGTGTGTATCTCGGATGGTGATGGTCCTTTATGGGGTTATTATCCACTCTGTTATAAGCACAAAGGAAGGCCCAGCGTCTGGCAGAACTCGTGTTGGCTCCGCTACAGTGAAGCAGATTACAATGGAAGAACAGAGCGTCACCTGCAATGTTTCTTTCTGTCTGAAATCGTATTTGGTGCTTCCGAAAGAAGGACGGATACAGTTGCCGGTTCGTCCGTCTGTCCGTCCGTCAAAATTTATTTTCCGAGATATTTTTTCTGCAAACACAGATCTCAATTAAATAAACCTTGCATTGTTTAACACATTGAACTATGGTATACTATTTGTTTTTGTGATATTTCTCGGTAAGCACCCTTTGGATCTGAACAGAAATGGAAATGTTGAAAACAAGTTCTTGTTTTATTGTTTTTCTTTGTGTAATGGCTTGCATTTTGTCAAATAGTATCCTATAGCACTATCTGTGTCCAGGGTATATTTCAACCACTGGCTTAAACAGAATGAAACTTACGCAGTATTTGAGCACTAACAGGACTTGGGCATATTGCAATTCAATTGATTAAGAGTGATAGACCCTTGTGTTTTGCAACAAAGTATATTATAGTACTATCTATGTTCGGGCTATTTCTGAGAAATCGCTGATTTGAATTGAAAGAACATTTATGGAAAGCTTCTGTATCATAAGGTGATGAGCATATTATAATAAGTATGTTCTTTTCCACTTTTTTTCTTGCAGAAATGGGTCCCTGTGCTTTGCAACATATTATACTACCTTTCGTATCCGGGCTATTTCTCGGACACCACCTGTATGATTTCTTTTTGGAGAGTTTCAGTACCAAGAAGAGATGCTCTTTGTTCTATATATCACAAGCATGCTCTTTGTTCTATATATCACAAGCATTCTCTTTGTTCTATATAACACAAACATGCTCTTTGTTCTATATATCACAAACATGCTCTTTGTTCTATATATCACAAGCATGCTCTTTGTTCTATATATCACAAACATGCTCTTTGTTCTATATATCACAAGCATGCTCTTTGTTCTATATATCACAAGCATTTGTTCTATATAAGTGAAAAATAATGTGCAAATGGAATGTATTTGCACATAGATTGCTTAAATTCTATTCGTTCCTCGGACATTTTCTCGGAAACAACTGGTTGGAAATGATTGTACCTATATAGAACGTTTCATAATCTATATGCACGTGTTGCAAGCTTGTTGTTCGATTGCTTTTCTTAATAGTTATGTGCCCTTGTCACATGGTATACTATGGTATGTCTAGGGCCATTTCTCAGTAACTGGCTGGAGTTAAATGAAACAGTTCTAAACCTTTTAAATACTAAGGAGATTACATATACTGCTGTCATGGTCTCTCTGGATTGGTTATTTTTACACAATTACATACCCATAGATTTACTACACAGAGCAAATTAAAGCACCGCTTGTGTTCGAACTTTCCATTCGTAACATTAGTCTTAATTCAAATGACAATGAATCAGAAGCTCCGGAGCTAGACAAGGAAGGGCTTGCATAGTCTGGCTGATTTTTCCACAGTATTACTGGCTCTTTTATATTGTTCATACTGTAGCACTGTTTTAACGTCAGCAGGGAGGACTTGTAGATAACTTTATGCAGATGTTTACCATCGCCTGCCAATATATTATGTCCATAACCAAGGTCTCACAAGTAAGGTATTGGTTAGGCTCTGACATTTTTGCTACCAGACCCATTTTATTTTTTTCCACGTGGTTCCGCTCACCCTCGACAATAATACTATACTGTATACGATAATTTCATTTCTGTTGCTGTCTTTTAGAGGTCAATAGGTGGTCGAGTCATATATCACTTCCAGTAACGGTACTGCCACACCCGTTTATCTGAAGCAGTCACGTGACTAGCAAGGATTTACGAATCAATCTGTATAGTATCTAGTAAGTACAATATTTGTAATATTCGAACAAGATTAGATCAAACAAAACCGCAATGAAGCTGGAATCGAAAAAGTTTATGTAAATAGAAAACAATTTTGCTTATCTGATGTACATTATAATCTAAACAAGAGGGCCATGATGGCCCTGTATCGCTGTATCGAGTGTTAATAAGGTTTTCTTTTTTTGGGCTCTGTCACCTAGTTTTTGAACCCAGATAACCCATATTCGAACCTGAGCTAGAAATCATAGAAACAACCTTCCTGACAAATTTCCAGATTATTTGGACTGAAAATGTTACTTCTCCTTCTACAAGAAGATTTTCAAAGTTTTTAATATAAAAGCCTATGTAAAACCAATGACTCACAGGTGGGGCCAAATTTGACCCCTGGGGTATAATTTGAACAAACTTGGTAGAGGTCCACTAGACAATGCTACATACCAAATCTTAAGGCTCAGGGCCTTGTGGTTTCAGACAAGAAGATTTTCAAAGTTTTTCCTTTAAGTTGCCATAGCAACCAGAGTTCTTGATGGAATTGAATTCTTTGAATAATTTTGGTAGAGCTTCATGCTAGAAACACCCCAGGAAAATTTCATTAACTTTGGCCCAGTGGTTTAGGAGGAGATGTTGTTTCAAGGAAAATGTTAAAGCACTAACGCACTCACGCACTAACGAACGACGACAGACGAAATGAGATCACAATAGCTCACATGAACACATCGTGCTCAGGTGAGCTAAAAACAGTTGAAGCATGTGGTCATTTTACAAAGAAACTTAAATCACTATTACCTTTTCAAACTATTACCTTTTACTCACTACTACCTTCTCCTCACTATTACCTCTCCTCAGTATTACCTCTCCTCAGTATTTCCTTCTCCTCACTATTACCTATCCTCAGTATTTCCTTCTCCCTACTATTACCTCTCCGAATTACTACCTCTCCTCAGTATTTCCTTCTCCTCACTATTACCTCACCTTAGGATTACCTCTCCTTACTATAACCGTCTCCTCACTATTACCTCTCCTCATGATTACATTCTCCTCACTATTACCTCTCCTCACTATTACCTCTCCTCAGTATAAGATAGCAAACAGTACAATGGCAGTTACTTGAAATCATTAACGACGAAGCAACATTCCTATACCTGGATCCATTTCAACATGCTCCAACGGACATACTTTTGCAATTTCCTTTACTCTTTCCATGTTAGCACCGAGCTGACCTCCAACCTTCGAATGTTCTATACGTCCACAACGGTTTGAGCCTTTCAAAACCTACAATATCAGAGTAAAGGTATTTGAAACAAATTATTCAAAAGGTTAACAATCCACTTTTTAACATGTGACGGGAAGGTAAAAATCTCAACGAAAATAACAAAACCAACGTGCACATAGGAGAAATTGCCAAGTCACTGCAAAATGAATCTTTTTAAACATAAACATAAATGATATCAAGATAAGAACCAGGAAAATGTATTTTAATTGGGTTGTTAGTATTATATCCCTTCTGGTGACACTTTGTTGTGTATGCAGCAACGGTAAAACCTTCATCCACATCTGTTTTGATCACATTGTGTAATTCATATAAACTTACAATTATTGATGATTTAATTGCTTCGCTTGTCATGGAATAAAGATAAGTCTTCGAACAACATTTAAACAATATCATTGCAGCAAGGTTAAATTAAAGTGACAATGAACAATACACACGTGTAATCATACAACATCAGTTGCTGACGGACAGACAGAAAGTCAATCAGAGATACCTGAAGACAACTGTTTTCCTTGGTACATTTGTCCACTGCTATGAACGTTGTAATCATATTGGGAAATAGATTTCCGTTGGAGTACCAGTACCTAGAAAGACAATGTTGTCAATGTTCATCAAAGTAATTTTTCATAAACAAACAATTCTAGCAAATGATATGTAAAAAATCTTATTAAATAAAGTACAGAGGTGTGTTTTACCTAGCGTTTAACACCCTTTTTATACCCCTTTAAACGTCAGGCAGTTTACTAAACCGTCGACTAGTACCAATCACATATATGACTAACTAAAGCAACTGGACATATATCGCATAACAGCAAAACACCTGATTTCTATCTATATATGGTAAAAACATTTATAACTTCTAAAATGGCTGCTGGCTCTTTATATTGCAGATGACTTCGTCCGAAATAAGATCGAGATTAATTTTGAAAGAAAAACAACAAAACAATTGCAAGGCCTTTCAATGTATTTCTGTTGAATTAAGGGGCGTGTTTTTCAGTCCCTAATCACAGGTCTTAACAACATAGATAAATTATTGTAATTTCCGTGAAACCGTAACTTGGTCATGCAAGGTCAGTACATATTGTTCATGTTAAGTCAATGGAATCTACCGTACCCATAATCCTGATGCCACACATGTTTGCCACCGATCTTTGCCGGTTTTTTCATCAGTTTGGTATGGTAGTGATAGACATCACCACCAATTAACTGCCAAAAACAAAAAATATACAAGTTAAAAGCGATTAAACAGCAGTAAAACTGTACTTGCTGTATAGAATAAAGGTATCGGCTACTCCATAGCGGCTTTACATTAACATCTCAAGGTATAATCGATTGCTCAGTTCTAAAACTACAGGGTGAAAATCTAAAAAATGCATTTTAATACCTCTAACGAAACGCAATTACTGTGGCCTTTATAGGCAAACATTATCATACCATAACAATTAAGAAAGGGTCAATAACAAACACATTAAAGAACAGTCAATATATTTTCATGTATGGCTGTAATATTTCTCCATGGCCTAATGGATATTTATATTGAAAACAGGCGATTAGTGTTCGAACCCTATCAGACATATTTTTTTTAAATTTCAGTTTAATATGAAAGCATTTTTGTGATTAAAAAAAATAGGTATGCACTGATAATGCATTAGGAGTTCGTCACTTCAGCTATACTGTGTTAATTATTATAACATTTAGTGAAGGTATTCCCGAAAGGCCTAGTTGGTTTAAACAGTATTTATTTCATGTAGTTCAAACATGATAAAATTATGTACAGCAACATGCTATTATACAGGACTGAAAAAAGAAGTCAAAGAGTTATATAAATTTCTTCTCGTGAATAATAAAAGTATAGCATAATGTACAGTAACAACAGGTATTATTACAATGGTTACTAACATGAAATAATTACACTTATTAAGAGTGAAATATGAGTAACACTAGTACAACAAACGAAACAAAGTAAATACAACAACTATTGTGCAATCATATTGATTTGTTATTTATAAGTGGGAGTGGGTACAGCAGAAAATTTCTGATGTGCGGTTTTAAATTTAAACAAATATTTTATATATAAATTGAAATTTGATTTCATAGTTGCACATGGTAAAAGAAAGGAAGTAATCTAGATGGTAGGGTAGTTACAGAAGTAAAACTCAGAGAGCAAGATGAGGCCATTGTCTTTGAAAGGGATGATAGGTCAATTGTGCAGAGCAAGGTGTCTGTGATACTTTTAAATAGCTGAGGGAAGTTACGATAAGATAAAAATTTTAAAGGACGTCAATACATTATTCAGACAACATGGGAAAAAATTTAAAGGACGACAGTACATTAATCAGACAACATAGGAAAATTTTTTAAAGGACGACAATACATTATTCAGACAACATGGGAAAAATTTAAAGGACAACAGTACATTATTCAGACAACATGGGAAAAAATTTAAAGGACGACAGCACATTAATCAGACAACATAGGAAAAAGTATTAAAGGACGACAATACATTATTCAGACAACATGGGAAAAAATTTAAAGGACAACAGTACATTATTCAGACAACATGGGAAAAATTTTAAAGGACGACAATACATTATTCAGACAACATGGGAAAAAATTTAAAGGACAACAGTACATTATTCAGACAACATGGGAAAAATTTAAAGGACAACAGCACATTATTCAGACAACATGGGAAAAAGTATTAAAGGACGACAATACATTATTCAGACAACATGGGAAAAAATTTAAAGGACGACAGTACATTAATCAGACAACATAGGAAAAATTTTAAAGGACAACAGTACATTATTCAGACAACATGGGAAAAAATTTAAAGGACAACAGTACATTATTCAGACAACATGGGAAAAAATTTAAAGGACAACTGTACATTATTCAGACAACATGGGAAAAAATTTAAAGGACAACAGCACATTATTCAGACAACATGGGAAAAAGTATTAAAGGACGACAATACATTATTCAGACAACATGGGAAAAATTTAAAGGACAACAGCACATTATTCAGACAACATGTGAAAAAATTTAAAGGACAGCAGTACATTATTTAGACAACATGTGTCATGAAGGATTGCGAACTGACTATAAAACATCTGTATATGTATCTTGAATATCGTAGAACAATATTATAAACGAACGTAGAATAAGTTACAAAATATATTTCCTAATGATAGAGAAAAACTTATCGTTTGCTCCAATTTAAAAGAATTGGATGATTAAGTTATATTATGTAGAGGAAGTTCGATATTGATAATATAGCGTGGCATATTAACGTAACATCCTAAATAAAATCCTGAATATTTCGGCCTAGTTACAAAGTAAAAGGTTTTGTCTGTCTGTCTGTCTGTCTGTCCGTCTGAGATTAGGCTTAGTTGTCTTCTGAACCTGCACTGACTATTACAAATATAAAATCATAACAAAAGGCAAATCAATTCAAATATCGTATTACACACCTGATCTACCATTTTGGGGGCACATCCAGGTATTGTACAAGATAAAAGTATCGCATTTCGTTAATACCCAGATAATGATTATGAGCATGCTACGGATTTGTATCAAAGAAAAAAAGACGTTCAATGTCACTTCATTTAGTATACTTGTCGCAAAATCTAGATTAGAATATTTGTAAGTACAAGTACCTTTTCACAAGTGTTCACAACCTTTTCGCATCTAGCAACCATTCCGGTAACATCGACCCCTGGATGATTCCACAGAATCATGTGTGCTTCTCGACCATCATCATCTGGAATCTGATATCGATGATAATATTGTGATAATTCATTGTTTGTATGAAACAATTATTTTTCCTTGTTCGCTATAGAACTCTTTTCACTGCGGCATGTTTTTGAAGTGCTTACGTTGACAGCTATATAGTAATATACTACTCAACTTTTGCTAAACACAAAATGTTTTAGTTTAGAAAATATTCGGCAATGATTTGATTACCGTCGAACAAATGATTTTCAATATCAATTTCATGTTTAATCAATTTGAATGGAGGACAAATTTAACATTATTTTTACTGATTTTGCATTAGTTATGTGCACGCAACTTGTTTTCCAATTTTTACAACCCCATTTATGTTTATAAGTTTAGACTCAGTAGCGTGTGTGTGTGACCCATTGCTAACGACAACTGCTTGGCAACGCCTTTTCATGCTCCCTTTGAGGTTTCTGATAGTCCTAGCGGGGATGGCGGCCCATCCTTGCACCATTATGGCCTCAAGCTCCTAGATGCTTCTAGGTTGCACCTGGCGAGCTTATATCCATACCTGCAGCTCATTCCACAGGTGCTCAATTGGATTTAGGTCGGGTGATCGAGCTGGTCAGTGAAGGCGCTCAATACCCTCCCTCTGCAGGTAGTACCGCTGACCAGTCAATGTAACTCTGTTTAGCACAACGAGGTCAGTCCGTCCGTCCCAGCTGATGCCTCCCCACAACATAACTGACCCACCCCCGTAGCGGTCGTGCTCAGCAATATTTCTGGCTTGAAACTTTTTCCAAGGTCTTCTCCGGACTCTCGTACGTCTGTCAGTAAAGTCCAGGCAAAACCTAGACTCATCAGTGAATAACATGTCTCGAGTTCTGTCTGGTCCACCTTACATGCTCCCTTGTCCATTCCAAACGGGCCTGGCGCAGACGACAAGTCAATGGAATTCTTATAGAGGGTCTTCATGATCGCAGATTACCCTCGTGCAACCTTCTACGCACCGTCTGAGTACAAACATTGACCCCAGAACCATTAAGAAGATCAGTACGAAGATGCGCTCCTCTTGCAAACCGTCCTCGACGGGTCTAGATAATCAAGAATCGGTCTTGAGCTGCTGTCGTCACCCTTTGTCTGCCTCCGTCATGCCTCCCGACGGGTGTATCATACTACTGGTACCTTGCCCAGGCTTTGGTGATAATGGTGTGGTGTACACAAGCGCCACACCAACCTCACGGTGTGTGACCCCCTGATCTACCATCCCAACAGCCTAACACATCTCTGCTTCACTCAAATACAGTCTAATCATAGCGTTTGCCACGTCAAAGTCACCACTGTAAAAAGGCCTGACCTTTGAATGACTATAAATTTGTAATATCGGTGTATAAGGACAATAATGTGTTTCTGCTCCCACAAAAAAATCAAGAAAAATGAGGGTGGCATGCTTTCCGTGACCACGTGGCGAGACCAACCCGATAAAACAGCTTGCATTTAGGTTAGGGGCCATCTCAAAACTTTGCTGAATCAAACTATGCAAAATAAACTAGAGCTATCACTAAATGTGATTAATACCCCCAAAACACCGCTACAGAACAGAGGAAGTTATCAATTTAGTTACAGAATACTTCGTAAAAAAATGAAAAAGAGTTATGGTTGTGGTTCTTGTACATTGCATTTCCTCTCATTGCACTTGACCATTGTATGAAGTTGCACTGAATTCCAAAAAAATAATTTTCAAGTTATTCTCCAGACAAAGAAAACTAACAAAGGGCAATAACTGTGCAAACAGCGAAGACAGAGTTATAGCTCTTGTCCATTGCACATTCACTCAATGTGCTTGACCATTGTATGAAGTTGCATTGAATTCCAACCACGAGTTTCCAAATTATATTCTGGAAAAGGAAATCCAAGGAAGGGCAATAACTCTGCAAATAGTGAAGATGTAGTTATATCTCTTACACAATGCATTTTTGTCTCATTGTGCTTGATCACTGTATGAAGTTGCACTGAATTCCAACCAATTGATTTCAAGTTATCCTCCATACAAAGGAAAACAAACAAAGGGCAATAACTCTGAAAATAGTATACACAGAGTTATGATTCTTGGACACTGCACTTCCTCTCATTGTGCTTGACCAATGTATGAAGTTGCACTGAATTCCAACTAGTAGTTTTCAAGCTATGCTCCGAAAAAAGAAAACCAATAAAGGGCAATAACTCTGAAAATAGTGAAGATGGAGTTATGTTTCTTGGACACTGCACTTCCTCTCATTGTGCTTGACCATTGTATGAAGTTGCACTGAATTCCAACCAGTAGTTTTCAAATTTTGCTCCCTACAAAGGAAAACCAACAAAGGGCAATAACTCTGAGAATAGTGAAGACGGAGTTATGTTTCTTGGACACTGCACTTCCTCTCATTGTGCTTGACCATTGTATGAAGTTGCACTGAATTCCAACCAGTAGTTTTAAAGTTATGATCCGGAAAAGGAAAACCAATAAAGGGCAATAACTCTTAAAATTGTGAAGACGGAGTTATGATTCTTGGACACTGCACTTCCATTCATTGTGCTTGACTATTGTATGTAGTTGCACTTAATTCCAACCAGTAGTTTTCAAGTTATGCTATGGACAAAAAAAACAATAAAGGGCAATAACTCTATAAATAGTGCAGACGGAGTTATGTTTCTTGGACACTGCGCTTCCTCTCATTGTGCTTGACCATTGTATGAAGTTGCATTGAATTCCAATCAGTAGTTTTCAGGTTATGCTCTGGACAAGGTACACCCCGACCGACCCCCCGACTGACCGACCAACCACCGGGTGACTCCTATATACCCCCCAAACTTCGTTTTGGGGGTATAATAATTGAATCCTTTTTTTATATTTTTCATAATATAGTGAGAAACTTTTGGTACTTAGCAAAAATTGAGTAGTATGTATAAACTAGTAACTTGTAACCTTTTTGGACAATATTGGGTTCAGATATTTATCTTACGATAACAGTACGAGTCTCGACCGGGTAAATGTCACGATATCTGTGTTGTTGAAAAAGTTTGCGCATCTTATCTACAAATGAAGTTACCTTACAGCACACTGAATAAAGCATACCTTTTACCGTAGAAAGTCGCGTTCCATTTTCAGCTGGGAGGACTTGGGGCAAAGGGCATCTTGTCGTGAGTTGGAGGATAAAAACTGAAAACTGTAATTTATTACCAAACTACATGCTTAATTTCGCTGAATCAGATCATTTGCAACATCTTACCCCCAGCGTATAATCACTAAAGGATCCGGTAAGAAGAGCATTTTCAATATGCTTTACCTCTTCACTGGAGAATACACTTCTGAAAAATAAAGAATTAACAGAATAATACAAAAGGAGCCTTGATGAAATCAACCATGCATAGGAAGCAAACATCATCACATACAAGATAATAATGAAATCATAGGCCAAGCTTGACTGATGCGTAAATACACAATAAATAATATTTCCTTTTCATATAACACAAGAAAGTAAAAACATATATAGTACTGAATAATCCAATCCAATGAAAAGAAGTCCATTTAACTTAGAGATCGTTTTAATAGAACATAACGTTTGTCTTGTTTGTCTTCCGAGTACCAAACATAATCATGTAAACGTAAATCGTGAAAGTAAAGTGTCAATGCCTCAGTCTTGTCAGGGCTGGTAATATGAAAAGTAAAGTGTCAATGCCTCAGTCTCGTCAGGGCTGGTAATATGAAAAGTAAAGTGTCAATGCCTCAGTCTCGTCAGGGCTGGTAATATGAAAAGTAAAGTGTCAATGCCTCAGTCTCGTCAGGGCTGGTAATGTGAAAAGTAAAGTGTCAATGCCTCAGTCTCGTCAGGGCTGGTAATATGAAAAGTAAAGTGTCAATGATTCAGTCGCGTCAGGGCTGGTAATATAAAAAGTAAAGTGTCAATGCCTCAGTCTCGTCAGGGCTGGTAATATGAAAAGTAAAGTGTCAATGCTTCAGTCTCGTCAGGGCTGGTAATATGAAAAGTAAAGTGTCAATGCCTCAGAAGCGTCAGGGCTGGTAATATGAAAAGTGTCAATGCCTCAGTCTCGTCAGGGCAGGTAATATGAAAAGTAAAGTGTCAATGCATCAGTATCGTCAGGGCTGGTAATATGAAAAGTAAAGTGTCAATGCTTCAGTCTCGTCAGGGCTGGTAATATGAAAAGTAAAGTGTCAATGCTTCAGTCGCGTCAGGGCTGGTAATATAAAACTAGAATCATATTTTATTATATTGTTTTTAAATACTCCTACTGACTCTGACCAGACCGATAATTTGCTTACCATGCATCGATCGACTTCAGACAAACACAGTCTTCTGTAACTATGTAAATATTATGTAAACATTTATGTTAAACGTTTGAACTTACTTTACGAGAACGAATCCATTTTGTTCAAAGTCTGCCTTTATTTCATCTGTCACACTGAACTCACCTTCCACAAACTTGTAAGCTGAAAACAAAACAAAACAAAACATTTGCCTTGTCCTATTGTATCAAATATTTTTACTCTTAGTCTTTACGCCTTTGACATAGTCATCTATATATAATTCGGGTCGAAAAGCCAGTCTTTTGCAATGGTTCAGTTGAAAGCGTCCCTAGAACGCTAAGAGAATATCTAGTTTTGGAATACTTAGCCGTGGAATTTTGACAGTGGTTAAAAAACCTTTCGTCATCCCGTCTATATGACAGTCCCTATGTAATTTCAAGTCACCGGTTATAGGAAGATATGTTAATACTTACAGCCAGATTTTGTTACCAGCTATCAGTGAAGTTGACTGATAAAGATGATAAACACGATTTACTTGATTGGATGACTGGCGTATTGAATATGTGTAAGAAAACAACAGACACTTAGTATCCCTCATCCGTTGGTTTGCAGATTTTGTTTTGGAGCATCAATAGATCACAATGCACAAACTGAACCAAAAGGCGACATTGTGGAGAGCCAGTTGGCATAATCTTTACACACACTCAAATATGACAAAATAGTAACTTAAATGTTTTTCTTTTAGATTTCTGAGTAACATCTGAATTCAATTGCAAATAAATCTATTCGAGGTTGAGATAATTATGTAAACCTCTGTGAATACCCAAGGCTGAAGATTGGGCTGGATGATCTAATGGTAAAGTAGATTACTGGGATTAAAGCCTAGGTCAGTGTGTGCGTAATCCATACAAGTACACAGTAAATCAAAGGAATAATCAAATTATAATGATGTCATTCCATTTTAAAAGTTAGTTTTGTATAATTAGTGTTGTCTTTAACTAAATAAATAAATTGACGAGACCGACGAGTCTTGATATTTTTTGCCTTCTCATCAGATGTTGCCTTCTCATCAGATGTTGTCCAAATATTGCCTTCTCACTGTCTTTTTCTTTTTTATTCTCTTGCAAGAGATGTAAATAAACGTTTATCATTAACAAGACCCTTTGGCTTTAAGTGCCTGAAGTAAACTCAACATAGGCATTTTACACTGAACATTGGCCGAAATGAATGTCGTTTTAGCTCAACATTAAACATTCGACTTTGGCAAAAGTCAATGTTGTGTCAGCATTCGACACGTGAAATTTGAGTGCTGTGCTAGCACTACATTCGACATACGGAACTCGAATTTTGAATCATTTGCTTTCTTTGCTTGAATGTTGTGGTAGCACGACATTCTAGACAAGTAGAATTATAATGTTGTGCCAGCACGACATTCGACATTAAAATTTAAAATCATTTGCTTCGAATGTTGTGCTAGCACGACGTTCACATTTTGAAAGCTTGGAAATTGAACTTTATGCCAGCACGACATTCGACATTGGACTTTCGAATTTTGAAATCTTGAAATATGAATATTGTTCTAACACGACCTTCGACATTCACATCCTGGAACACTTGAAATTTCGACATTCGATTTTCACGTTCTGAAACACTTGAATTTGAATGTTGTGCACAACAAGCTTACTTCACACTCATTGTGACTTTGTTATGTTCTTTCAATGTCAGCGAAAACATCTGTATGTAATAGTGATGTTTAACGCTAGTCGCTAAGTTCCTTAACAAATTAAAATTAAACAGACAAGTGCACCGCTGGGCGGAGCATTATTTGCCCGAATGGTGTTTTTTAAGTATGATGCATTTGTGATATAAGGGAGAAAACCTTGGGCTTTGGAATTAAACGATTTGCTTTAAATTTGATTTTTTTTTTTTTTTTTTTTTTTTTGGTTTTTGATTTATGATTTTTTGATTTTTTATCATTTTATAATTTTAATTCTAGAGTTTTATAAAACTTTATCTTATCTGAATTTTAGGTTTTATAATTTGTATAAAATGTCAGTCTTTCAGAAGTTATGATATTTATGTTTTTATGCATGGTTATCAAGTTATAGCAGAAATATTGATTGTTTAGTTGATTGTCACCTTGAGCTTTTATGTACTTACCCCGATCAGTATAGGGGTCATGTAACCAATGATGGTAATCGTCCTAAGAAGTTTGAAGTCTGTATGGGAAGTAGTTGCCAGGTTATACAGCAGAAATGCTTTTCAGTGTTTAGGTCATAGTGACCTTGACATCTGACCTACTGATCCTCGGATATCATCATGTGAAGTTTGAAGTCTGTATGACCAATGGTTATACAGTTTAACAGCGGAAATAGTTTTCATGACCAATGGTTATACAGTTTAACAGCGGAAATAGTTTTCAGTGCTTAGATCACTATGACCTTGACCTTTGACCTACTGATCCCAAAATCAATAGGAGTCCTTTTCACTCAATGTACGACAAATAGTTGTCGAGTTACAGAGTGTAAACAATTCTAAACATTTAGGTCACTGTGACCATGTCCTTTGACATACTGACCCAAAATGTATAGGGGTCATCCACTCAATGTGTAAAATCATGATATAAAGTTTGAAGTCTCTATAACAAATGATTGTCAAGTTAAATCGCGAAAATGATTTTCAATGTTAAGGTCACTGTGACCTTGATCTTTGAGCTACTGATCCCAAAATCAATAAGGGGTCATGCACTTAATATGAGCAATTATCATATAAAGTTAAAGAATGTTGGCCAAACAGTTCTCAAGTTATCTTCCGGAAACCAAATTGCTAAAGGACGCACGGTCGGACGGACGCCAAGGACCATAACATAATACGCCCCTCTGGGCATATAATAATTAAAAGATACAGATGCAAACATTTTGTTGTGTCACATAAGCTACTTTTATGTCCTCAGTACAAGGACAAAGATAATGCGTTTATACAAGCGCTCAACACGGTGCATGTATACATAACTATATGAGTTTACTGTTGCGTGCAATTTTTAGATACGGTTAACTCACCAACAGGTGCAAGAAAAAGGCCAATTGAGTGGAAAGTTTAAATGAGTGAAAAGAGCCTTACCCCAAAATGAACAAGATTATGAACTAGATAATACAAAATAGGTACTTCTTATAATTCGCTTATTACATGAAATAGAATGTAAAGAATAACTTCATCAATAACGTAGAACTTAAGGACAGTGTATCGGAAATAAGAAAAATAACTACTCACATTTTAAGGTCATTTCTATTGCAGTATATCCCTCGTCCGCTTCAAAACACCACGAAGTGATAAATGCAAACCTTGTTATCTCAGCGGTAAATGATAAAATATTTATGTCATAGCCGTGGTGGAGTTCACATCGCCCTAATAATATTAATGTCTAGGCACAAGCAATACTTCTATAGCTTAAACACACTTACCATACATTGTAAATTCTGAAAAAAAAAATTAAAAAGAATAAAACCACTATCATGTAACAAGTACGGTTAACAATTTACATTATTATCAAGACGAGTAGTTTAGTGTGAGGTGTGCGTACTGTCATGCTTGATTTCAATTTCAAGAATCCAGGATTTTCGTTAAAAATGCACCCTCGTATGTCTTAAGTCATTATTATTAACTTATGCCTATCTTATCGACCACCGTAGGCGGATTGATATAGTTTTGGCATTGTCCGGCTCTCTGTCCTTTCCTGCGCCCGTCCGTTCGTGCCTCCGTTTGCTTTAATTTCACAAAAACTGTTTTCACGAAATTTTAATAATTTGTTATTATATGTCATTTAAATTTGTATCAGAATACTACACCAATACACGTAAGACTCTTCATGTTGAACTCAGAATTAAAATTAAAAAAAAAAACCCCGCGAAATGTTGTCTTTAGCCATACTGTAATACTTTAATGCTAAGACTATCACTTGTTACTGTTATTGATACTTATTGGGACATGTGAAGTTCACCTGAAATTTTGTGTTCAACAACAAGTTGTGGTCCTTGGATATATTATCCCCGCCTAATGGCATTTTCTGTCTATCCGGAGCCAAAACTCCTATGTGTTTGAGTGGTAATCACAAATGTAGGCAGTATGTCCATCCGGAGCCTTACTTCAGTATGGATGGAATTTAATGACAGTCAACAGTCATCAGTACGGGACGTTCCAGTCGGACAAGTAACACCAGAATTATGGCCTTTTGATGAATTTACTATACATTATATAAGGCATAAAGACTAATTTCTTTGGAATTTTTCATCTAACTAATAATATAAGATAAAATGGATCAACATTCTTTCAAACCACAAGACCGTGTCACATTTTTAACATCTAAGCAGGGTTAAGTGGTCCCCCATCATATGGAAGGATAAAGAATTTGCATTGTCTGTCTGTCTGTCTACCTGTCTGTCTGTCTGTCTGTCCAGTCTGATAACTTAGTAACCAATGGATATGTCACTAACTGACATCAGGGCCTCAATTTTGTTATATGAAAATAAGAAAATATTGCATCCGCTTTCGTACATTTTTGTATTGAGTAAGACTGCATATTTTATTAGATATTTATGTGGCAACGTTTTCTAAATGAGAAACCATGTATTCCCCGTTTCTTTTATTAAAATCGATGCAGTACTGAGTAAGTTAGTTCTTTCATAAAGTCATTACTTTTTGTTCCCGTAGAACAATTTTATAGGACGGGCCTTGTGTAATTTGTAGAGATGTATAAACTTGAGACTGCACGGACGCTTTGGTAAAATTCGCCAAACTGTAGACTTCATGTTTTTTATTTATTTCATGACTTTTAGAGCAATAATTTAAACGACGCAATGCAATATTTACATTGCACACGCACGACAGACCTTATTGAGTGAAGATGTTGTTTTTTTTTAAACAAATATTCCTAGGACGAAAATTTTGCTGAATTCTGGTTGGTGATTTAATTTATTCGTGAATCTTTGGTTATATTTTAAAAGTTTTTGCTATTTCGTTTTTATTTAATGATGAATTTAATAGATTTTTGAATTAAATGACGTCGTCTAGAATTTCAAGAGTTAAGATTTACAATTTAGGATTTGTACTCCATAAATTAAAGAGATTCTAGTGATAACAGATTTACAGTCTTATTTTGGCATTTTTGTATTTTTCTAAATATCTTTTGCTTTGAAGAACCGTAGCAAACTGGTTGAATTATAAATAATTTTATTTTAGTTATGTTATGGCATATACAGTCACGTGTTAACAGCATTGCCATTCAATTAAATGTGTGTCTATTTAAATAGACATTTGTTAATTGTATAAGGTACGGTGTACTGGCTGAACCAGGGCAGTTTAGTTATACTTATTCATATACATGAGGTCTTCTGTGGATCGGCTCTAGGTTACTGGCTGAACCGGGACAGTTTACTTATACTTATTCATATACATGAGGTCTTTTGTGTATCGGCTCTAGGTTACTGGCTGAACCGGGACAGTTTACTTATACTTATTCATATACATGAGGTCTTCTGTGTATCGGCACTAGGTTACTGGCTGAACCGGGACAGTTTACTTACACTTATTCATATACATGAGGTCTTTTGTGTATCGGCTTTTGGTTACTGGCTGAACCGGGACAGTTTACTTATACTTATTCATATACATTACTGGCTGAACAGGGACAGTTTACTTATACTTATTCATATACATGAGGTCTTTTGTGCATCGGCTCTAGGTTACTGGCTGAACCGGGACAGTTTACTTATACTTATTCATATACATGAGGTCTTCTGTGTATCGGCTGTAGGTTACTGGCTGAACCAGGAGAGTTTACTTATACTTATTCATATACATGAGGTCTTTTGTGTGTCGGCTCTAGGTTACTGGCTGAACCGGGACAGTTTAGTTATACTTATTCATATACATGAGGTCTTTTGTGTATCGGCTCTAGGTTACTGGCTGAACCGGGACAGTTTAGTTATACTTATTCATATACATGAGGTCTTTTGTGAATCGGCTCTATGTTACTGGCTGAACCGGGACAGTTTAGTTATACTTATTCATATACAGGAGGTCTTTTGTGTATCGGCTCTAGGTTACTGGCTGTACCAGGTCAGTTTACTTATTCTTATTTATATACATGAGGTCTTTTGTGTATCGGCTCTAGGTTACTGGCTGAACCGGGACAGTTTACTTATACTTATTCATATACATGAGGTCTTTTGTGTATCGGCTCTAGGTTACTGGCTGAACCGGGACAGTTTACTTATACTTATTCATATACATGAGGTCTTTTGTGTATCTGCTCTAGGTTACTGGCTGAACCGGGTCAGTTTAGTTATACTTATTCATATACATGAGGTCTTTTGTGTATCGGCTCTAGGTTACTATCTGTACCAGGTCAGTTTAGTTATACTTATTCATATACATGAGGTCTTTTGTGTATCGGCTCTAGGTTACTGGCTGAACCGGGACAGTTTAGTTATACTTATTCATATACATGAGGTCTTTTGTGTATCGGCTCTAGGTTACTAGCTGAACCGGGACAGTTTAGTTATACTTATTTATATACATGAGGTCTTTTGTGTATCGGCTCTAGGTTACTGGCTGAACCGGGTCAGTTTAGTTATACTTATTCATATACATGAGGTCTTTTGTGTATCGGCTCTAGGTTACTGGCTGTACCAGGACAGTTTACTTATTCTTATTCATATACATGAGGTCTTTTGTGTATCGGCTCTAGGTTACTGGCTGAACCGGGACAGTTTACTTATACTTATTCATATACATGAGGTCTTTTGTGTATCGGCTCTAGGTTACTGGCTGAACCGGGACAGTTTACTTATACTTATTCATATACATGAGGTCTTTTGTGTATCGGCTCTAGGTTACTGGCTGAACCGGGTCAGTTTAGTTATACTTGTTCATATACATGAGGTCTTTTGTGTATCGGCTCTAGGTTACTGGCTGTACCAGGTCAGTTAAGTTATACTTATTCATATACAGGAGGTCTTTTGTGTATCGGCTCTAGGTTACTGGCTGAACCGGGACAGTTTACGTATACTTATTCATATACATGAGGTCTTTTGTGTATCGGCTCTAGGTTACTGACTGTACCAGGTCAGTTTAGTTATACTTATTCATATACAGGAGGTCTTTTGTGTATCGGCTCTAGGTTACTGGCTGAACCGGGACAGTTTACTTATACTTATTCATATACATGAGGTCTTTTGTGTATCGGCTCTAGGTTACTGGCTGAACCGGGACAGTTTAGTTATACTTATTCATATACATGAGGTCTTTTGTGTATCGGCTCTAGGTTACTGGCTGAACCGGGACAGTTTAGTTATACTCATTCATATACATGAGGTCTTTTGTGTATCGGCTCTAGGTTACTGGCTGAACCGGGCCAGTTTACTTATACTTATTCATATACATGAGGTCTTTTGTGTATCGGCTCTAGGTTACTGGCTGAACCGGGTCAGTTTAGTTATACTTATTCATATACATGAGGTCTTTTGTGTATCGGCTCTAGGTTACTGGCTGTACCAGGTCAGTTAAGTTATACTTATTCATATACATGAGGTCTTTTGTGTATCGGCACTAGGTAACTGACTGTACCAGGTCAATTTAGTTATACTAATTCATATACATGAGGTCTTTTGTGTATCGGCTCTGAACTGACTGTACCAGGTCAGTTTAGTTATACTTATTCATATACAGGAGGTCTTTTGTGTATCGGCTCTAGGTTACTGGCTGAACCGGGACAGTTTACTTATACTTATTCATATACATGAGGTCTTTTGTGTATCGGCTCTAGGTTACTGGCTGAACCGGGACAGTTTAGTTATACTTATTCATATACATGAGGTCTTTTGTGTATTGGCTCCAGGTTACTGGCTGAACCAGGACAGTTTACTTATACTTATTCATATACATGAGGTCTTTTGTGTGTCAGCTCTAGGTTACTGGCTGAATCGGGACAGTTTAGTTATACTTATTCATATACATGAGGTCTTTTGTGTATCTGCTCTAGGTTACTGGCTGAACCGGGACAGTTTAGTTATACTCATTCATATACATGAGGTCTTTTGTGTATCGGCTCTAGCTTACTGGCTGAACCATGACAGTTTACTTATATTTATTCATATACATGAGGTCTTTTGTGTATCGGCTCTAGCTTACTGGCTGTACCAGGTCAGTTTAGTTATACTTATTCATATACATGAGGTCTTTTGTGTATCGGCTCTAGGTTACTGGCTGAACCGGGACAGTTTACTTATACTTATTCATATACATGAGGTCTTTTGTGTATCGGCTCTAGGTTACTGGCTGAACCGGGACAGTTTAGTTATACTTATTCATATACATGAGGTCTTTTGTGTATCGGCTCTAGGTTACTGGCTGAACCGGGACAGTTTAGTTATACTCATTCATATACATGAGGTCTTTTGTGTATCGGCTCTAGGTTACTGGCTGAACCGGGCCAGTTTACTTATACTTATTCATATACATGAGGTCTTTTGTGTATCGGCTCTAGGTTACTGGCTGAACCGGGACAGTTTAGTTATACTTATTCATATACATGAGGTCTTTTGTGTATCGGCTCTAGGTTACTGGCTGTACCGGGGCAGTTTAGTTATACTTATTCATATACATGAGGTCTTTTGTGTATCGGCTCTAGGTTACTAGCTGAACCGGGGCAGTTTAGTTATACTTATTCATATGGTCTTTTGTGTATCGGCTCTAGGTTACTGGCTGAACCGGGACAGTTTACTTATACTTATTCATATACATGAGGTCTTTTGTGTATCGGCTCTAGGTTACTGGCTGAACCGGGACAGTTTACTTATACTTATTCATATACATGAAGTCTTTTGTGTATCGGCTCTAGGTTACTGGCTGTACCGGGTCAGTTTATAAACTTATTCATATACAAGAGGTCTTTTGTGTATCGGCTCTAGGTTACTGGCTGAACCGGGTCAGTTTAGTTATACTTATTCATATACATGAGGTCTTTTGTGTATCGGCTCTAGGTTACTGGCTGAACCGGGACAGTTTAGTTATACTTATTCATATACATGAGGTCTTTTGTGTATCGGCTCTAGGTTACTGGCTGAACCGGGACAGTTTAGTTATACTTATTCATATACATGAGGTCTTTTGTGTATCGGCTCTAGGTTACTGGCTGAACCGGGACAGTTTACTTATACTTATTCATATACATGAGGTCTTTTGTGTATCGGCTCTAGGTTACTGGCTGAACCAGGTCAGTTTAGTTATACTTATTCATTTACATGAGGTCTTTTGTGTATCGGCTCTAGGTTACTGGCTGTACCAGGTCAGTTTAGTTATACTTATTCATATACATGAGGTCTTTTGTGTATCGGCTCTAGGTTACTGGCTGTACCAGGTCAGTTTAGTTATACTTATTCATATACATGAGGTCTTTTGTGTATCGGCTCTAGGTTACTGGCTGAACCTGGACAGTTTACTTATACTTATTCATATACATGAGGTTTTTTTGTGTATCGGCTCTAGGTTACTGGCTGTACCAGGTCAGTTTAGTTATACTTATTCATATACATGAGGTATTTTGTGTATCGGCTCTAGGTTACACACTGATAAATAATTTATATAAATTGTAATGTGTATTCACTCATATTTCATTTTCATTTTCTTGAAAACTATTTCCCTCGTAAAGAAAATTTAAAGTAATAAAGTGACATATAGTGACGTATATAATATATATAAATATAATACAATACAATACAGTTTATTCAGCATAAAACATTTTACAATGCTTATAGCCTAACACAATAGATATAAGTATAAAGTGAAAAAGAACAATGAAGAAAAAACATTTAGTAATCCATACATTTATAGTTACAATAGATAAGTTTGTTTACAGAGGCAGAGTTCTATTAAAAGATTTTTTTTAACTTAAACACACAAACAACAGATTTTCTAATTTTGAATGTTTTCATTTCGTTTCTTATTTGCGAAGTATAAAAGTTTTGCTAAATTCAATAGTACACGATTAGATTTTGATGACATTAATGTTTCGAATTTTCTTAAATTTGGCCATTGACAATAATATGGTTTAAAATATTTATGTCGTAATTCACGGTAGAATGGACAAGCTAACAGGAAGTGGTATTCTGATTCAATCATACTCATATTACAATTTTTACAGATTCTATTGTTTCTGTCTATGTTTTCAAATCGACCAGTTTCGATTGCTTGATGATGGGCAGATATTCGAAATTTTATAAGTGCGATTCTGTATTTCGGTTCTTTTAAATGATCAAGATACTTTTTAAATTCAAATGAATATTTAAATATACTAAATGCTTCTAGTCGCATTGAATTGTTTATTTCCGAGAACCAAGACTGAAAATACATGTCAAGAATTTTTTGAGTAATTAAATTTACAGGTATATCTAAAATAAACTGACTATTTCATACATTTGAAAAACCATGGGTTTGTAAAATTTCTTTTATTTGAAATGCCCAGTTTTTACCATTGTAGTTCCGACCCATATCCACGTCATGTTTTAACATCATATATATTTTCTTTGTAATACTGTTTTCATTAGAACTAATTATTTTAACCCAATATTTAACCATATTAATTTTTCTTTTAATTATGAAAGGTACGCGGCCTAATTCGCCATACAGTGCAGATAGGTTAGTCGACTTTCTAACCACTAAAATCCGTCGTAAAATTTTGTATGAATTTTCTCAATATCTTTGGCTTTGTTAATACCCAAAAGTTCCGATCCAAAATTTAATATCGAACCAACGAGGGAATCAAATAATTTACATTTCTGAGATATTGGTAGTTCTATGTTTGCGAATACTCGAAAAAGATTAAGTGCAAATGATGCGTGTTGTGCTATATATTTTTGGTTTCGGTGCCAGTCTCCGTTTTTATAAAGATTAATACCCAAATATTTGAACGTGTTAACAACTTCTAATGCATTTCCATATAGATAAAATGTGTATGATGTTGCTTGGCCTTTTTCGAATATCATGACTTTGGTTTTGTTTGTGTTGATTTCAAGGCCCCATAACTGGCAATAATTCTCGACGTTCATTAACAAAGATTGTAGAGTTTCGGGTGATTTAGCAAAGAGCACTTGATCATCCGCGTAAAGGATAAGGAATAGTTTTAGTTCATTGTAAGTGAAAATGTCATTAAATTCAGCATTAATATTATTATTGAAGTCATTCACGAACATCATAAAAAGCAACGGGGAACTCGGATCTCCCTGTTTCAAGCCCATATGTGATTCGAAATAATTAGAAATATTGCATTTATATCTAACACACGATTTAATGGTTGTATACATTGACTTTAATGTGTTGGTCACTTTTGAACTAACATATTCCATTAAAAGCTTTTGCCATAAGAAGTTTCTATCAATTTTGTCAAAACATTTTTCATAATCTATAAAAATGGCGTAAACTTTTTGTTTAGTATCAAGTACTTTATTAATAATTGACTGAAAAAAAATAAATATATAGTTTCAGAACTTAGAAATGACTATACAACAATGTATTTTAATATGTAATAGTATTCATGTTTATAGTGTTTACCTGGTCTTTAGGAACAATGTCAAAGGCTGATAAGTGTAATCAAGCTATTGCAATAATTAGTTTCATTTAATAACAATGTTTAGCAAGTTTTTACTTATTTGAACCAAAAACTACTTTAATCA
This sequence comes from Cyclina sinensis, assembly GCA_012932295.1. Classification (NCBI taxonomy): domain Eukaryota; kingdom Metazoa; phylum Mollusca; class Bivalvia; order Venerida; family Veneridae; genus Cyclina; species Cyclina sinensis. The sequence goes on along the minus strand of JAAONU010000011.1, from coordinate 31,755,601 downwards.
TGCTGCCGATATTCAAGTATATAAAAAACAGTGGTTCGATATCAATCAACTCAAGAACGGGGCGTCAGTCAAATAGTCAACAGCTACCGACGATAAATAAACTCGAATAGATAGATACAGTTAATTTAGCAACGCTCACATCGCCTGCTGGCTTTTTAGTAGACATTTCTGAGTTATGGGGAACTGCACAAATCGTTGACGTTCAAAACATGTATTTAAACTAGGCTTCATTTTTAAAATATCAAATCTAATGTTATTATCAAATGATTTTAGAAGTGTGAACAAATGTTTCCACTGCAAAAACAGTTGCAAAAACGCTAAAGTCTGAATTGTAAGTCTGTTTTTTACGTGCAGTATTACATTTCAATTTTATTGCTGTCGTTATTGAAAATTTGCAAAATTATATGTCCAATACAATCAAGTTCTCTGTTAAATTTAAAAAAAGAAAACATCGTTTACCTAAATACCTAAACACAAATATTTGCCAATCATAGTGAAACAAAAACACCGTTTACCTAAAAACACAAATATTTGCCAATCATAGTGAAACAATCAGATTTATTACATGAAAAGCAGCTTTCTTTTTTAACCCTTGCTAATAAACATTTAGAGAAATCAAATAATTGCACAATGTTAAAACCCCGGCCGCAAATAGGATAGCAGAGCCGCATAATAAGGATGTCAGAAAATCTCCGGTTCCAGATGCTCTGCTGCATATTCATTTTCGCTAGACGCTCTGTCACATTTTGAAAACTCGCCACTATACTGGGTGATGCCTTAAGGGTATAATAATCTTCCTTGGTCATGCTAGCTATATGCCGACGAACGTGATGTTATGAAGCTCCAGGACTGTATTGTTGTCCACTGTAAACTTTATCTGTTTGGCTGTTCTTGGGTCTGTAGGATGAATATACCCTACCATTTCTATGTCATCAAACAGTATCTGAAAGGAGAAAAAATCCAAATTTTTAAAATGTCCATATTTACAAAATATCTAGCTTCGTGAAAGACGAAACAATTGATAAGGTTTCTACATAAAGATTTGTCAACGAAACGAAGGCTAGAGTTCAACACATTTTTCACAGAGTACAGTGCGTCATTTATCACAGAGTACAGTGCGTCATTTATCACTGAGTACAGTGCGTGCGTCATTTATTACTGAGTACAGTGCGTGAGTCATTTATTACTAAGTACAGTGCGAGCGTCATTTATCACAGAGTACAGTGCGTCATTTATCACAGAGTACAGTGCGTCATTTATCACAGAGTACAGTGCGTCATTTATCACTGAGTACAGTGCGTAATTTATCACTGAGTACATTGCGTCATTTATCACAGAGTACAGTGCGTCATTTATCACAGAGTACAGTGCGTCATTTATCACAGAGTACAGTGCGTCATATATCACAGAGTACAGTGCGTCATTTATCACAGAGTACAGTGCATCATTTATCACTGAGTACAGTGCGTCATTTATCACTGAGTACAGTGCGTCATTTATCACAGAGTACAGTGCATAATTTATCACTGAGTACAGTGCGTCATATATCACAGAGTACAGTGCTTCGTTTATCACAGAGTACAGTGCGTCATTTATCACAGAGTACAGTGCGTCATTTATCACTGAATACAGTGCGTGTGTCATTTATCACTGAGTACAGTGCGTGTGTCATTTATCACTGAGTACAGTGCGTGCGCTGTTCATCACAAAGTACAGTGGGTCATATATCACAGAGTACAGTGCGTCATTTATCACAGAGTACAGTGTGTCATTTATCACAGAGTACAGTGCGTCATTTATCACAGAGTAGAGTGCGTCATTTATCACAGAGTACAGTGCGTCATTTATCATAGAGTACACTGCGTCATTTATCACAGAAATCAGTGCGTCATTTATCACAGAGTACAGTGCGTCATTTATCCAAAGTACAGTGCGTCATTTATCACTGAGTACAGTGCGTCATTTATCACTGATTACAGTGCGTCAATTATCACTGAGAACAGTGCGTCATTTATCACAGAGTAGAGTGCGTCATTTATTACAGAGTACAGTGCGTCATTTATCACAGAGTACAGTGCATCATTTATCACTGAGTACAGTGCGTCATTTATCACAGAGTACAGAGTGTCATTTATCACTGAGTACAGTGCGTCATTTATCACTGAATACAGTACAGTGCTTCATATATCACAGAGTACAGTGCGTCATTTATCACTGAGTACAGTGCGTCATTTATCATAGAGTACAGTGCGTCCTATATCACAGAGTACAGTACGTCATTTATCACAGAGTACAGTGCGTCATTTATCATAGAGTACAGTGGGTCAATTATCACAGAGTACAGTGCGTCATTTATCACAGAGTACAGTGCGTCATTTATCACAGAGTACAGTGCGTCATTTATATATACTTCTACATATTCTCGACTTCGATACGTGTTAAACCAGCTTAAAGACATAGCTCTAGTAACGCTAAAATGGAATTAAACACCCACAACAAGCAAAACACTTAAATGTCTAAACTTTCTTATGGCTTAGTTGAGTGGTCTAAGGCATATGCGATACAGATAGTCTTACTCGTAGGACAAATCTTGAGTTCTTACAAGTCTTTATTTAGTTACCTCAGTCGTCTAAGCGTGCTTACCTACAGTGCCGTTAGCAGAACAAGCCGCTGACCAGATTGCAATTAAACAGAATGATGCAAAAAGTTTCCCTCTGTTTTACCTTAATATGAGTTGCATTCGCCACAATTTGAATTTTGTGGCTACTACCGTCGACAAAAGGCAAAGGAGACAATGTCTTCATGTTGGACCATCCGCCAAAATCAAACTTTTTGAACACGATAGAGTTAGCAATCTTGTGTATCCAAATATGTACCATTACCACTGGATCATCCTCGTAAACATTATAACTATAATCTGTCAAATCCAGCACGTCAATGTAGAATCTACAAAAGACATGTCGTTTTTACTTTTTAAATAGGTAATCAAAATAAAACACTTCATGTTCGAAAACACTATGAATTAAATTTCCAAAATAAAATAAAATAAATAAATAGAAAAAAATAAAATAAAAAATAAAATCTGAGCTTTGCAGACTTACACGGTCATATCATCTATTAAGATTCACTTTACACAATTTCTGCTAATGTCGTTGATCTATCTCAAAACATTAAGCACGGTTATATTAGTCATACAATAGTATTCAGGTGTGTGTTTGTGTTTTTGTTTTGTTTTGTTTGTCTTTTTGCAAAATCATGTCTTGCTTACACATTCTCTATTGAGTTACTACCAAGAAAATATTACGATACCCTTTCCAATTTCCGGTAGGTACTGTAATGCAGAACTCTGACCATGCCCCAATGCCAAGTGAGCCGGGAATAAGCCAATGATATTTTGTGCGAATTCTAAGCTAAATTAAATAAAAAATACAGCGATACATAATTGTATTTATGAAATATAGAAATGTTAAAAAACACTTTTCTGTTTTTTAAAAAATTTATTTAATCCTTTGAATGCTACTTGAAGATACGACAGAAAGTGCAATAAATGTCTGTATCAAGGAAAAAAAGTTGAACTTCAGAGAAGTTCATTATCAAAAAATCTTAACATTTGACTTACCACAGGCTCATATATTTCAACTGTTCTTCTTTTGCGAATATAGGTAAATCCTGCCTCGTATTGTGGATCGCTTCCCCAATCCCAGGTAAGACCTTCACACATACCCGTGACATCATTGATCCTAGCTGCCAGATACATGTTATCAGCACAAGTCTCGGCACAAGATTTCCTTAAATGACTCTCACTTAAAGGCGTTTCTGTAACTACTATATAGTTCACAAATCTCTTGTGCGATCTGATTTCACATATATTTGCTAGTATAAGTATTAAATTAATTAGTTTCATGTTTAAGGTGCACGTCTTTTCTTTTGCCAGATATCCACGTTGTGACGCAGTAACAAATATTTTACAGAATATGAGCTGTCGCAAGATTTAAGCCCTTCGCAAATATTTGCTAAAATTCCTTTTCCTGTGCATTTTTTACTGTTACACAGTTTGGATTGTCTGATAATTAAAATGACAAAAGAAACAACTATAGGATTAATTATACAAACATTTAGATCTCTGGTCCCTTTATTTCGAGCTTTTTTGAAAGCGTTGTTTGAAAAGATTTGCTTGCATTTATGGAAAAAAATTAGTAGATGCAAACAGACTAACAAAGGATTGTGGGCAATCATGTAGTGATGCACTGACATGGCAGTCTGAGCCGCAAAAATCAATCAGCATATGAAGTTGTCCATCAAAAAGAAACATTTACAGTTAATTTTACTAGTTAAACAATAGATTGTATTGTTGTGAACTTGTAGAAAAAATATTGTTAGATTATTTCATGACTAGACAAGTCATAAAGTCAAATAACAACTGTATTGAAATGTTTCTTCAACTTTACTTATATTTATCTAAGGAGGGAAAGAAATTTTTTGACTTGTGTTTTCAGAATTTATCGTGACTTTCACCTCTTTGTCGTTTTGAACACTAATATAACTTTAAGAGTTGTCAAGGCTTACGATTGGTAGATAGTATATCATTAAGTGTAGTGCACTTAATTACCATTTGTTTCTGAAAAACATTTCACCTTCGTCACTGTGGCTATATTGAGTCTAGCTTCCACTACTTCTTTGAATGCAGCCTCCACAGTGTATGGCGAAATAACTTTCTGAATAACCTCCAGAACTACATCTTAAACTTAGAGCTTGTCTTAGAGCTACGTCTCTCAGACCAAAACAATGCCATAATCTTCAGTCATGTTCACACCTACATATCAGACACTAAAGGATTTCTTTGAGCTCAGCCTTAACCTATAAGTAACCAGACTTTCCTGATTCAGGAAACTTTACTCTTACCCTTGAAGTTAAACTTAACCAGAAAAATTCATCCTCTCTCTCTCTCTCTCTCTCTCTCTCTCTCTCTCTCTAACACACACACACACACACACACACACACACACACCCTGTATAATATTATTTGTTCACTTCTATCTTTAAGTCATATTCCTATTCATTTTACAGCAAGCTCTGTCAATGTAAAAATCGTCCGCCAAAGAAGAGGAATTATATAAAACCTTGTCTTTCGTTCTTATCCTTTCCTTAATTGCACGTATTGTAAGTGTTTGTATATGTGAAAAATTTAATGGGAATAACTATGTTTAAACTAACTAAACTAATATATCAAGTTAAAGTACCTCTAGCATGATTCCGTTCCGCCTGCGTTCGGAATTACAGGCCAGTATCCCTCAAACAAGCTGCGACTCAACAGAAAACACAGACTTCTAGTGCGTGGTTTCCAGGGAAAGTGCAAGTATCCGTAATTAAAACAGTGTGCAACGTTTGCAAAAGAAAGATTACCTTACAGCTTATCTCCTTATAAAAACGCTTTAAGAACCTCATTGAATATGATATAAAAACAATTCAACTAGGTCAAAAACATTTTAATATTGTAAATTTCCTACCAGATGTATAACCCAATATATTGTCTTTTTATCGCCGTTCCTGGACGGCGATATATACAATTAACAAGATTTGAACAGTTTTGCCTGTACACCGCCTGCCTTTAGCCAATCAAAGCAAAGCATTTCATATCACATGATAACAAAATGGACGTCAAAATTCTTCTGCAAGGGATGCGAAATGGACTCGCCCAACCGCCATGTTTGTCGGGTTACTTATTCTTACAACTGAAAAATACCATCATGAATGTACGATCTCAGTACCAGTCTTCAGGATCGTGTAGGATAAACACAGGATAATCGCAATATTTTATGCTACATGACATTTTTAACTAGAGAATGTAGTCTAAATAAGAGTATGGTTTGTTTGTTTTTTCCAAAACTTGCACTTAAAGAAAAAAATAAATGCTTGCTACCGGGCGGTTCTAATCAGGATACAAACTCCCACAGGGGTTACTTCCCCTGATTAGTACAGTAAAAGTAGCAAAACGTGACTTAACCGGTGCGAGGAGTTTGATCAGGATTTTCCGTGTTTTATATATGCATCATTAGGGTTAGGGCGATATCGTATTTTTTATTTAAAATTTATTCTGTTTAAGTTGTACATATAATATTCTTATGGTATTGAAGAACTGTATCTAGCTTTTGTTAAGTATACATTTTTTAGTAATAAATAAAGTTAAAAAACTACGCAAAAAGTCAACTAATTATGCGTAGACTGGTTTACAACAAAGCAATATTTACAAGGTTTTAATGCAAATTTTAACATGATGTATAAAGATATTGGGATGTTTTTCATTAAGAAGCCAAATCGTCCGCTTTCAAAAATAGTCCAGGTACAATAAAAATTATAATCTACTTTGTAATTTCTGTGTGAAACTTATCAAATATAACTTCGCTTTTCAGTACAAAGCATGTTGTAAGATTATCAAATTAATGAATGAAGAACATGAAATATATTCATCTATGGATAAGACGAAATGCATGGCTAAACGGCGATTTCAAGCATTTTTGGAAATGCTAATACTTGTTATATACAATACGGTTCTATAAATAAAAACGCTGTAGTAAATTCATGCGTCAATATTTCTAGCATATTCTGCATCCATGTTTAATGAAAGGTAAATTGCAAAATTTTGAAAATTCAAAGGTATTGAAGCCGCAATGTTATTATTCATATACATCTAAACACTAAAAATGCAGATACATGTTTCATTTAAACAAAAAAATCAATGATTTTAAAAGGTTACGTAATGACAGATTTCTATTGCATTATTTTACAAGCAAATAATTGTTGACTTTTAATATTGAATATACCTAATACAACCACATATAACTTTCCGAGAAAGTATCAAACATTTAGGAAATATATTTTAGTTTTGCGTGATATATTCCAAAATAATGCACGGTCTGGCGTCCAGATGCATTGTAAAACACTCAGGTCATAGACGTTACGAACAGTATTGGTACTTTATTTTAGGTCTATGGTAAAGAAATTGCCATGTTATGATAATGTTACGTTTCACCGTTATAGCTTCTTAGTTCATTATAAGTAGAAAGTATATATTGAAAACATGTCTCACAGAAATTACTTTCTACTTAAGATATATATATATTCTGTATTAAGTCTCATATTTTGAAGATAATACTCGTATGCATGCACTCAAAAATATCTTCAACTAAACCTATCATGTAGAACAAGTTTGTTCTCTCAGCGCCGGATCAGAAAAGGCTGACCCATAAATCGTTAATCAGGTTATATCAAACATCAGGTTATATCAATCATAAGGTTATATCAAACATTACGGATCGTTTCTGATTTTTTATGATCGGATGATTACCCGGTACCCTATCACTATTACTCGCATGTTGTACATATCAATACTTTGCAAAAACAGATTTCCCAAATGCAAGAAATAAGACTAGATAAAAAAGTCCATATAGCAACAGATGCTAAATTTCATACGGTCTTGAAAATCTTGCTTGTAAGGAAAAATATATATTCTTAAATTTCATATAACAATCGGGAACAAATAAAGCCTTCAGGCATTTTCTCAAGAACAAATTTCGTTATTGCAGTGTTTTACTATGACTGGTCAAACAAGACCGACAATGACAATTACGGTGACTTATCAAAACAAAGAAAGTATGTCATCCCCATATTACGTAACCACATTCTATCACCACAGGACACCACGAAAGACAAAAGACAGTTTGATATTTAAAGAAGCGCTAAGTAATGCATATTTATTGTCAAGCATTCTTTGAAACTGTATCAAAGAATAAAACAAGTTTTAGTTAAAATAGAGTGAACATTCGGTTGATGAGCGAGATGTTTATTTTTGTCATTTTATCAATTTTTGTAAGCTTTCAGAGTTGTTCAAATAATTGAAATCATAGCTTCACCTTTCGAAAGGGAAAACAGTGCTTTCAATATTATTTGCGGTTTACACATATAACACGTGGTTTACACAACTCAAGCTTCTACTTTCAACAGTTCAACAATGGTCTTTTCCCACAGTCTTTCATGTGTTAAATAATTCAAGTTAATGATATGTTCAAGTCAGGAATAAAACATACAAAAAAGTAATAATAATACAATAAAATGATGCTTATTCTGCAAAAAATTCACGCGATATAATGCAGTATGTCAGTTTGAAATGTGCTTAAGTAATATAGATTTATACGGAACTTAAGCATCATGGCGAGGTTTAGCAGTCCTTTAATGGCGGTCACGTAATATTCATAAGGACGGCGGCCAATTTATCAATTATGGAACGTTTATAATTACATAATTTTGATACTTGTTTACATGCAAATGTTTTATGTTTGTCCTTGAATTCTTTTCATTTAATCATACTGATGGAATCGGACGTGGAGTCAAAATAATGTATTCACAAAAAAAACCGAAAACGAACAACCAGTCACGTTTATAACTCTATTGATATTACTTTTTAGTTGCCCAATCAGTAGAGTAGCTGAAATATTTTCCTCTTATAAGTTTATTTGAAAAAAATTCATCCACGCTTCCATTCATCCTTCCGATCATCGCTTAACAACATTAAAATAAGCTGTATGGGAAAAAACAACAACAACAAAAACATGCACCCCTCTCGTGTTTGGACTTATTTCACGCGGTTTTGATGAAAGGAATATATATTGTATCTGATAATGAGAAAAATGTCAGCGTACTAAGTACCCAATGTTGTAGTAATTCCATCCTGAACTCTGTTTACGTTCTGTTTAATTACGAGAAATACAGATAAACACTACGATAAATTAGGTTATCGCTTCTACTTAGAAATGTTACTTTAGACAAGTGTCTCACGTACCTTGTTTTTCTTTTCTTTTCTTCTTTTCTCTTATTTTTTTTCCTAGTTTTATTTCAGTTTTTACATTTATTGGTTATAAGAATCTAATTTTCGTGTGTGCACTGTAAGGGTAATCCGTGTACATGTAAAATATTCCATTAATATTTGGCTTCGTGCTGACATTTCAACGGGGGAAACACCTCTGCATAAACGATGCAGCCTAACTAGATGATTCGAAAGACAAAGGCCGAATTACTTAATGTTTAATAATGTCCTACATTTTTTTTCTTATCTGACTCTCATTTGCAGTTTCAAAGCTCCATTCAAACTCATTTAATTGACAACAGTCAACGATGCATTTTAAGCCTACATATAAGGTTTGATGGGTAACTGCTAGGTGACTTGCTGACTATATACCGACGAACGTGATGTTATGAAGCTCCAGGACCGTATTCGTATCTATTGAAAATTCCAGCTGCTTGGCGGTTCTTGGATCTGTAACATGCGAGTACTGTACCACTTCTACATCGTCAAAGAATATCTAAGATAGAAAAACCGTTATCTACAGTTCGTATTAAATACCTAAAAATAATCGGTTTCGTCTATTTTACATCAGAAACGAAAAGTAGTTTGCTTACGTTACGAAGATATACTGTAGAAAATCATTCATCAGGCAAGAACTGGTCACTTCGTTGACTGAAACCATCATAACATAAATCGTTTAACCGTTAGGACAAGCGTCACGCTCTTGGAGAGTAGAGATTTTCCCGGTTTTATTATCAGTGTCGTTAACAGAACAAGTGCTACTTAACACATCATATAGATCAGAGTTGTTTCAACCATATTGATTAACGTAACAGGACATTTACCTTCAAAATGGTTTCTTGTGGCACAATCTGAATTTTATAAGTACCACCGTCAAGAAATGGAGACACGGTCGTTATATAGGTCCAACCATACATCCACGTCTTGATAGCAGTCCCACCAGAAGATCTGTACGCCAACAGGTGAGCCATTATTACTTCCGGCTGACCGTCGTACACGTTGTAGCTGAAGGCTGTCGAATCCAAGACATTGATCGTGAATCTGAGGATAGATAGTTAAACAACCAAACAATATTTATTGAAATACAACTTTTTGTATGGATGATATTCATTTGAAAATGACTTAATACTTAATGAATAGTTTGTCTTAAAATGAACATTTATATATACTGGGGATTTTAAAGTGCTTTAAAACTAACTATGACAGGGTATGAAAATCTAACGAATTCTAGACTGTGTCTTTGACTGAAATGTCTGTCATTTCCCCATGCATAAACTTCAACATGTTTGTTCTTGTAAATGATAATTTGTTATAGTTTATATGTGGACAGTAACAATACTTCTACAGAGATAAGGACGGAACATTTATTATTTTCCATATTATTTGCTAAAATGCATGGTCAAAGGAGACGAATCGCTGTATTACCTCATAATCTTGGGATTTAGTGTATATATATAGTCTTAAACAAGTAAGATTTTTAGAAAAAAACACGTTTTTTACTCAGTGTTCCCTTATATGTTTATACGGAGCTAGCAATTTGTTGTTTCTGTCTCAGAGAAACTTGTTTTTTTTTTGTAAAATAAAAAGGTTTTTCAATAATTTAGCTTGTTCAAAATTAAAAAGTACATGTTACCCGTTCCAGTTGCCTGTAGGTATTGTAATGTAGAACTCTATCCATGCTCCAACGCCAAGGAAACCGGGAATAAGCCAGTTATAAGATGTCTGCAGACTAAGCTGCAAACATGTTGAGAAATATATTTTGAAAATTAGCTAGATGATAGTGTTCCACACTCTTTACATGTATAGACAGCACTGTAACTTTGTCAATAATGTAAATATATATCTAAACTTTTTAAGGTATTAGATTTCTCATAACCTACTTCCACTCTGAAGAGTATTCAATTCCATTAATTTGTGTAGGATTGAGACATTTTCACTGAAGGACATAGGTTCAAATCCCACTCAAGCCATTTTTTTTTCTCTAGTTGTTGGCTGTTTTACATTGTTTTGGTTTACAACAGTAACTTTTATAGAATTTAGATTGAATTTCTTCCGTTTTAAATATATTTCAATTGTAACAAAGCTTTTCAAAATTGTAAATTAATGAAGATTGGTGTTTGTGATTTCAGTTATTAATTTCTCCAAAACTAGAAGGTAAAAATATTTGATATTTTGCCTATTTGTTAAGAGTAGTACATGAATGAAAATAATTGTAGCTAAACTGAAGCCCCGAAGATTTATGTTGAAGTTTACATTGATAAATTCCCCTCATAATGAAGTGGGTGGAGTAAATTCGTGCCATATGTTTATATATTTCGTTTTTTTCTCACTTTCGGCTTTTCATTTTGTTAGCTTTTTGTCAGCTGTCAGTAGGTCTTCATATGTGAGTGATTACATACCAAGTAACACTTGTTTTGAGGGTCGGTCATAGAAAAACGTTGTGTTTCTCTATACCTTATAAACCCAAAGTCGGGTGAGGTTTCGAGTAAATATTAGTCATTTCTTGAAACTCCCATGGTAAAAGTGTCTTATGTAGTTTATATTTTGTCATAGGATAGTAAATTTCTAAAACAAAAAGCTCAAATCAATGAGGGCTGACTAAATGTTTATAAGTATTCTAATACCTTAAAGACATGTCTGTGCTTTAGGGAATCACCAGGACGCATTCGACTCAGTGAATCTAAATTCAAAACAATATGGCGAGTTTAAAACGAACAGGAACATTATTATCAATACTGTTTTCTGGCATCGTGTCATTATACTTATCATAGTTTATCTGTAAAATAGGGCATAAATAGGTATTTGTGGATTTCATCCAGCATGAAAATTCAATAGCTCCCTATCAGTCCTCGCTAGAGAGTAGAGTCTAAATTTCTGCCAGAGGAAAAGATGACATCAAAGAAATACGTCTAACTACATGTAGAACATTGTATTCTTGTTTTATATCTAGTTCTTAACTTACCACTGGCTCATATATTTCAACTGTTCTTGTTTTGCGAATATAGGTAAATCCTGCTTCGTACTGTGGATCGCTTCCCCAATCCCAGGTAAGACCTTCACACATACCCGTGACATCATTGATCCTAGCTGCCAAATACATTTTATCAGCACAAGTCTCGGCACAAGATACTCTTATATGACTCTCATTTAAAGATGTTCCCCCATCAATTGCATAATCCACATATCTTCTGTGAGATCTACATTCACAAATAATGTGCACAAGAATAATTATTGAATTCATTAATTTCATATTTAAGTCTAAAAACGTTCATAAAGTTGTCTCCAAAACAAATCTATATCAACATGAGGTGGGATTCACCATTCACTTTCCATTTGCGAGCACTGGTATAGATCCTGGAAGCAGTTGTCTAGCGGGGTTAATATGAGTTGCGACAATTTGTTTTCCAGCTACTGTAAATTATATATGTCAAATAGGCCACATTCTAGTGGACCAATTGGAGCGGTAGATGGCAAACCAGTGCCATTAGCTGCTGAAATATTATTTCATACGAATTGTTTACTCTTAATTGTACTGGCGAAACCATAAATAACGTTACAAAAGAGATAACTATTTAGCCGGAATTTTTATTAATTGGCCAATTAGCATGTCCAGCACTTGGAAAGTACATTTGGAAATTCAAATATATTTACATTTAGCTTTCGATCACTTTCAAGACAACAATGGCTTGGTCGTTGAGTTATGAAATCCAACATTTTGATGGCATATTATTGGGAAAGATAGAAAACAAAGTGAAGTTCCTCTTATCAGTATATTAAACATATTCATCGTTATAAAGTTTTGGCATTTTATTGACACGGCTGACTTTGCATGCTTGATTTAGAACGAATTCAAACTGATACTGTGTTCAAGGTGCACAATTCAGATACAAAAGAAACATATGACATTTTGTACAATTTGAAATGTTATTGTGTTATTGTGGAGATATATCTTTGACATTTACGGAAGAGTCATTTAGTGGTATTCGAATACTGCATCATAAACATTATTGATCTGTCTTTGAGTGAGAACAAAGGAATGAAACTTTATTTTGGGTGATCATCACTTTTGCCTTTTAAGGCAAAAAATATTTCACTTACCCTCAAAAGCCTGTAGAATACTAGGAGGAATACCAAAAATGGTTAACTTCGTAAGAGCAGATAAAATCAAGATACCAATAATCTTTTGAAGTAAGATTATATCAGTAGATCCTCTGGTATCTTTTTGTTTTTGGGTCCACTTCATGCCTTCTGGCATTGTTCTTATGACAAAAACTGCGAAACTTCCCTTAAAATAAGTACTATTGACCGTTCTGTATGCATATTCCTTAAATGACATATAATGCAACAATTCTTATAAACAGAAGCGGGCCAGGTAACATCCATATGACTGAAGATGGCCAGGTAATACAGCCGTATGACTGAAGATGGCAAGGTAACACAGCCGTATGACATAAGGTGGTCAGGTAACACAGCCGTATGATTGAAGATGGCAAGGTAACACAGCCGTATAACTGAAGATGGCAAGGTGACAGAGCCATATGACTGAAGATAGCCAAGTAACACAGCCATATGGCTTAAGATGGCCAGGTAACACAGCCGGATGACTGAAGATGGCCAGGGAACACAGCCGTATGACTGAAGATGGCCCGGTTACAGAGCCGTTTGACTGAAGATGGCAAGGTGACACAATCGTATGACTGAAGATGGCCAGGTAACACAGCCGTATGAATGAAGATGGCAAGGTAACACAGTCCCATGACTAAAGATGGCAAGATGACACAGCCACATGACTGAGGATGGCAAGATAACACAGCCGTATAACTGAAGATGGCAATGAAACGCTGCAGAATGACTGAAGATGGCCATGTAAATGAGTCGCATGACTGAAGACGGAAAGATAACAATGCCGCAAGACTGAAGATAGCAAGTTGACACAGCCGATTGACTGAAGATAGCAAGGTAACACAGCCGCATGTGTGAAGGTGGCCAGGTGAAAAATCCGTATGACTGAATATTGCAAGGTGACACAGCCGTATGACTGAAGATGACCAGGTAACACGGCAGTATGACTGAAGATGGCCAGGAAAAAGAGCCGCATGACTGAAGATGACCGGGTAAAAGAGCCGCATGTCTGAAGACGGCCAGGTAACACAGCCGAATGGTAACACAGCCGTATGATTGAAGATAGCCAGGTAAAACAGCCGTTTGACTGAAGATGCCAAGGTAACACAGCCGAATGATTGAAGATGGCCAGGTTACACAGCCGCATGACTGAAGATGGCCTTGTTAAACAGCCGTATGACAGAAGATGGCCAAATAAAAGAGCCGTATGACTGAAGATGGCCAGGTAAAAGAGCCGCATGACTGAAGATGGCCAGGTAAAAGAGCCGCATGTCTGAAGACGGCCAGGTAACACAGCCGGACGACTGAAGATGGCAAGGTGACACAGCCGAATTATTAAAGATGGCCAGGTAACACAGCCGTATGATTGAAGATTGCAAGGTTACACAGCCGCATGACTGAAGGTGGCCAGGTGACACAGCCGTATGACTGAATATTGCAAGGTGACACAGCCGTATGACTGAAGATGGCCAGGAAAAAGAGCCGCATGACTGAAGATGGCCAAGAAAAAGAACCGCATGTCTGGAGACGGCCAGGTAACACAGCCGGACGACTGAAGATGGCAAGGCAACACAGCCGTATGACTGAAGATAGCTAGGTAACACAACCGCATGACAAGAAAATTGGATATATCAACTTTAAACTTCACACTTCGATAAATTTCATTGATAAAGTGCAGTGCCATATGAACCATGACGTTCTTATGCATAATTTTGCAATTAATGTCCGTTGTAATTTTTTATATTTGATTATTGTTCATAACTTTAAGGCAATATCTTATATTAACATGAAACTACACTCTATTGACAAAGTGACCTGTGGGAGTATTTTCGACAAGACAATGGTTTTCAAAGTTTAATACCGAGTACTGGTGCAGCATGTAGAGGAGTATTCAGTCTCTTCGAGGATCAGCCAATAATTATGAGATGTGAACACTTTTAAACAACCTTTCTGCAAAATAAAAGGAAAAGAAAATATTGGCAACACTGATTACTGGTTCTGTGACCCAAACATATTCAGTGCCTTCAGTGCTTTTATTTTATTTGAAATAAGTATGACGTCACTTATGTCTGTTGTCACTTACTCGGTTCTGCTGTAGCTAGTTCTCACTATATCTAATCTAAAAATTGTCACGCTAGACAGAAACTGTAGAGCAAAAAAAAACAAATAAGAAAAACCCTACTTTAAAATATTACAAGAATAAAAAGTTACAAATTGCTACAAGATTTACATGAGCTCACATGTACTCGTACGAAAACACATGCACAGAGATCTTTTCACCCAACAGTTTTATTCTTATAATCCGTAAGGGAATCTCAAAAGCGTCAGAAGTATCAACAAAATTATGCCCCATAATACTTATCGTCTGAAACGTGGAAAATGGAACGCCAGAATGTATGCGAAGGATTTTTTCATAAACATTCAATCTGATCTTTGTATCTTGTAGTGACCATCGCAACCGGTACTAAGATTAAGTAAACTTAAACGGAAGAGAAAAATCTGCCAGATAAAATTTGGTGCAGAACTACATATTACATACACTATATACATTCTCATCTATACGTATGTTTGAAAGATAAAGATTCGATTTGTCTTGACATTTTCGAGATTTTATTTTTTATCTGCCGCAAGTAAGCTACAGTTTCAGCCTGAAAGGCCTCATAAAAGTGTACAATTTCCAGTGTACTTGAGCGCCATTCTGACACACATCCGCTAAATATTACAAAGTATCGAGAGTGAAGACCAAAAAACAACAAAACAACAGATATTTTCACAAGTGGCTATGCAATAATAAAACGGAAACAATGTAAGGTTTTATCAAATTGTATACATATACATTATGTATCATCATTTTTTTCATCATAAAATTGGTAAAGAAAAGGTGGAAAGTAATTTCAGTGATTTCTCTACACTACGACAAAACTGATACTGTTAATTTTGAAGAGACCTCCATTAGGACAGAACTGAATCTGCTTAGCTGTTGTAGGGTCCGTTACTTGTGTATATTGAACCATCTCTATACCATCAATCAATATCTGAAAGAAATTGCACCTATCAACCATTACTCTTAAATTGAATGACTTTCAGATACTGTGCATAATCAAAGCTATGAATAAGCTGGTGTGTCGATTATCTCAAATATTACCTTATTCTTGTCGTGGAAGCTGGTCACTTTACCTTGTCGTGTAAGCTGGTCACTTTCCCTTGTCGTGTAAGCTGGTTACTTGCCCTTGTCGTGTAAGCTGGTTACTTGCCCTTGTCGTGTAAGCTGGCTACTTGCCCTTGTCCTGTAAGCTGGTCACTTTCCCTTGTCGTGTAAGCTGGTTACTTGCCCTTGTCATGTAAGCTGGTCAATTTCCCTTGTCGTGTAAGCTGGTCAATTGCCCTTGTAGTGTAAGCTGGGCAATTGCCCTTTTCGTGTAAGCAGGGCAATTGCCCTTGTCGTGTAAACTGGTTACTTGCCCTTGTCGTGTAAGCTGGTCAATTGCTCTTGTAGTGTAAGCTGGGCAATTGCCCTTGTCATGTAAGCTGGTTACTTGCCCTTGTCGCGTAAGCTGGTTACTTGCTCTTGTCGTGTAAGCTGATTACTTGCCCTTGTCGTGTAAGCTGATTACTTGCCCTTGTCGTGTAAGCTGGTTACTTGCCCTAATGTAGCTCTACCAAACATATTCAAGACATTGAATTACATTAAGAGCTGTGGTTTCTATGGCAACAAAAAGAAAAACTTTGAAAATCATCTTGTCTGAAACACAAGGTCTAAAGCTTAAATATTTCGCATTAATGTTCCCATAGAATTTTTCTACCAAGTTTTGCCTCCGGGACATTAATGACCCTGACCCTGGGGTTACTTGTTTTTACATAAGCTTATGTTGGGAAGACTATAAATAATCTGCTGGACTGAAACCACAATGTATATGACTCAGATAATTTGCATGGAGCATCATCTGGAGGTACTCTACTATGATTGTTCAAATTATGCTCCTGCGGTCATGAATGGCCCTGTCCCGTGGGTAATTAGATTTTACAAAGACTCAAAGGGGCTGTGCTCCAGATGACAAAAAAAAGTTTTCTTGTATTATAAATTTCTTATAATATTTGACTAATGCTTAAAAACTAACTAACTGACAAAAAATTAGTCAGATAATCACATTATAAATTGATTTTTTTCCTTTGAAAGTGCTAAACCGTAACGCGACGGTATAACTATATTGTATAATATTTAAAGTAAATGGCAATTATTTCAAATGCAGCGATAATGGTGACAGTAAAAGCGTTGGTAATATTTTGTTAACATGAGGGTCCATAGTTCAAATCAAGCTGAAGCGAATATATATTTTTTTGTTCTATTTCGACCTTTATAATCAGTTTTGAAGTAAAATATCATTTTGTTATAATCTCACGGCATCTAGATATTTAATTTATGTAAAAAATATTTTTATCTCAAATCTGGAGTACAGCCTCTTTAAATAGGGAAGCATTAAAATATTCTTGTCTGAAATCGTTAGTTGACCTCAACAAAGATTGTTCAAATTGTTTTCTTATGGTCAAAATTAACCCGCCCTGGGGTCAATTGCTTAACACTGAGTTATTTAAGAAAATCTTTAAAAATCTTCTTTGTAACTGCATGCACTAGAGCTTAGATATTTTGTATGTAACATTGTCTAGTGGATTACCATTTTTTTCAAAGTATTTCTCTTGAGTCAAAATTGGTCCCTCCCCGGGGGTACTATTTGTATAGCATACAAGATCTTTAATTCTACAGACTTTTATACTAATACACAAACTAAATGCGATCACAAACAATCGAGGAAACGTATAGATGTCCTACCTTCATGACGTGCGTGAGAGGCACAAACGTCACTCTGTATGTTCCTCCATCAGCGAATGTGTAAGAAGTGAACAGTCTGTTGATCCATACACCCTACTTATATGATTTGATACCGAGAAAGTCGTTGAGTCTTTTGACCAAAATATGCGCTATAATGACTTCCGGTTCTCCATCGTAAATATTGAAACTGGAATTTGTTGTGTCCAAAACATTGATCTGAAACCTTTAAAATTGAATTAGAATAATTATTGACTTTGTTCATGATCAGCCTTACCAAATCATTTTCCAGGACTGCAGTAACTGGTATGTTTGTAACAGTCCATGACTATAAACTATTCTGATGATTTAATGTAAGGTCAGAGTCGCACGAAAATAGACTCTCGGACATAATTTTTGGAAAAGGCCTTTTACAAAGTTTGAACGAATAGCATCTGAGCGTTAATGTTTGAAAATATCAACATGAGAAATACCGTATGATGGGAAAAAATATGACGCCTTATAACTTAGCGCTAGGTTAAAATGGTAGGTTTTCTGTATCCGCATTCTATTTGATATATCGGAAAATTCTATAGATATTCGATGGGAGGTCGTGCAAACACGTGCTTAGAGTAGTAAAAGTTCCTGATATTGTTACTCCAAACATACATGTTTTTAATGCTTTTTTATTTGCATTCGTTTGAAATGGTGTGTGATCAGTTATGTTAATACAACTTTAGATCCCATGTTTTGATTTTAGAGACATACTTGTTGTGTCAAAGTCACATATCTGAAAAATAAGGTACGTGTAAAACATATTACATATTTTGTGATTTACAAGAAACGGTTATGCCTCCTTACGTAAAGAATGAAATTTCATGCCGGCTTTAAAGACCTATAATTTTATTGCTACAGATCTTAAAATTCAGAAGAATTTGAAATAGGTTATTAAAAAATAAATCTAAGTTCTGCAGTTTTGCTTGGAAGAGACATGAATATATGAACATAAACACTCCGTCCGACTGATCTCAAACGGTTTCCAAGAGCAAAAAGAAACATGTTTAAACAACAGCAATTATTGTTCTAATATCTAAAGCTGATTTGCATCCAACTGAAGAGATAACTGTTACAACAGAAAATGTGCTCAAGGTCTCCATATATAGATGGTAAAAAATGCGAATAAAGTTTTACACCTTTTTTTTAAAAAAAAGCAAGAAGACAGTTTTCTGGGTGACACTTAAAATGAAATTTATTTATGTCATATTTATCTTTTAAGAACAAGGATTTTTTGTTTTATTTCCATCTTGGCCTTTTCTATGGTATCATTTACAATGTTGACAATCTAGTATTTGTCACAGACGGTACTTGTAAGTATAGTGGCCATGAAAGTAGCTATGTTATGACAATGAAATGTTGCTTTTAACAGAGAGAAACGATATGGGACAGGCATAATGACTCTAACATGTTTGCAAAAGAAATTGCGTTTAGATATATAAAGATATCTAAACATAAAACGTAAGCGGCAGTTTCTTTGAACTCAGTACTGTAATCGGAGTAGTACCTGTATAAAAATCAAGTTTTAATTTTCTAAAAACTTCTGCAAGAGGTTGATTATCTGATATTTTGTAAACTCCACGTTAAATTTCATTTCGTTTTACATATTTGTTGCGATTACCAGGAGTTCTAAAATTAGTACAGATCTAGAGCTGCTGTGGGGCCTGGAACAGAAGACGGAATTTACACTGTAAATATCAGCAAGAGCAGCAGTTCCCGTATATATCTTAATCACATATTGGAATTGTTTTTTCTACACATCGGCACATTACTCTTAATAGTATGTAGATGCCGAAGGCGAACCCGATAAATTCTGCAGCCGAGCCAGATAAACTTTTTCAATTAAGACACTAACCTATTATTCTATTCATTCTGTCACATCTGGCATTTAGAAATAATTTACTAAAGATATTGAAATTCTATCTTTAAAATTGTTTCAAATTAGGCTAATGTCAAGGTTATCCGCCAGGCGTACATATACACAAAAAATAGTTCCAAACTTTCAATAATTTTATTTCCTTAAATGATCACTATATTGTACGATCTACATACTGAATTATTTAAAATATATTCAAGTAGTCTATGTTTGTAATAACAATAATTTTATCACTTCCTTCTGGTTATAAACACAAAAAGTAGTCCGTGACTTATCATGTGCCGTATAAAGCAAAATTTATAAGGCACCCCTTTATCGGGTCGGATATGAAATAAATTGACAGGATAAAGATATATATAGATATAGAAATAATGTTCAGTTTTCATTCAGCGGTGGCCTTTTATGATAATATTTTCTATCGTATAAGAAAGTACTGTATCGCAAAACAGTTGCCATATTAACGTTCGTCAAGAATTTTTTTTTACAAAATAGTCATTCCTAAAGACGATATCTAAGCTATTGTTTTTTATTACTGTAAATTTTGCCTTTAAAGGGGAAGAAAGGGGATGCCATTGTTGGTAAATTTTCAATTCACTGTACTTGAATATGATTACAAACGTCCTTTCCTCTGTGATGTCGGTCATCTGTCTGCGGAAAGTGTGTCTCGATTAGTTATCAGTACGATGAAGATGCCTTATAAAACACCATGTATAAGCTGGTATAGCATTATTTTAATTCAGCATTTACTTACGTCTGACTAAGCTGTTGGCAACCTGTTGGTTTTAAGACATGTTTATAATGGTCTTTTAATCACAGTTTCAGATATTTTCTTTCCTTTTGGGTTTGTGCTTAATCACAGTCGGATATAAACTTCGTCAAAATTATCAATTAAGCATCATACTTTTTACATAAATAGAGAGAAATAGTAAAACATTTACTCTGACCAGCTGGTGCCCGTTGGCATCGTGATGTAAAACTCCAACCCTTTTCCAACGCCCAGTGAGCCTGGAATCAACCACTGAAAATGCGCATCGATAAAAAGCTGAAATTGCAGAAACTTGACGTTGTCATTAGTATGTTTAGCAAACTTTGTAATCCATATTTCCAGATCATATTAAATGTGTTAAAATAGTACTACTGCAAAGGAATGTAAGTGTGCAATTTTCTAAATGCGAAAATGTTGATTCGTTAAAAAATTAGGTGGTAATGTTACGAAAAGAGACAAAGGCTGCATAATTAACAGGAATTAACTCAGATTACAATCACACTTTCATATATGAAGTTTTGAGATGCTACAGATAGACATACCAACGGCTGATAGATTTCAACAGTTTTTGTTTTGCGGATATATGTAAATCCTGCCTCGTAATGTGGGTCACTTGCCCAGTCCCAGGTTAAACCTTCACATGCTCCAGACTCTTCATCGACCCTGGCAGCCAAATAATGGTTATCAGCAAAAGCCTCGGCACATGATACTTTTTCATGGCTAGAACTCGCAGACGACATTTTCGTATAATACACGAGCCGATTGTCCGATTCACATATTATCACCAACTTTGCAAAAGCTATTATTAAAAATTCGTTGATTTCATTTTATATAAAAAGTCACGTTTGTCCACACATCACAAATTTCTTTGAATATAAAACATACTTTCTGTGGATGTCAATTATTATATTCATTTTCAAACTCTGAAATTTTACCTTTAGACACGCCCTCTATCGACCAGTGTTTCTTATGTATACGTTATTTTGTTGGACAATATTTGCTCAGAATCATTGTCTATATTTGCTACTTTTCAAGTTTGGAGAAAGTATAATGATTTGCCTGAAATTAGATTTCTAATTATTTTTAATTATTTTTTTTTTTGTCAATAAAGTATCTGGCAGCAGAAACAACAAAGAAATGTGTTTTAGCTGAATCGAATTTTTCTGTATTTTGATGAATCATTCAAAATAGGCTTTAGTAAGTTTTAAGCTTATGACACGTTGTTACCTAACCCTAATATTGGACTTAATGTGTGGTCAGTTGGTGTACTTAACCCAAACATGATTCCATACTTTATTTTTTTACTACTTATGTAAAGCCAGAGAGTAATTCAACTATAGATTTCAAACTTCTATGTAATTGTAAAGGTCTTGTTAATATTTTTAGGATATATGAAGATCGTGATCAAGGAAATATATTATTACCATTTATTAAACTCCATCTTCTTTCTTTACCTCACTCCCCCAAAAATAACAAACGCCAAATCATTAACCGTACCAAGTCCGCAATTACCGTGGTACCCATATTGGCCATTTAAGCTATGTGGCGATTCATGAGCCAGTGTTTTAATTTGAAATTGTAAACCAGTCAAGGAACTTTGCGATGCGTTGCTTTAAATCATGGCCGCTGCCAGACATTCTCGATTTTTATATACAAAATATTATATAGGTTTTATATATACATAATAATTAATCGAATTGATTGTTTGGGTTGTGAAACCGAGTGCCTATGTGTTGATGACATTTTTGCATAAACGTATTCAGTAAGTCGGTTTTGCATTAGGCCTATAAAACAATCATGTACATTCGTTTGAATAGATCTATGTTTAAACTATATAAGTGTTTTTTTTTCAACTGAGCGAATTTGGAAAGTTGATATTAACCAACACTTGTGTTTCATCTTTTACATGTTTGGCACGTATAAATTTAGTAAGTTTTCATAACAAACTTTAAGTTGCCTTATTAATTTCAACTTGTAAAAAGTAAAGAAATCAATAAGATAAACTTCTTTTTTATTTTACTTTAAGCAACTATTTGCAAAGACTGACACGTCACTTTCGTAATGTTATATTTCCATGCTTGTGTTTTAAGGATGGCTCTCTTCAGAATTACAGCCTTGAAAGTTTTTATTTCAGAATTTTTTAGAGAGAAAACATTGTACTGTTTGCATGTGTGGATTTTGTAGTTTTGTGACAAATGCATGTAAGCCACATTTATATATTACATTGCTGAGTTTCATTCTTTACAGTTTGGTATTTAGAATTTTAAAAGAAAGATATTTGTAATCTGTGCATTTATACATTTCCTAGCAGGTATTTTTAACATCTACTATGGAAATTTACCTCTTGCAACATTTCTTTTGATAAATAAGTTTTGGGGCGTTCCCCTTCTATATTAAAGAACAGCATCGGGAAACTTGTAGTACAATAGATAAGGTAGGCTAAATTCAGGAAATAGGTCGTAGAATGGCTCTACTTTTAATTGCTTTGCCTAATGTTGCCCATTAAACGTTGGTAAACAAATGCAGAAAGTGTTTCTGAGTAAAATCCAGTCTCAATAATGAAACAATTGTTAAATTTCGTTTGTCAAATAGCACTCTAAATAGAACAAGCAATTATCACATACGCTGTTCAATACAATATTATATTTGCAATGTAGTTTTTGTGCGGTTTGTCGTATTTCTAAATATTTGCAATTACCATTTTTTTATTTAAAATTAATGGCAAAGAATAAGTATCAAGTCACTGCTGTCTATTGTCACATACTCGGTTCTGCTGTATAAGTTCACACTATCACTTATTTGTCAAGCTAGACAGAAACTGTAGAACAAAAATAAACAAATACGAAAAATCCTACTTTAAAATATTATAAGTATAACAAGGCAGTCTGAAGGACAGCTAAATCCCCTTCCGCAGCAGACATGAAGGTGTACTTCTTGACCTTTAACCAACCATGGCCTTGATGTTGTGCCATGCATATTATAAGCACATAGTATCATGATAGTAATTATTTGTGCCAAGTTATTTAAAATCTTCCATAAAGTCAAAAGTTATGGAGAACATTTAACCTTGACCTTAGGGGTAGCAACCTGGTTGTTGGGTTCTGCACGTCGTATCATAGTAGTGATCATTTGTGCAAAGTAACTAAAAAACTTTTCGTAAGCCAAGTTAGTAAGTTATAGAGCAAACGTGAAATGTGGATATTTGACCTTTAACTGTGACCTTGACCTTGTGGGTAGCAACCCAATTATTGCGCTCTGCACATCGTCTCATAATGGTGATGACTTGTGCAAAGCTATTTCAATTTTTTTCAGCGGTTTAAAAGTTAAGGAGCGACACGATATGTAGACTTTTAACACTTGACCTTTAAGTATGACCTTGACCTCGGGGGTAGCAACCAAATTATTGTGCTCTGCACATCGTCTCATAATGGTGATCACTTGTGCTAAGTTATTTCAAAAACATTTCAGCGGTTTTAAAGTTATAGAGCGGACACGAAAGTGTTAGGACGGACAGACGGACAGAGACAGTAGCAACCAAATTATTGCGCTCTGCACGTCGTATCATAATGGTGATCACTTGTGCCAAGTTATTTCAAAAAGTTTTCAGCAGTTTAAACGTTACACGAAATGTAGACTTTTTAACACTTGACCTTTAATTGTGACCTTGACCTTGGGGGTAGCAACCCAATTATTGCGCTCTGCACATTGTCTCATAATGGTGATCACTTGTGCCAAGTTATTTCCAAAAATTTTCAGCAGTTTTAAAGTTATGGAGCGGACATATTACGGAAGGACAGACGGACTGACGGACGGACTGACGGACGGACGGACTGACAGACGGAGGCCATTCCAGCTTTGCGGAATGGGATTAAAAAGTTACAAATGTCATTGCTAAAAGATTTACGTGAGCTCAGATGTACTAATACGAAACAAAGATCTTTTCACCGAACAGTTTTATTTCTATAATCCGTAAGGGAATCTTAAAAGCGTCAGAAGTATCAACAAAATTATGCCCCATAATACTTATCGTCTGAAACGTGGAAAATGGAACGCCAGAATGTTTACGTAGGATTTTTTCTTAAACATTCAATCTGATCTTTGTATCTTGTACTGACGTACGCAACCGGTACTAACATTAAGTAAACTTAAACGGGAACAGAAAAATCTGCCAGATTAAATTTGGTGCGGAACTACATAAGTGAATTTGAAAGATAAAGATTCGATTTGTATTGATATTTTCGAGATTTTATTTTTTTATCTGCCACAAATAAGCTACAGTTTCAGCCTGGAAGGCCTCTTAAAAGTGTATAATTTTCAGTGTCCTTGAGCTCCCTTCTGACACACATCCGCTTAATATTACGAAAAAAAAGTTTCGTTGTTCTTCCATCGTATACGAAAAGATGGAAATTTAAAATCGCCTGATAAGGGACATTAATTCAATCTTTGGTTTAATTAAGTAATCGTACACACGAAAGATAGTGAATAGAAGTAATACAATACAATACAAATACATTTGAACACTATCTTTTCTTACTCTTTAAACATTCAGATGAAGTAACATAGGATGCAGTGACAACGGCTAAACTGTTACCTTGCAATAATAAAACTGACACAATGTAAAGCTTTGTCATTTTGTTCATCATAGAATTGTTAAAAAAAGGTAGAATGTAAGTTCAATGATTTCTCTACACTCCTACAAAACTGATATTGTTAAGTTTGAAGAGACCTCCATCAGAGCAGAACTGAATCTGCTTAGCTGTTGTAGGGTCCGTCGGGTGTGTATATTGAACCATCTCTATACCATCAATCAATATCTGAAAGAAATTGTAACTATCAACCATTATTCTTAAAAATGATTTTCAGATATTGTGCATAATCAAAGCTATGAATAAGCTGGTGTGTCGATTATCTCAAATATTACTTTATTCTTGCCGTGTAAGCTGGTCACTTTCCCTTGTGGTGTAAGCTGGTTATTTGCCCTTGGCGTGTAAGCTGGTCAATTGTCCTTAAGTATGATCATGATCTTATTATTATAATGAACATCTAATGCCGGTTGGTCAGTAGTCACGCCCACTCACTAGTTTGAAAGTTATGCAGATAGATGTCCTTGTAGTACATATTTTGTTTGCTTTATTTCACATTTTGCAACATTATTTAGTAGATTTTTAAATATCTATAAACCCCGCCATGATAATGTATCGACTAGTAAAATGATGGAACTGTCTAATTGCAGTCAATTTGGTCGAAAGTTCTTTGTAACGTATTTGTATACTGGTGTGTGCATTTCAAGATTTAGACTTAAACTCAATTACAATAACTCAATTACTTCAATAACAAGTGAATTTTGTATTCTCAAAAATACCAGCCACTTTCAGTCAGATTTTTTAATTGTAAGCTTTTAAGTGAGCTTTTATGATCGCCCTGTCCTGATTGCGTCGTGAGGTCTTTTGAGTGCGTCGTCTATTTTTACCTTAAACAATATCTCCTCCTTAAGCACTACCTGAGAGTTAAAAAACTAAGCAGTGATGTTCTTTAAATGTAGCTCTACCAAAAATATTCAAGACATTGAATTACATTACAAGCTGTGGTTTCTATGGCAACAGAAAGAAAAACTTTGAAAATCATCTTGTCTGAAACACAAGGTCTAAAGCTTAAATATTTCGCATTAATGTTCCCATAGAATTTTTCTACCAAGTTATTAAAATTATGCCTCCGGGACATTAATGGCCCTGCCCCTGGGGTTACTTGTTTCTACATAAGCTTTTGTGGGGAAGACTATAAATAATCTGCTGGACTGAAATCTCAATGCATATGACTCAGATAATTTGCATGGAGCATCATCTGGAGGTACTCTACTATGATTGTTCAAATTATGCTCCTGCGGTCATGAATGGCCCTGTCCCGTGGGTAATTAGATTTTACAAAGACTTAAATAGGGAAGCATTAAAAATATTCTTGTCTGAAATCGTTAGTGTACCTCAATAAAGATTGTTCAAATTGTTTTCTTATGGTCAAAATTAACCCCGCCCCGGGGTCAATTGCTTAACACTGAGTTATTTAAGAAAATCTTTAAAAATCTTGTTTGTAACTGCATGCACTAGAGCTTAGATATTTTGTATGTAACATTGTCTAGTGGATTACCATTTTTTTTTCAAAGTATTTCTCTTGAGTCAAAATTGGTCCTTCCCCAGGGGTACTATTTGTATAGCATACAAGATCTTTAATTCTACAGACTTTTATTCTAATACACAAACTAAATGCGATCACAAACAATCGAGGAAACGTATAGATGTCCTACCTTCATGACGTGCGTGAGAGGCACAAACGTCACTCTGTATGTTCCTCCATCAGCGAATAGGTAAGAAGTGAACAGTCTGTTAATCCATACACCCGACTTATATGATTTGATACCGAGAAAGTCGTTGAGTCTTTTGATCAAAATATGCGCTATAATGACTTCCGGTTCTCCATCGTAAACATTGAAACTGGAAGCTGTTGTGTCCAAAACATTGATCTGAAACCTTTAAAATTGAATTGGAATAATTGACTTTGTTCATGATCAGCCTTACCAAATCATTTTCCAGGACTGCAGTAGCGGGTATGTTTGTAACAGTCCATGACTATAAACTACTCTGATGATTTTATGTATGGTCATAGTCGCACGAAAAAGGACTCTCGGACATAATTTTTGGAAAAGGCCTTTTACAAAGTTTGAACGAATAGCATCTAAGCGTTAATGTTTGAAAATATCAACAAGAGAAATACCGTATGATGGGCAAACATATGACGCCTTATAACGATGAAGAGATTGTTTATTTACAGTCACAATCCATGCGAAACAATTTGATATTCGGAAATATAACTGAGACAGTGGAAAAATTTACAGGGCACGCCATATTATATAACAGAACAGTTTCCACAGGAAGTCAACGACAGAAGGCGGGAACTAATGCCGAAATTGAAGGCCGCTAGAGATGCAGGGTAAAGGGCCTGCCTGGCATATGATATGCTATACATTGATAGAAAACCGGTGGAAGTGGAAAAATAGGAATACAGCGAGGATGCGCTTAAAATTTTGTCATGGAATGTCAATGGATTAACTACCATGAAGAAAAATTCCTCTGAATCTACACAGCAGATAATTAATAATGATATTATTTTCATATACGAATCTTGGACATATAAGGATAGTGATGTTGATCTGGAAGGATATACAGCACACAACTTTTATCGAAAATTTCAAAATCGCAACGCGCGTAGGTGTAGTGGCGGGGTTGTGCTTTATTACAAAAAATCATTAAAAAGTGGTATACATATTGTGAGAACGCATTTCGATACCATAGTTTGGATTAAACTGGATCATAAGTTTTTTGGCTTTGAAAACGATGTGTTTATTTGTGGCACATATGTATGTGGAGAAGATTCACCCACACATGCTATTTCTAGTGTAGATTTCTTTGATACGATTCAGGATGATATTTGTGACTTAGAAAATCTTGGGTAAATTATATCTGGTAGGGAACTGGAATAGTAGAGTCGGTATAAAAAATGACTTTATAATTTCAGACAATTACAGCAAAATAATTGATGAAGAAGATTATGTTCCCGATACTTATATGTGCCGGGCCTCTAAGATAAGCAGTGTAATGCATTTGGAGCAAGGTTACTTGATCTTTGCAAATCCACGGGATTACGCATAATTAACGGTCGCATTGGTGACGATTATAATTGTGGAATGTTTACATACGTAGGTGTGCACGGGGCGTCCGTGTTTGACCTACTGTTAGCCAAAGAAAAGGTTTTTTCCGCAAATTTGCACCTTTTGTACTGAGTCCTTCAATGAATCGAGTGACCACGCACCACTTTCATTTTCGTTAAAGTGTAATACAAACAGTGAAACAATTGATACAGAAAAAGGGGTCAAATATAAATGGAGCTCTGACTGCAGAGATACATTCAAGAATGGGCTTATCGCAAAACTTCCGGAATTGAACAATTTGGTAGAAAATTTAGAGAAACAAAATAGACAATCGGTAAATCATGGTTTAAATAGTTTCACTAAAATTGTGAGAGAAGTGGTGGATCCGTTATTTAAGAGGGCATATGAAAGGTCAAATAAAGCTCAATCATTCGGTGACAGTTCTTTTGTAAAACAAGCAGACTGGTTCGACGAAGAATGTGCCCGTGCGAGACGCAGTAATTTAGAAAATTTGGCAGCATTTAATAGATTGAAAGCAGATTTTGTCACTTTAAACTGGAGTATAAGAAATTGTGTCGTAAATAGCGAAATGCTTTTGAGTGAAAGAAAATTATCGACATTGAAAATTTAAAACATGCAAATCCTTAACGCTTTTGGAATTATTTCAAACAGACAAACAAAAATGTCAAAAGTGACCTTACCATAGATGAATTTAAAACTTATTTTCAACGAATAGGAAATGATGTTTTTCAGTGTATAAATAATGATGCCGAAGATTTTTGTAATAATCATGATTTTAATAATCTTGACTGTTCATTGGACGAATTAGATAGGCCTATCACTGTGCAAGAAATTGTTGATGCTGTAAATGTTTAAAGCATGTTGAATAAATATTTCATTGAAAGCATTGATATTGTTTCATCTCATTTAAATGATTTATTTAATTATATTCTTGAATTAATTACGGGATTGCTCGTACGTACTAATGAAATACCCGGTATGTGTCGTCAAGTCAGATCGCGTGCACTGACAGGTACTAATAAGATTTTACAGATTGTTATTACATGTTTGATACTATTTCTGGTCCATACATGAGTACTGTATAATTGTTTAACTTAGTGTTATTATTTTCAATGGTTTGACATGCGTTGAACACTTAGTCTAACGGTTGAATCATGTTAGTTTAAGAAGTTTATTTTATAATCGATGAGATATATTAAATATATAGCTGTACTAACTGTTGTCTCTAAAGATATCTATTGACACACCAAATACTAAAATATTAAAATATATTGTAATTGAGCAATACATTACTTATTGTATGATAGTGTATATATGGCACATCCTCAAAAATAACAGCTGGTATTTGTTACTTATATTTGCAGCTGATATTTATCTATTGATAATTTGTATGTGTCGTGTCACGTGACAGTTAATTGTTATATATATATTATATGTATACTGTGTATACAAAACAACGATATACAAGTTGAGAAAATAAACTATGTTCTGTTCTGTTCTGTTCTTATAACCTAGCGCTAGGTTAAAATGTTAGGTTTTCTGTATCTGCATTCTATTTGATATATAGGAAAATTCTATAGATATTCGATGGGAGGTCGTGCAAACACGGGCTTAGAGTAGTAAAAGTTCCTGATATTGTTACTCCAAATATACATGTTTTTAATGCTTTTTTATTTGCATTCCTTTGAAATAGTGTGTGATCAGTTATGTTAATACAACTTTAGATCCCATTGTTTGATTTTAGAGGCATACTTGTTTTGTCAATGTGACATATCTGAAAAATAAGGTACGTGTATAACCTATTACATATTTTATGATTCACAAGAAACGGTTATGCCTCCTTTGGTAAAAAAATGAAATTTCATGCCGGCTTTAAAGACCTATAATTTTATTGCTACAGATCTTAAGATTCAGAAGAATTTGAAATAGGTTATCAAAAAATAAATCTAGGTACTGTATTTTTGCTTAGAAGAGACATGAAAATATGAACATGAACGCTCCGTCCGACTGATCTCAAACGGTTTCCAAGAGCAAAAAGAAACATGTTAAAACAACAGTAATTTTGTTTCCTTAAATGATTACTATATTGTAAGAGCTACATACTGAAATATTTAATATTTATTCAAGTAGTCTCTGTTTGTAATAACAACAATTTTTTCACTTCCTTCTGATTATTAACACAAAAGTAGTCCGTGACTTATCATGTGCCGTATAAAGCAAAATTTATAAGGCACCCCTTTATCGGGTCGGATATGAGATAAATTGACAGGATAAAGATATATATAGATATAGAAATACCAGTTTTCATTCGGCGGTGGCCTTTTATGATAGTAAATTTTCTATCGTATAAGAAAGCACTGTATCGCAAAACAGTTGCCATATTAACGTTCGTCAAGGATTTTTTTTACAAAATAGTCATTCCTATAAAGACGATATCTAAGCTATTATTTTTATTACTTTAAATTTTGCCTTTAAAGGGGATAGAAAAGGGATGCCATTGTTGGTAAATTTTCAATTCACTGTACTTGAATATGATTACAATTTACGTCATTTCTTCTGTAATGTCGGGAAAGTGTGTCTCGATTAGTTATCAGTACGATGAAGATGCCTTATAAAACACCGTGTATAAGCTGGTATAGCATTATTTTAACTCAGCATTTACTTACGTCTGACTCAGCTGTTGGCAACCTGTTGATTTTATGACATGTTTATAATGGTCTTTTAATCACAGTTTCAGATATTTTCTTTCCTTTTGGTTTTGTGCTTAATCACAGTGGGAAATTAACTTCGTCAAAATTATCAATTACGCATAATACTTTTTACATAAATAGAGAGAAATAGTAAAACATTTACTCTGACCAGCTGGTGCCCGTTGGCATCGTGATGCAAAACTCCAACCAACCTCCAACGCCCAGTGAGCCTGGAATCAACCATTGAAAATGCGCATCGATAAGAAGCTGAAATTGCAGAAACTTGACGTTGTCATTAGTATGTTTAGAAAACTCTGTAATCCATATTTCCAGATCATATTAAATATGTTAAAATAGTACTACTGTAAAAGAAAGCAAGTCTGCAATTTTCTAAATGCGAAAATGTTGATTCGTTAAAAAATTAGGTGGTAAAGTTACGAAAAGAGACAAAGGCTGAATGATTAACAGGAATTAACTCAGATTACAATCACACTTTCATATTTGAAGTTTTGAGATGCTACAGATAGACATACCAACGGCTGGTAGATTTCAACAGTTTTTGTTTTGCGGATATATGTAAATCCTGCCTCGTAATGTGGGTCACTTGCCCAGTCCCAGGTTAAACCTTCACATGCTCCAGACACTTCATCAACCCTGGCAGACAAATAATGGTTATCAGCAAAAGCCTCGGCACAAGATATTTTTTCATGGCTCGAACTCGCAGATGACATTTTCGTATAATACACGAACCGATTGTCCGATTCACATATTATCACCAACTTCGCAAAAGCTATAATAAAAAAATTCGTTGATTTCATTTTATAAAAAAATTCACGTTTGTCCACACATCACAAATTTCTTTGAATATAAAACATACTTTCTGTGGATGTCAATTATTATATTCATTTTCAAACTCTGAAATTTTACCTTTAGACACGCCCTCTATCGACCAGTGTTTCTTATGTATACATACGTTATTTTGTTGGACAATATTTGCTCAGAATCATTGTCTATGTTTGCTACTGTTCAAGTTTGGAGAAAGTATAATGATTTGCCTGAAATTAGATTTCTAATTATTTTTAATTAATTTTTTTTTGTGTCAATAAGGTATCTGGAAGCACAAACAACAAAGAAATGTGTTTTAGCTGAATCGAATTCTTCTGTATTTTGATGAAAAATTTACAAAATAGGCTTTAGTAAGTTTTAAGCTTATGACACTTTGTTACCTAACCCTAATATTGGATTAAATGTGTGGTCAGTTGGTGTACTTAACCCAAACATGATTCCATACTTTATTTTTAACTACTAATGTAAAGAGAGCAATTCAACTATAGATTTCAAAACTCTGTTTCAATACTAAGATGCACACAAAAAATGTACATGTTTTGTGAGATATTTAATTATGGAATGTTATTTAGAGTAAAAATTACACAATGTCTGCTTACTGTTACAATTCACTCATTGACACTGCTATAGTGCTTACGGTACAGTCATTATGCATTATGGCACTTTCATCACGCTTGTTGACAATGATATCATGCTTGCTGGAAGTTACAACTTGTACGCTGTTTAGTGTCTGATGTCTATATCATAATTTCATTTGGCTGAATGACAGTGTAATGTGGCGTAATGATATATTTCAATATGCCGGGACTGTTTATCAGCATTGATATTTCAACATTGCTCTGTTACAGTGCTTCCAGAAAAAAATATACACGATGTGACCACACAATACGAAAGATGTAATCAACCACTAAGCAAGTTAAAAGTAAGCATAATGTCAACTGCAAAATTTCACGTCACATTTTGATACCAGGGAACGCACGTTCGTAGTTTTCACGAAAGATAACGGAAATCTCCGGCCTATGACGGAATTCAATTATCTGTTGCCATCATTTCCCATCTGTTAGATTTCTACACATATTTGGATATCCTCAATATCTTTCCGACAAATAACTATCAAATTAGGGAAAACACGACTACTTGAACATAGCGCCCCCTGTTGTCAGAATGTGACTTACAACTTTAAATTGACATTATGCTTACTGCTATTTTGCCTTGTACCTGATAACATTTTCTATAATGGTTGATGACTTCGTGTATTTTGTTCTTGGATGCATTACAAATGAACCAAGATAGCCATGGCATGATGAAATGTACCATACACTGAACTGTCATTCAGTCAAATGAAAATATGACATAGGCATCATGACCTAAACAGCATACAAGTTGTAACTTCCATGAAGTATGGATGGTATCATTGTCAACAAGCGTGATGAAAGTGCCATAATGCATAATGACTGTACCCGTAAGCTAATATAGCAGTGTCAGTGAATAAATTGTAACAGTGAGCAGGCATTAATTTGTAATTTTTACCTAAATAACATTCCATATTTAATCAAAGCCATGAGCATTTAGGTAGTTATCTAACTAAGAAAATGAGTGGTCATGCTTGTAGATTATGCTGTTGGCTTGGCTAAGATGATGTTTTGACTGACTTTTATGCTATTGGCTTGGCTAATTTAGACTGACTTTTATGCTGTTGGCTTGGCTAATTTAGACTGACTTTTATGCTGTTGGCTTGGCTAATTTAGACTGACTTTTATGCTGTTGGCTTGGCTAAGATGATGTTTTGACTAACTTTTATGCTATTGGCTTGGCTAATTTAGACTGACTTTTATGCTGTTGGCTTGGCTAATTTAGACTGACTTTTATGCTGTTGGCTTGGCTAATTTAGACTGACTTTTATGCTGTTGGCTTGGCTAAGATGCAGCATTAGACTGTTGTGTTAATACATGTACTGTTGTTTAGCAAAGCTGAAGATTTACAGATCACTAAGACAGATCATTAATATAGTGATCATCGCTAAAGATAACATTTCACACAAAGGTCATACATCTGAACCATGTAAAAATGCTTTTTAGCTACAGTTGAAAGCCTTTGTTATTAAACAATTTACACGTACTCTCTCTATATGCAACTGTTATTTAACTTCATCAATTCAGTTAACTCATTACATCAATAAAGGCCACAATATTTTATTTCACCTATTTCCAGCATTCGTTTATTTAGACCAAAGCCCAGATTCATTTTATTGACCTCATAAAATTGAAACGCGCACTTTGAGAAAATATAGGTGGGGGTACTGCAAACTGCTGAAATGTCTAATTATTGCGGCTTATTTCTGCCCTCAAGGTATCGGCGCTGTTTACCAGCCATTGGGCGTGTTTTCGTTTCGTCGCCCTTTCGTTAGCGACAACGAAAAATATGGAAATGCGCCGATGCAAAAAGACGAAGTTAAAAGTGGCGCCGATGATGGCGCTTTCTATGTGTCGTGTCTATTTTGGCGCTTCAGCGCCACCGAAAAGATGAAATAACGACAAGACAACGCGCCGATCGGCTTCAAGTGTGACCACGGAACCTGGCATTGTCAAACTAACTCAATTTTCGGATGATAATGTTGGCAGGTAAGGGACATTATATTGCATGGCAATACTCCATTCAATTTTAATGACTATGACTACAGAGTTTTTAGCTCATCTGAGCACTGCTCAGGGTGAGCTTTTGGGATCGTTGATTGTCCGGCGTCCGTCGGCGTGCAGCGTCAACAATTTGACTTGTACAACATCTCCTCCTAAACCGCTAAGCCAACATTGACGAAACATGCCTTGGATATTCCTTGCATGAAGTTCTTCCAAAATTGTTCAAAGAATTCAATTTCATCAAGAACTCTGGTTGGTATGGCAACTGAAAGGAAAAACTTTGAAAATCTTCTTGTCTGAAACCACAAGGCCTTGAGCCTTAAGATTTGGTGTGTAGCATTGTCTAGTAGACCTCTACCAATTTGTTCAAATTATGACCCTGGGGTCAAATTTGGCCCCACCACTGGGGTCAATTGATTTTACATAGGCTTATATAGGGAAAACTTTGAAAATCTTCTTCTCTGAAACGACAAGGGCCTGAGCCTTCAGATTGGGTATGTAGCATTGTCTAGTGAACCTTTACCAAGTTTATTCAAATTGTACCCCTGGGGTCAAATTTGGCTCCACCCCGGGGTCATAGGTTTTACATAGGCTTATATAGGGAAAACTTTGAAAATCTTCTTTTCTGAAACCACAAGGCCCTGAGCCTTAAGATTTGGTATGTAGCATTGTCTAGTGGACCTCTACCAAATTTGTTCAAATTATGTCCCTCGGGTCAAATTTGGCCCTGCCCCGGGGGTCAGTTGATGTTACCTAGGCTTATATAGGCAAAACTTTAAAAAAAACTCTTGTCTGAAACCACAGAGCCTAGAACTTAGATATTTTTAATTGAGCATCAGTTAGAGGTCATCAACCAAGTTTGTTCAAATTATGCCCCTTGAGTGAAATTTGGCCCTGCCCTGGGGGTCACTTGTATTCATATAGATTTATATAGGGAGATTCTTAAAAAAGCTTATGATGTTAGCTCAATAGCAGACCCAAAGTATTCAGGTGAGCGATCTAGGGCCATGATGGTCCTCTTGTTTGTACAATTGAAACTTGTATGTTAACTCTTCGGAACGACTCTTTAAAATGATAAATTTTGGACCTTACTGACGGATGACATTCTTTCCTGGCTCCTTCTTCCTGTAATCCTGCAAATGTACAGCCAGACAGAGGTCATACATTCAAAAGCTCTTTCATATAAAAGACAGACTTCCTGTAATCCTGCAAATGTACAGCCAGACAGAGGTCATACATTCAAAAGCTCTTTCATATAAAAGACAGACGATATAAACGCAAAGACGATTCGGTAAAACATCTAACGTTCTTTGTAAAACGAAAATACTCCCTTTTTCGCAGACTGCTCGATCCACCATTGAGTTGTCAGAGATTTAGGCCACAGGAAAATATTTTTAGATTCGCATCCCCATCCGCCCCTTTCAAAAGGCCTCATGACTTTTTGTTGAGATGTTTGGAAAAAAATTGAAATTTGTATAAAATATCGGAAAAGGGAAAAACACATAGAAAATTAAGAAAGACTACCAACTTTTCTAACAATCCGGATGAGAATTTATATATTTATTTTCTTTGACTTTAGGTAAATTTGGCATTGCGTGACGTACGTGTAGAAAGAAGTGCGACACTTATATTGTACCAACAGTTCTCATATTTTGTCAAGGGCAATAACTTTGCCGTTACTGGTCTGACACAGAAACTGTACCAATAATATTCAGTTTCACGTCGGTTTCGTATTCGGTAACTGGAAAATTCGTAAAACAAGAGTTGTCACTAAAAGTGACAAATACCCCCGAACAAGCTTCGACTTCAAAGCAATAACATACGGAGATGAAAAGTAAGTCACTGGGCAAATATCCATTTTAAGTTTAAAGTTTTATCCTGTCAGCTTTTTTACGTAATGCTGTTGACAAAAAATCTTAATAAAATGAAATAAAGGGAGATAATAAAAAATGACACCATGTTTCTTAGAGCAGACACGAAATCCTATGACCTTGAACCATGACCTTGATCTTGAGTCGGCGTGTCTGAATCATCTATTCTGCTTGTTGTTCTGATGAGGTGAACATATAACTATTGGGGGGCTAAATTTGCTTAGAAGTTAAAACAAATGGTATCAACAATACACTTTACATAAAGAAAATGTCCAAAAACTGCACTGTGACTTTGACCTTTAAGTTTTATAGATATTTTGTGAATACAATACATCCTGATTTTATGCTGAACATTTGAGATGAGTCATTTTTAAATACCACCTTGAATGAAAAAGTCACAGGCAATACACGAAAAAGTCGATCATCATATTGACATAGTGAAAATCAGCACAGTTCAAAACTCAAAGTGTACTGTGATCTTGACCGTTGAGTACGAACCTGCGTCTCGCACGCAACATGTTTTCATGTTACTGTTAACATTTCTGCAAAGTCATTCTATAACCTAAATAGACTATAATATCATCACTATCTTGTGAAATATGAAGTATCCGTGTGAAGATTATCGAGTGTTGAGTACTACAGAACTTTGATCCTATAACTCAATATATTCTGTTACCCTGTGAAACTGATGGCTCTATCAAGCAGAGCGAAAACAATGTGCCCCTTGATCTATCTTAGTGGTATAAACTGTTGTTTGGAATGTGTGAAGTTTTCATATGAACACATTTTTAGATACGCTTTTTTCTTCCTTTTTTGACATGTGGAGTATACGTTTCTGCATTGATGGGGGGGGGGGGGGGCAAAGGTAGAGAACTAAATTTTCATAAATATATCACAAATTCATACGTATTTGTCACATACGTGTGAGGAATTTTTTTACAAATGTGACGAATTCGTATGTATGAAAATTACGGTTCAACACTGCTGTCTATGACGTTACAATTACTACAGTGCATGCCAATTAATAATAATAATTTATTTTCAGCATATGATACATGGCATGGTACATTATAAAAATATATAAATCAGTATATTGAAAGACATATATATATCACATTAATTTAAAAATATCACATACTGAAATGCCTTATGAATATATAAAAAAACCTAGCTGTAGTTTTAATAACATTTAACTGTACCAGGACATGCTGTCATAGGATAACACATGCCAGGATAACACAAAAAAGTGAGTATAAAACTCTCTTATTTCCATTGCGGTCCTGGATGGATGATGACATGTCCTAGCAAGGCACATCTGTTACATAAAACAAAAGAAATAAAATGAAAACTATTGACTGCATGAGTTCAAAAGATGGGCCTTGACAGCAACCTTGAATTTCTGAAGATCAGGGCAATTCTTAATGTCCATAGATAACCTATTCCACAAAGTACAACCATTATATGAAAACGATTTCTTTCCAAAACTTTTGACCTTAGGTATAATGAAACCTTTATTTTAACTGAATCTAGTATTGTGACCATGTACAGAACAAGCTGGGGTAAAATGTTTCTTTAAATAAGAAGGGGCAGAACCTGAATGAATCATAAAAACATGATTTAAAGTGATTTGTTCTACTCTTTTTTCAACTGGTAACCAACCTAACTTGAAATAATGTTCAGAATCAATATGACTTCTCTGGTCTAAACTTAGAACAAATCTAATTATCTTATTTTGTGTAACCTGGAGCCTACTTTTCAGGTTCGGGGAAATGCCATAGTACAACACAGAACAGGCATAATCAACATGACTTTGTATTAGCGACATAACCAAAAGTTTCTTAGTATAAAAAGATAGAAACTTTTTCTTCCTATACAAAAACTTAAGCCTAGCATTAGCTTTTTTAATAACTGAGGTAACTAAAGAATCAAAACTTAAAGTCTGATCTAAAGTTACACCTAGATATTTGACAGAATCAGTGTATTTAATATTAACTCCGTTACATACAATATTCAGATTAGGTTCATTTTTTAACTTTGGTCTAGACCCAAATAAAATTGACTCAGTTTTTCCCAAATGAAGAGACAATTTGTTATCAACTAACCAGTCACTAACTTTCTGTAGGTCAACAGTTAGCAAACGTTGAATTTCTTGTTTGCATTTACCAGAAACTAAAATTGCTGAATCGTCCGCATACAATAGAAGTTTATTTTTAATAACCCCTGCAATGTCATTCACATAGATTAAGAATAAAAGAGGTCCAAGTATAGACCCTTGAGGAACACCACATGTGACCTTAGCAGACGAAGAATGAATACCGGAGATGTCAATAACTTGTTGCCTATCAGATAACTATGACCTAAACCATCTTATGACATCAGGACTGAAACCTAACATCTCCAGTTTATCTAAAAGAATAATATGAGCAACAGTTTCAAAGGCCTTTTGCAAGTCAAGTAGCACCATACCAACATAATAACCTTTATCTAAATTTAGTCTTATAAAATCAGATAAATGTAGCAAACATGTATCAGTTGAAAACGATCTTCTAAAACCAGACTGAAAATCATAGAGTAGATTCTTATTTGCTAAATAATTTTCAACTTGGTCATACACAACTCTTTCAAAATTTTTAGAAATAATGCATAAAATAGAAACAGGTCTATAATTACCAACTTCAGTTTTATCAGCCTTTTTATATAAAGGAACAACACCAGCAGTTTTCAAGTCATCAGGAACAACTCCTTGAATCAAAGATAAATTTATAATATGAGTCAATGGACAAGCAATTATAGATGCACCATCTTTGACAAAACGAGATGAAATGCCATCTAGACCTTTGGCTTTATAAATACTGAGTTTATTCAAATATTTCAGTGCCTTATTTTCTGTTACTAAGGAAAAAGAACAACTATTTGGAACAACACCTTTGTTACAATACAAAGATCTTACAAAATCTTTCCCAAAAAATCCTAGAGACTTTAAATAGGTCGTATTTTCTTACTAGCTTTCATTGAATTTATTTTGTTAATACAATGCAACACTCATAAACAGACCTCGTCTGAAACACCTAAACTGTCTTAATGTTGAGAACAACGGACATCTTGGTCAACTGTCTTTCTGCTGAGTCGGAGATATAAGATGTTGAATGGTATTTCCAATGTGGCCAGTTATATGTGTATTATTGTGTACTGGTGATAATTTCTTCAATCAGGATAAAATGTATTTGGGCGGTAGTGTCCGTATGTTCAGTCATTTAAATAAACTGGCAAGTGGTAACAGAATTGTTATGCTGTGTTGTAAATACGTCTCAGCGCATCAGTATTCACTGTTTAACTCAAGTTTCGATCTGACTGGATATTCGCGACAGCTCGTAGTTCTCTTAAACTGAAGAAATGGTGAGATAGTTGTGATAACACGACTTGTAACCGCAAGTTATAATTTCTGTAAGAAAGAGAAAACACTCCTAGTTCTCCTAGATGTTCTAGGTTTGAGATGAGCAGATTTCATAACTTCGAAATATTTCAACTAGGCCTAAAGGAATATGTAAAAGCGCTGAATACTTTTTATTTAAATAAAATATGACGGTTTTTTTCAAATGATACTTGTAATTGGAGAAAGGCGGTATTCCATGTTCATGTTTATCTCGTTTGTTTGTATCACTCGTTTCTCTTCAGTGTCGTTCACAGACCGTGTTTTGCAAGCAATATCAATGTATGTTTCCTGAACAACAGAACTTACTTCTTCCAGGAGCATAAAATTCTGAACTGAAAACAAGCAAACAAACATATCAACAGAAGTGTCATTCTTACAAACAAACAAACAACCAAACATATCAACAGAAGTGTCATTCTCACAAACAAACAAACATATCAACATAAGTTACATTCTCACAATCAAACAAAATTCTTAACATAATGTGTCATTCTCACAAAACAGCAACTGATTGTACATCCAAATGTTGCCCAAACGAATCAATAACGTGATCCCTATGAACCGACATCACATAAAATTAGCTTATATATGAAACTAACGTCTTTTTATGATG
Organism: Cyclina sinensis; assembly: GCA_012932295.1. Classification (NCBI taxonomy): domain Eukaryota; kingdom Metazoa; phylum Mollusca; class Bivalvia; order Venerida; family Veneridae; genus Cyclina; species Cyclina sinensis. The sequence continues at coordinate 31,715,310 of JAAONU010000011.1, read as the reverse complement.
TCTTTATTACATCCTAACTGTTTTATTTTTGCTCTGATGTATATTTTATGATTTCATAATTTTTGCATGCCATATACCTAGGCTGTACTAAACACGGTTTCATATACTTTTATCTTTGTCGGTACGACATCTAGAAAGAATCAAGTGGGACCTATCGACGAAAGTCCTAACAAACCTTAAACGGTATTTTCAATATATATTCAGTAAGAGCCTGTTGTAGTCAACACATCAATAGGTTGTGACATTCAGTATAAGCACGTCAAAATAAGCAGATGCGTGAAAATTGTTATATGCTGTCAGTGTTTTATTAGACCATTGTCATAAAATCCCCATGTAGTGTAATGTATGAACATGTACGTCGATCATCTATACTATTTAAATCATTTAGTCTGTTACAATGTATTAGAGCTAAAAATCAAGTTTATCATTTCGATTGGTGAACCTGTTCATTCTGTGGTTTCTCACTGAATAGATTTGTAAAATAAAAAAAGAACAAATTCAGCGTGAAAATTTATGTGAATTATGGACTTATTCTGGTTCTTGTGTTTGCTTTGTTGGATACAGCAAACGTCGGCTATGAAAAGACAGTACTACATCGCGGCAGTCGAAGTGGACTGGGACTATGCCCCATCGGGTCGGAATCTGGCCACCGCTGACAATCAGTACGTATTTTATACCTTCAGTGGTCTGGCACTTTTTCTTTATATATATATATTTTTTTTTTTTTGACGATTCGAATTTACTTAGCGTTTATTCCAATATATCCATCGCAGCCTGCTAAATATAGTTATTTTAGGTTTTCGTAATCATATACAAGATAAAACATTTAAGAGACACATTCTTTAACGTGTTGTACTAAGAACATCGATGTTTGTTCCTCTGGTTAATGTCTTATCCGAAAAGCCATCAGAAATGATAGGAGAGCAAGGGATCGAACCTGCGACCGGTGGACTATGAACGCATTTACAAACAGCCTGCAGATGCGTTCACTTAATTCTGAAGTAAGCTTTGAGGAATTTCTGTTATGTAGAGAGTCGCGTGAAAAGCTTGATCGCAGGAGAGATAGGATTGGAAGCATCTACAAGAAGGCAATATACCGAGGTTTCACAGACCAAACCTTTACAGAGGCCCTCCCAGTCCCTAAGTGGGCAGGACTTCTAGGACCGCCTATTAAGGCTGAAGTGGGAGATGTCGTATATATTCATTTCAAAAACTTGGCCATGGGCAGCAACTATAGTCTTCATCCTCATGGTTTCCTGTACAACAAAGCTAATGAAGGTATGAACTTTCTCACTGAAATTGGCACTAGTGATCTAAAGAAACATATTTATATATTTATGTCATAACAACATTTTTCTTTGTGTTTACGGAAAATAATACATCGTAATATGGAAAACATGTTGCTAATTAAAGTGACTGTTTTTTAAAGTAACCGTTTATTACTCACGTCGTTTTACTGGTTACAAAAGGGTCACTTGGAAAGCAATAGCCAGCGAAGATATTATCAAGAATTACAGCTATCCGCCATTTAAGTCAGGCTATATTTAAAAGTAAAATCATTATTTTGACTCGTTCATATTCAGAAGTAAAGAACATTTTGATCACACACAATTGACATGAATAGTTGGATCCTCTTTAAATAACCTAGACTTGTCGCACCCTACAGAAAGTTATACGACACTTCAATTGTAAAAAAAAAAAATGCAAGACAAAGGACAAGATACTTTATTCTATACCATCAATTACCCGCGTTTTACGTATTCTACACAACTACATTCAGTACGTCGATGAAACAGAATGAATCAAACATGAGTCTCCGACGATTGTTTTTCAAAGATTGGCTTATTTTAGGTGCTTTATATATCGACGGCACGAGCGGAAGCAGTAAATATGACGACGCTGTGCCACCAGGTGGCAGTGTGACGTACGTGTGGATAGCGTCCAAGATTCATGCGCCTACTGACCATGATGACAACTGTGTCAACTGGGGCTACCATTCCCATTCCCTCCCACCGAGTGATATTGATACGGGCCTGGTTGGCATGGCAATAATTTGTAGGAAAGGTAACGTTTTACATGTTATCTTAGATAAAACCTAAAAACACATGAAATGAATAAAATAAGAAGCCAGAATGACTGAGTAAATCGTAATCTTGTAGACTGGAGGGTATGAGTTCGATTACAATCAGCGGACATGACCACTAGAAGGATACATAATACATGCTTCTAGAAGTTGCTTCATCAGTTAATATAAAAGACTTTAAAACTAAAGCAAGGCTACGGAAAAGGGTTTTTCTTTTTTCCTTAAGAAGGCGTATTTGCACAGAAACAATGTGGCTGTTCAGTTATTATTATCTGAATGTATCTAATGATACTTTAGATTTGTAACTGTGTGCAAATACTTACATGTATATATTAATGCGACAGTTTATCGACATGATTAAATCGCACTCTGTGTTATTAAGAATGAATTTTTGTGTTCTAGTTGCAAGGCATACAGTGCCAACGTCAACCATGACAATGGTATACTAATGACGACTTCACGAGAAACTCACTATTTAAGCGACTGACTCAAAGATGGTTCGCCGATGCATAAAAAAGAAACTGTTTATACATATAGAAATTCTAGTTGTAATTGTGATGAAGATTTCTAAATTAAGTTACAATCTCATTTTTGTTTCAGAAGCTTATCATAATATATCATGCTTTTCCCACTTAAATCGGTAAACAATTTACCCCGTTAGTCATGGGGTAGATACTTTGTTTATACTAGTTGGGGACCCGCGCAAGCGCGCACTTAGAGAATCTACCTATTTGCATTAGAAAGACATGCCTGTAGCGAGAGAAGGGCATGATCTTATTCATCTGTAAACTGACATATCTACTACCTTTTATAATGTTTTCGATACCGGAATGTTAAAAAAGGCGTTTAAATTAGAATAGTGAACCGCCGCAACATGTTCAAATGCTTTTACACGGAAAAGTTTCCCAAAAATCCAGTTGTATTATACTTTAACAACAGGCTTGACCACGTTTATAACTGAAGTAAAGAACCACGGACGTACAACACATGTAGATAATGTATTTAATATTACTTGATTCACAGACTAATCGTTGTGCCACCTTGGTGACTTTTCAAAAAATTTGTGCCACCCTCTTTAAAGACATATTTCACAAGGCAGCCTGAAGAACAGAAATATGCCTTGGTGGATTAGCAAATGCTGAAAAGGTTATTGATGGTGAAAAGGAAATGTGAAGTGAAAAATTTGTTTATGTATGCATGAAAAATGTTCCACACTGGGCACACCATTAATTAAAGTGATAGTACAATCCATGACATGAAAAGGTCTGAGTATTAGAGAGTGAATTCGCCAGCATGGCACGACCAAAGTTTCAAGAAATTGGTTCCATGTGTTTAAAAGTTATGGAGCAGACACGAAATGCATGGCCTTTGAACACCACTGGTGACCATGACCTTGAGCCGACACGGTTGAAACAGAGGTTCTCTCTCCCCCCACCCCGCAACTTAACATTGTATCATGTCCTAAATCATGATTAGGTTCATTTTCAAAAAATCAGGGGAAATAACATTTATTTTAATTTTATTTTACAGTGATTTGACATAGGTACCATCACTTGCTTCTCAGTGTCGCTCAAACCTTTGACCTCAACTTGTAACCTTGACCTTGAGGTTGGAACATAGGTTTTGCACATTGTCTTGATGGGTTGAACATTTGACCAAAGTTTCATGAAATTCCTTCCAGGGGTTTAGAAGTTAAAGAGCGGACACGAAATCCAGATGCACACACACACACACACACACACACACACACACACACACACACACACACACACACACACACTCACACGACAGACGGACGCACTAAGACCATTCCTATATCCTCTACCGCTATGCGGCGGGGGATAATAAAGATCAAGTTATCCATGTGCAGTTGATGCATTCCTACAATCCATTAGGATGTAAACTACCTTCTTGAATTTAGTTTGAGTGTAATATAGAGTTGAGAATATGTTCTGTAATTCGACTTTTCCCCCAACTGCCCTGAAGCATACATGGCCTGCAACATTTAAAAGAAAATAGCTGTTCTTTTTAGCACATTTCCCATGAGTTTAATTGGAGTGACGCGAGGAGAGGCGACAAAACGTTCACGGAGCGGTCCATCAAATGGAGCCACCATCAAAGATCCGTTCCCTTTGTTCTCCCACTGAATCCGCCGATTATGCTGGTTTTCTTACATGACGGACGGGTAGCGTCGCAGGGGCTGATTTGAAATAATGAAAAAAACTTCAAAACTTCGTTACATCACAGAGTGCAAGCCTATAATCGTTCGATTAAATCTAGCAAAATCTGTTTATAGTAAATTTAGCAAAATCTATCTGTAGCATTTCTATTTTTAGTCTTAGGTGTTTTCCGTTACTGTTTTTTGGCAACTGTCTCTATTTTCGTACACATCAGTGCTTATTTCAAAAAAAGAAATATCAATTTTAGATGCTCATATATGAGTGCTTCGGCGACATAGAACAGAATAGCTTGAGATCGCGCTGTTTCTCCGACAAAACGGCGATCCTATTCTTTTAATAGTTTAAATTGTTAATTCTAACAATTCTTAAGTAATAGTTTTAATTGGCCACTCTTTATTTTACTGACCGGAAGGGCATTGGTTGGAATCCTGTTGTGTCTAGAAGCATAAAATTAAGGGTTTTTTTCCATAACATATATACTTCTCTTTAATTTTTAAGAAAAGATAAGCTAAAATCTTTGAGTCAGTCGCTTTAAGTGATATCCTGACAATGAAACTAAATCAATTAATTTACTTTTTAGGTATTCTTGACTTCTTTGGAAACCGTCTAGATGTTGACAAAGAATTTCATCTTTACTCAGACATAGCAAACGAAAACAACAACTGGTATTTTGACAACAACTTGCGGCGATGTGGTGATCCAAGACTGTGCCGGCGTCTCAAGGTATGGTAGAGATTTTTGCGGCGCTGCTATCAAGTATCCGCAGAAACTCTTCACTAAGATATGTTCATGGTTTTTACTCTTGCGAAATGATAATATCCTTTGTTATTAAATCTAAAGATAAACCGTTTTTCATTGATGGAACACGGTCATGTGATTCATGAAACTCGAAGACGGAGCCATATAAAGCGGATTTGACCAATGCACATTTATGCACGTTTATTTATGCACATAAACAGCCGACAAACAAACAAACTGACAGACAGACACAAAGACTTTATCCAATCCAAATACATTCATTTAATATGGTGTTCTTGTATAACTTTGTTCGCATTTCAAGTAATACGCTTCGAGGAGTGAAATAAGCACATTCATAGTTCAAGTGGGAAAATGCAGTTTATTTATAGATGTTATGTCTATGTTTAGACTGTTCTTAAAGTAAATGAACTGGTCAAAAGACTAACATAACTTTATTATCTTCTTTTTCTACAATATCGGCTTAGCTTTATTTATCATGTACTATGTATGTTTAATTTCTTTTTTGAATAAATAGTGCTATTTTTTAACATATGTTTATGTAAATACACTCAGAAATTAAATATGTGACTATTGTAAAAGGAAAAAGAAATTGATAAAGCCGTAGAAATAGACAAAAGTAATGAAGAAATAAAACATTTGCACGTTATTCAATGACATTGTATTTCTTTTTAAATAAAATGAACACGTTTATAAATATGTAAGAAAATCAAAAATAAATAAAGTAAGCAAGTGTTGTAATTCATAATAGTCTCCAAATAAGGACAAGTGCGACAACGTTCAGGTTACTCAATATTACTCAGAATAAAAGAAAGGAAAGAAAGGAGAAAAATAAGAAAGAATAAAACAGAAAGTACAAAGAAAGAGAGAAAGTACAAAGAAAGAGAGAAAGACAGAAAGTACAAAGAAAGAGAGAAAGTACAAAGAAAGAGAGAAAGAGAGAAAGACAGAAAGTACAAAGAAAGAGAGAAAGTACAAAGAAAGACAGAAAGTACAAAGAAAGAGAAAGAAAGAAAGAAAGAAAGAAGGAAAGAAAGAAAGAAAGAACAAAATAAAGCAAAAACAAAAAGCAAAAGAAAAATAAAGAACAAAAGAAAATAATTAAGAAAGAACAAAAGAATGAAAAGAGAAACAAACTTTAAAGAGTAACTGTACATTCATGTATTTTTGTGTCTTTTTCACACAAAAAATTTGTAGAGATTTTGACAATAAAACTGAGATGATTAAGGTTTTCCTGACCTTGTTTTAACCCCGCGATACGTTATCAAGATGCCTGACTTCCTTAAGGTATAAGTAAATGTGATTTTTGTACACGTGACTTTTTCGTTGTTTAGCTTCCTTTCTCGCCATTAGATATATTTTTGAAATTGGTAATTGTTCTTGCTTAATTTGTATTCGAACATAACTTGCCGACTTAGTCTTATAGTATAGGGAGAAGCCAGACTGTGAATTATCTTCCGTCAAATCACATTTACACGGCGCGCGCTTTTAACAGAATTTGCTATTAATTTTTACTCCCACCGTGTATAGCGTTATTTTATCAATGAAAATCACTTGCTGTAAATATCCCTCTCCAAAAGTAGACACTCTATTAAATTTGACCTAGGTCTGCTGAAATCGACTTTTTGGGAAATAATTTCAGATATGAGAATTCACTTAGCTACAATCCACCATATGCATTGTACTGTTTGAGACCTCGGCTTCTTGTATCATTTAAAGACAGCCGAAATCAGCAAATCCATGACTGCAGTACAGCTGTGAACGTTTCAACTTCTAATCTGAAGAATTAGATAGATTTGAGCCTCTTCTCTGTTACAGTCAGTTCCGGTTCAATATTTTTCTACATTAATAACAATAAATAGATTCAGTGCTGAGGAAAGTTTTGTATTTTTAGGTTTTCAGCTGACGAGTTGCGTGTAACATTTCATTTTCCGCGATCTTGTTTCCTATTGACTGACAGTTGTGTATTACGTCATTTGTAAATACAAGATTGGAATTTGTCTCAAATACTGTGTTAATGTGACAATGGTAAGCAGATTTTAGAAGATGTGATATAGCTAAAAATAAATAAAGCAAATATCTAAAATTTTATCATAGATGAACATCAAAAAAGATAATTCAGTCCATAACAATAATACTTATAAATTCTTTTTTAATTATCGGTTTACAGTGACAAATAAGAACAACTGAAAGTAGTTTGCAGTGACGTCAGCGAGCGCACGCTTGTGTTCGGCGTGATATAACGTATAGAATACCTTCAGCGAATTGTGGATAGTGTTAGAATATTCATGAAACAAATAACAGCATATGTTAATTTCTAAATTTCTGCATCAATCGCGTGTATCAAAGCATAACCTATCCTATTGGAACTCAGTGTCATAGCAAGCTAGGGCAAAACTATTGAAAATTAACAGGTAAAAATCTGGTTGTAATGCTCAGTATCGTATGTTGAAAAGAGTTTTGATCATGACAATTTCTTGTGCAAAACCGACACAATTAAAAAACAAAGTTATTATGAGTGACAGAATCGTAAAAATATATGTAGGCAAAATGTTGGCGACACGTTTCGTCCGAGTCCGTGATCACTGACTCGACCGGGCATGTGTAAAATGAAACAAATGTGCGCGTTAATACATAATGATGGAACAGATGTGGGTTTCGATGCTTGATTTGGATTTGGTGTACTAAAATCTAAAAACCAATGCATTCACAATTCCTACCGATACCCACACCAGTACCTTCAGTACTTTGATTTACACCCACTGAATATCCTACTCTATTTGAATTTCGCGTCTGGAAATACCAGTATTGTTTGGACTAATCTCTTAAGAATTGTTTCATTTGCTCACGTGTGTGTTTTATGTAACGCAAAACTCTGATTTAGCCGAAGGCTGGTACTTCCTACTGAGTCTAGCCATTTCAAATAAGAATGTGTTTTCGGCGTAGCTGTATTAAGATCGATTTTGACCTAGATTTGTAACGAATGAAATTGTTAGATACAAAATCTTCAGCTGGAGAACGAAGTTTGCCATTGGTTAAAAGTGTTGCTAATTAGGACATGTTAGGGCAGAAGTCGTAATTGTTAGGTTAATTGCGTCTGAAAATAATGCAATAAAAAAGCATAAATACAGCCTTAAATTAACTATCAAAAAGTTATAACCACGAAAAATCATACTAAATAGAATAAATATATATTAAATATGACTTAATATTTAATTCGTTTTATTGAAGATGATTTATACACTTAAAGGTCATGTGACACGACTATGACAACTTTGTCTATTCAAAATAATCATAATGTACTGATTAAAATGGTTTAACTGCGAAATTACGAAAATATTGCTTTTGATAAGAAAAAACGTGTTTTTGGTGATCGGCTGTTTCCGTTTCGACATCGGTAGTTTCCGCCACAATTTTTGGCTGTGACGTAGATTTATCTCTACTGAACCAGGCAGTAGTGCAGAATTACACTGCTCATAACACATCCGTTTTTAAATGAAAAAATAACACTAAACAACATGTGCGAGAAACACGATAAAGGCACATATAAAAACATGCTATAAATTCTAAATTAAACAAAATAATGTGATTACTTCTCGATTTTTATAAGTAAATTCAAACTTTGTGCCGAGAGATTAATAAATATTCCAATTTCTTCCATGTTGTGGTTCTATATAAAACTATCTCCTCCACGTTTTTACATGCTGCGTAACACTTCATCACTAGATGTTTACGTCATAAACAATTCTTTTTCATTTAAATGTAGTAAAATTGAAGTGAATTTAGGTGATCTAATGTGAAAACAATTGTTTCACTGGAATGGAAATTCACACTATAGTGTATTTTCACGTTGGGATATTGTTTGAAAAATAATAATATGGCATGTCCATCAAGTAGAAACTTGTGTCTGCTTATAAATTAATATCCAATGAAATGTCAAAGATCCATAAATCACGCCTTATACTGTGGGATTTATGCAAATTAACCTGCCCAAATGGGACCCTTGTATATTCTGCATAGCTGTCAAAACAAAGCAATTAACTTTTTTATGACCCGATCAATGATAAAGCAAAATTTTATGGCAAGTGATCTAACAAATTGATTGTTTTACTTTTGATCAGTCACACTTGTGAAAACATTATGTAATAGCTTGTTCCAATTAACATGTCTGAATGATTTTTAGTTAAGAAGCTTCCATGCAGATACATATTGTAATTAGATAATTAAATGTAATGGATCTATTTATGATGAAAATAAAGTCATTCGACTTCTAAATGTGAACAAATTATTAAAAAAAAAGAAAAGAAAATGTGTTTGTGTTATCATATTAAGTTTTTAGGGTTTTTTTCATATTGAAAACTATCTCTTAGTCTAGATATTTTCACTGATGTATCTTTTAATTCTATAACCCTGATTAAACTAGCCTCTATAATATATTTCTGCTTCGTAATTCCATCAAAATTTCAAATTATTTATTTAAAATATCTTCAGTGTATATTTATGATGTTAGCTTAACTTGTTCAATTTCTTTTTTTTTTACTATATTCAGTCTACATTTTAACTTTCAATCATAATTTTAAAGTTTTTGTTAACAATCCAGGCAGCTGTGTAAAGTGGCAAAAGATAAATGTGCGTCACTTCCGGTTTCGCTCGTGACAGGTGCGCGCGACCAAGTGCGTAAAATATGGATTTTAATTTGCTATAAAAACATCTTTAAGATGAACATTACCTGCGGAAATTTGTAAAACAGTCATAGTTAGATATATATTTTTCGCTAATATGAAAATTTCGAGGTCAAAATTTCGTGTCACATGACCTTTAAAGCATTAAACTCAACATTTTTGTTATGCTCCCGAAGGAAGGCATATAATAATCGAATTGTCCGTCCGTCTGTCCGTCAGTTCGTCAATCAGTCCGTCTCCATTTTGTCCGGAGCATAACTCCAAAAGTATACAAGGCATTGACTTCAAACTTGGAATACAGCTTGATGGCGATAAGGAGAAGTGCGGTGCATAAAAACCATTACTCCAGCCGTGCTAATGATAAAGAGAAGAAGTGCAATGCTCAAGAACCATAACTCTACCTGGTATCATTTTTAATTATCTACTCCTTAAAAAATGTTGACTTGGGCATAACTTTAAAACTATGTAGTTAATTAATGTGAAATTTAAACTAAAGATTGCTAGTGACAAAGAGAAGTGCATTGCCCAAGAAGCATAACTCTACTTTATCCAGTTTTAAGTTACCCATGTTCTTTGGTTTTGTAATGAATTTTTGTTCAGAGCATAACTTGATCATTCTGAAAGAGATTGACTTGAAACTTAAAATAAATAAAGATATGTGGTAAGAAGCAGAAGTGCAGTGTGCAAGACATATATCTCTGTCAGGTCTCATTTTCGAATAATCTCGCCTCTTCAAACATTTTTGTTTTGGTATATGAATATTTTATGAAATATCAATGAGAGTCTTTTAGTGTCGTTTCAGCAGAGAGTTGTAAAAATATTCTTGCTGAATTTGATGATTTGCAGATATTTGTGCAGTGTCATGTGAAATGTCTGGCAACATCAGTTCACAGCTTTGGCTGACGGGCGTGTATTGCATCTGTTCTGCGAAGCTTTATTCTTGTTTCTTTTATAATTATTATTTTACATTAAAACGGGTCTTTGAAATTTTGACTTTTACTAGATTTTTACTAGAATTATCAAAGTCATGCAGTTTTGTTATTGCACTGAATACAATAAATCTAGATGCACAACATGAACCGCAGCATTATATGAATAAAAAAGGCGGAGAGAGGTAACAGTGCGTAAAATAAGTAAAAGGCGGTAATCTGAAATAGAATAATCCATTGACACCGAGTGTAATAGGCGGGCTACGCTGGCATCACATCGTCAACTTATGAAACGAATTTCAATTTGAAAATCTCTGGTTGCTGATTGAATCAATAACACAGGGAGAGGTAGAGGGAACTTTGACAAATGTTATGATACAGTTTCGAAATATTAAGTGTGTTTGTTTTTGGTTTTTTTCGCTACGTGTATCTTGCAAATTCGAAATATTGTATAGTAGATGCCAAAAATTATTTTGTAAAATATTTAATAATTACGAATTACAGTACATATCTAAAAAAAGTTTGTGATGTAAAATTGTTTACCTTTCAAAGAAAATCTGTAAATGAATCTCTACACATTCAGGAAACGGGAGATGTCAGATTTCGGGAAAGTAATGATAAATGAATCTGTACACATTCAGGAAACGGGAGATGTCAGATTTCGGGAAAGTAATGATAAATGAATCTGTACACATTCAGGAAACGGGAGATGTCAGATTTCGGGAAAGTAATGATAAATGAATCTGTACACATTCAGGAAACGGGAGATGTCAGATTTCGGGAAAGTAATGATATATACCACATCAACGGATTCATGTACGGTAACTTGCCTGACTTCCCGACGTGTGAAGGAGAAAATGTCGTCTGGTATTTTATGTCGTTGAACTTGGGTGTACACACGATACATGCGAACGGACAAACAATGGTGATAGAGAAGAAACGGTTGGTGTTTCATTTACTGAGTGTTTATTAGTTGTACATGAACTCTTCTTGATACTATTTAACCCCAACCCCAAGGTGTACCACAGTTTCTTTTTTTGGACATCCTTTTTATAATACATATTTTTGTGAAATTTCTTGAAATTCAATCTCGTACAATTAGACATGTCTTGTTTTTTAAACATCTGTTGTGTTTATACATGTAATGTATAGAAAGACTATATTTTACAGCACGGACACAGTAGTTTTACATCCTGCAAGTTTTTACTCCGGTTACATGACACCGATGAATCCGGGACGTTGGCTTATCTACTGTAGAAATCAGTATCACTTCGCAGGTCCGTTCCCTCTGTTCATTTTATTGTCATTCATTCTTTTATTTTCAATAATATTTACCGAGAAGTTTTGGGATAAGCAAACACTGATATTGTAACCCTTGCTCCTGCTTTTGACTTATTTGACTTTTCTTTGTAATAATTACATATGCACATTTGTTCCCTCCTAATTTTTCTAGGCTGTGTTTTATAAAACATGTACATGTATTCTTGCGTTCGTTTATATGTTCGTTCTACTTTTGTTCATTCGTTCTTTATCGTGTAGCGGGGATGCTCGCCTTCCTGAACGTGCAGCGATGTCACAGACACAAAGCCTTGTCAAAGCCGTTCAAAAAACACAGAGTTACACCAAGACGAACACGGATATATTATCTTGCCATTGAAGAGGTTCTTTGGGACTATGCTCCAGGGCTCGAAGGAAATGAAATTCAGTAGGTACTTTAAAAATACTCTGGTATTAAAGCAAAGTGTCAGTATCTAAGGCGAAATAAATCAGACTAATTTAATTATGATATAAGAAAGATTAGAAAGAAAGAGAGAAAACTAAACATGTAAAGAAATTCTAGTATCAAGCAACCATGTTTAAACAGTAGTTGAAGTAATATTTAATAAACTGATTTGGATTATTTTGATCTTATTTTGGAATGCAGAGGATCTGGAACATTCCTGCAACGTGGTCCACAACGAATAGGCTCAGTTTACAAGAAGGCAATTTATCGTGAATACACAAATGAAACATTTACGAAACCTAAACTACGTGGGAAACGTAAAGTTCATTATGGTTTAGCTGGGCCACCAATCAAAGCTGAGGTTGGCGAAAATGTAATTGTTGTCGTCATGAACAGAGCGTCAAGGCCGTATTCATTTCTTGCCAACGGAGTCTCTATAACCAAAGAAAACGAAGGAGCTTACTACAAAAGCAATCCTTTCGGTACGAACTTCTCTGCGCTAATGTTTTTGAAATTTCTAATGAATTCCTTTCTTTATTTTATTTTTTGATTTTACATTTTAAGTACATGTACGAGGAACAAGATACCTTCAGGAAGAGTCTACGTTAACTAAGTTTTATTATTCCAGCAATGGCGCAAAAATAATTGTAACTAAAACGTTTAGACAAACTCTTCAGTTTCATTAATCTATTCTACTTTCAATGGTTTCTTCAAAATTGTTCTTTTCAGACCACAATGGAAGCGGTAAACTTGTTCCACCGGGTGCAGTAAAAGTTTACAAATTCGACATACCAATTTCAGTGGCGCCTACATTAATCAACACAGATTGTATCACGTACATGTATCACTCCGCGGTTGACCTGCGCAAAGACATTTATTCCGGGTTATTCGGTCCTCTTCTTGTATGCAAGCTTGGGACTCTGTCACCTGAGGAAAAACAGGTCACACTGAAGTTCAGTTATTTTGTGTAATAAATATATCACTGAATCCAATCCCTCCCAAATATCAGTCTAGACGATTCCAGAAATCATAATTTGACAGTTTTTAACTGATCCAACTGGCTTTCCGTCACATGCAAGGATTTTCAACTGGATTAATATTTCCAACTTGAATTTATAATTATTATAAACTAGTATCATTTATTTAAGTGTTTCATACAACTTCTTTGAACACTGAAGATGTAAGAAGTCTTACAAAAGGATTCTTTTTTATGTTAAAAGATCATTTTCTACATCTTCTTGATAGATGTAACAGTAAAGTCACTTGCCGATTGGGAAGTAAACTGGTAAATCTATTGTGAAAGATAAAAAAGCTGATTTAGACCTGTTGTATTTGCAATGTAAAGTAATCAGAACCACTTTTCTTCCGTCAATGGCAAATTTCACGTTTTACAATCGGCATAGAAAGGCAATGAATGATTAGGCAATTATTCTAATAGTAACTTAACTCTGTTCGTCTGCAAGTATTTTGTTGTTATTGTTTTCGTTGCTGTTGTTGTTGTTTTTTTGTTATTTTTCGGATACTAGTAAAACCGATCTATATGATTAAGGCGTTCACGGTGAAATCTTTCTTTAATATATTCAGATGGGTGCAGAAAGAGAATTCTTCTTAAACTGGATGGTTATAGACGAAAACCTGTCCTGGTATATTGACGACAACATAAATGCATTCACTGGACATCCGTGGACTGTTGACAAAAAGGACAGTCAGTTTGAGCTGTCAAATAAAATAAGGGGTATGTTACAATTCTATTAAACGGATAACTACTCTATGAGATTGCTAGGCGTTCGGCGGGTAGGCAGTTGGTGACAAACTTTAGTCAGCTATGGCTTTTCAACTGGTCACCTCATAACAAGCAAACCTCTTTGTTTGTATTTTGGATGCTGCATCACTGTGGCAACAAGAAGTCTTGCTTTAAGAGAAATAAGATGTGTTAAACGCGATGTGTTTGATCAGTATACTAGAGTTGCAAATATACTTGTTATATTTAAATTATATTTAAAGCATGGTTTTTGCAGAACATATGTCTTATATTAGCACCAGTCAGGAGTGTCTTGTGCCAAAGGTGTTTGCACGATTGCATATACAAGAGAAATTGCAAATATTATATACCATAGTGCAAATTAGTGACAATAGACTACAGCAATTGTGCAACGTGTTATGACTGGCGAATCATGCTTATAGTTATAACTACAAGCTGTTGGAAAACAAAGAAAATCGCAGATCACTATGTTAAATTTCATATGAAAAGTTAACAATATATGAGCCTCTTCTTGTTATCTGTCAGTTATGTAAGAAAGTGGGAACTATTACAAGTAATAACGTGGCATCCACTAGAAAATCTAGGACATTTTTTTACGAAAGCGTCTAGGCTATTCATTTTATCTGATTCCAGCTATCAATGGACGTACATTTGGCACTTTGGACGGACTGGAGATGTGTTTAGGTGACCGCGTATCCTGGCATATGTACGGACTAGGAGAAAGGTTTGATCACCATCATTTCAGTTTTGACGGCAACAACTTTCTACACGACGGTCGAAACTTGGACACATCGTCTGTATTTCCTGGATATGGAGAAACAGTCAATATGATCCCTGACCAAGCAGGTGAACGTATCCACTTTTTATAGTGTTTCACGCTTCGCGTTAACCGTATCCCGATGCAGTACAACAAAAATGCAGTTTCCTAATTTGATATACACAAATGTAATTCAGTGAAAATTAAGCAAATTAAGACCAAGGCTACAATATGCACATGTGTAAACGAATTAAAAAAGACCAATTTTTGCTCATAGCTTTACTTTAAAACGGGTGGGTTGGGCATGGTGGGGAAAAAGGGGTGGGGGGGGGCGGGGGCTTCCAAAGAAGCATACTCAAAATGGCCCAAAGTTTCTTGACAACTCTATTGTTTGTTTGTTGTTTGTTTGTTGTTGTTTTTTCAGTAAAAGTATCAGTTAATTCGCATAATGAAATATTAAGTTACATGTTATATGCGTGTCTATATAGACAAAACGGGTGAAAAATAATTGCAATGATTATTTCAGGTAGACTGTTGTTACGTACAGGCCAACTAGGCTACGAATCGGAAGGCATGTTTGCCTGGTATGACGTCTTAGTTTGCACGAGGAAATTGAAGGGGAAGATTTTACCGCCTAAACTTGTGCCTGTTGTTAAAGGTGTAACTCGCCGCTATTACATTGGTGTCATTGAAAGAGACTGGGATTATTGTCCAGAAAAAATAGATCCTACAACTGGAGAAAGTCTCCTGGATCCTAAAAGGTATGTGTCTCCATCCATCCGCTTCCCCTCCTCAATAATGAATACAGTTTCATCTAAATTGTTTTAAGATTTTCTTGTTTTAAATTAAGGCTTATTTTGAAGGTAATATTCTTACAATAAGTAAACAAAGAAAATATTATGATATGAAATCTTAAAGAGTGGTAGTCAGGTTGCAGGAAATATTTCCGAGTATAAGTCGCATTTTATACCTGTATTACCTCAAATATAAGACAGTTGTATTTCCATTCTTTCAGCCATTCATACAAATATGTTCGAAGTGGTCCTCAATTCGTTGGCAGTGTTTACTATAAGGCGATTTACAGAGAATTCACGGACGGATCTTTCCGTCTTCTTAAACCTCGGTCAGCTGAGGAGCAACATCTTGGTATTCTTGGACCATTCATTCGTGGCAATGTAGGAGATACAATTGAAATAGTACTTAAGAATCTTGCCTCTTTCCCTTACAATATTGTACCACGCAATCTTGTTTTTAAAGACGGTGCTCCAATCAGCTCGGCACAGCCAACGATGCCTGGTCAGACTCGGGTTTATAGTTACATCATCCCTGAACGATCCGGTCCTCTTCCCAGTCAGCCAAACTGTGTTGGGTCTTTATACTCCTCGCGAATTACTCCAGTGAACGATACAAACAGTGGTCTGTTTGGGCCATTAGTTATATGTAAACCAGGCGTCCTTGACCTTGCTAGACGAAGAACAGACACAGTTTCTATGGAGTTTGCAACCGCTTTTGTGATTTTAGACGAAAATAAAAGTTACTATCGGCATTTAAATTTTGCTACGCGGGCCCCGAAGCGATTTAATACTACAGACATAGAATTTGTTCAAAGTAATTCGTACAATACAATAAATGGATTTATTTATGGAAATTTAAAAGGTTTAGTTTTCCGACAGGGGGAAAAATCAGCATGGTACATATTTGGACTGGGTTCACAATTTGGAGTACACACAGTTCATTTCCACGGCCAAGTTTATCTGAGATCAGCCTCCGTAATTTTGAAAAGAGATGTTTTAGAAATATTTGCTGGAACGTACGAGACTGTAGAAATGAAAGGATATAACCCTGGTACTTGGCTCTACCACTGTCACTTGAGCTTGCACACGACAGCGGGCATGAAAACTGTCTACACCGTTTTACCTGCAAGGAAACATAAACGTTCACTAAGTCCCTAGGTATATGTATTCGCTCTTCTTCAAAGACTTTCACTAAAAGTGTGGTTGGAAATAACTTTTATTACTATTTTAAATCCGATGTTGAAGATTAACAATTCAGATAGCGTTTTTGTTTTCGTATATTTTAGTGACACCTACTATTTATTCAAAACCTCACGAAATATAACAATTCTAAATGACTGTATCAGAAGTATGTAACTATTTTTCTAGTTCTCTCATCATTTATGATCCCGGGACTCAAATTGTGAATTGTCAACTTCCATATTCAACTGAAACATATATTGAATAAATTAGACACGACAGGTTGAAACGTATTGTCTGATGTTACAGGTCAGGCCATGTGTCATCTCATATTTTTAATCTTCACATTTTTAAACTGGATTTATTTTCCAAAACAGTTAGATACAGAGTCTTAGTTATTTCTCATATTTGTTTTTGTTTAATTACCAAGAAAAAGTATTACAAGGGAAAAGCCGATAACAATTTACATTTCATTAAGATTGAATTAAAGCATCAAAGCAGAACATTATAAAGGTAAAACAATGGTCATAATATGAACAAACTTAGTAGAGATTCGCTAGAACTTAAGGTTCTTGGTTCAATAGCAAACAGAGTTCTAAATGGAACTTTGGTAAAACACCATGAAAGGACATCCCAGCCAATTATTATCACTTTTAACCCAGTAGTTAAGAGTAAAAGTAAAAGGTTGACGACGTACTACGGAAACAGAGCGATTACAAAAGCTCACCCTATGTACAATGTTCTCAGATAAGGAACGGATTTTATTAGAAAATATACAGTAATTAACTTGACTAAATTTTTATCTCGTTTCATTAATTTATAAAACTTTATAGTGCACCACTCAATGATTTCTAAAATACATTTTCTTTTAAAGAAGAAGCAGTGATACTACTTGGACTTTTTTCTCTAAAAAAAACTGTTCAAATGCAGATCTGATATCGATGTCAGAGCTAGATCAGAAACTTTGCAAATGAAAATCTAATGTCGTTGTCAGAGCTAGATTAGCAACGTTCAGAATACATAGCTAATGTCGATGACGGTTCTAGATCAGCAACGTTCAGATTACATAGCTTATGTCGATGTTAGTGCTAGATCAGCAACGTTCATAATACATAGCTTATGTCGATGACAGTGCTAGATCAGCAACGTTCAGAATACATAGCTTATGTCGATGACAGTGCTAGATCAGCAACGTTCAGAATAAATAGCTTATGCCGATGACAGATCTAGATAAGCAACGTTCAGAATACACAGCTTATGTCGATGAAAGTACTAGATCAGCAACGTCCAGAATACATAGTTTATGTCGATATAAGTGCTTGATCAGCAACGTTCAGAATACATAGCTGATGTCGATGAAAGTGCTAGATCAGCAACGTTCAGAATACATAAATTATGTCGATGTAAGTGTTTGATCAGCAATGTTCAGAATACCTAGCTGATGTCGATGTAAGTGCTAGATCAGCAACGTCCAGAATACATATCTTATGTCGATGAAAGTACTAGGTCAGCAACGTTCAGAATACATAGCTTATGTCGATGTAAGTGTTTGATCAGCAACGTCCAGAATGCATAGCTTATGTCGATATAAGTGCTAGATCAGCAACGTCCAGAATACATATCTTATGTCGATGAAAGTACTAGGTCAGCAACGTCCATAATACATAGCTTATGTTGATCAGAAACGTCCAGAATACATAGCTTATGTCGATGACAGTGCTAGATCAGCAACGTTCAGAATACATAGCTTATGTCGATGACAGAGCTAGATCAGCAACGTTCAGAATACATAGCTTATGTCAATGACAGAGCTACATAAGCAACGTTCAGCAAAACATAGCTTAGGTCGATGACAGAGCTAGATAATCAACGTTCAGAATACATAGCTTATGTCTATGACATAGCTAGATCAATAACGTTCAGAATACATAGTGTATGTCTATGACAGAGCTAGATAAGCAACGTTCAGAATAGATAGCTTATGTCGATGACAGAGCTAGATCAGCAACGTTCCGAAGGTAAAACTTATGTCGATGACAATGCTAGATCAGCAACGTTCAGAATACATAGCTTATGTCGATGACATAGCTAGATCAGCAACGTTCAGAAAACATAGCTTTTGTCGATGACAGTGCAAGATCAGCAACGTTCAGAATACATAGCTGATGTCGATGACAGAGCTAGATCAGCAACGTCCAGAATACATAGCTTATGTCGATTACAGTGCAAGATCAGCAACGTTCATAATACATAGCTTATGTCGACGACAGAGCTAAATCAGCAACGTTCAGAATACATAGCTTATGTCGATGACAGATCTAGATAAGCATATTTCTAAAGATAGACTTGATGTTTATGTCAGAGCTAGACCTGCAACTTTATTCAATTTAGATCTGCTAGATCTGCAACCCTTAATACAGAGTTGATGACGACGTCAGAGCCAAATAGGCAACTTTTCAAATACAAATGTAATGTCGATATCAGAGCTTGATCAGGATATTTTGGAACACAGCTCTGATGTCAGTGCTAGATCTTCAACATTATTTAGTACAGATCTGTAAATTACTATTATTACTTTGTGGAATTTTCATAGTTGTAAGTAAAAGACCTGTGAGTTAGGAATATATCGAAAGAAGGAAAACATTGTTTAGCTCGCAATTCATAGAGTATCGCACATAAATACTTCTGACAGGTTCAGGCTAGTAAATACTATTGTTCAGGCAACTGTGAGGTATTTCAATATTTAATAGCGAACTTGACCATGTTCAGATGTATGTATCAGAATTTTCGCCGTTGCCTGAAAGTGGTTATCATAATATTATTAAGCACTTGTCGAAGGTTAGGTAAGCGGCATCGCTAGTACTCGTGAGATCTTTTAATGCAGCTGAGCGTGAGAACATTGATTTGACATGCTCGCACATATGACAACATAATGCAGCTGAATGTGAGAACATTAATTTGACATGCTCGCACATATGACAACATAATGCAGCTGAATGTGAGAACATTGATTTGACATGCTCGCACATATGACAACATAATGCAGCTGAATGTGAGAACATTGATTTGACATGCTCGCACATATGACAACATAATGCAGCTGAATGTGAGAACATTGATTTGACATGCTCGCGCATATTACAACATAATGCAGCTGAACGTGAGAACATTGATTTGACATGCTCGCACATATTACAACATAATGCAGCTGAACGTGAGAACATTGATTTGACATGCTCGCACATATTACAACATAATGCAGCTGAACGTGAGAACATTGATTTGACATGCTCGCACATATTGCAACATAATGCAGCTTAACGTGAGAACATTGATTTGACATGCTCGCACATAATATAACATAATGCAGCTGAGCGTGAATACATTGATTTGACAAGCTCGCACATATTACAACATAATGCAGCTGAACGTGAGAACATTCATTTGACATGCTCGCACATAATACAACATAATGCAGCTGAACGTGAGAACATTGATTTGACAAGCTCGCACATATTACAACATAATGCAGCTGAGAGTGAGTACGTTGATTTGACATGCTCGCACATATTACAACATAATGCAGCTGAACGTGAGAACATTGATTTGACATGCTCGCACATATTACAACATAATGCAGCTGAACGTGAGAACATTGATTTGACATGCTCGCACATATTACAACATAATGCAGCTGAACGTGAGAACATTGATTTGACATGCTCGCACATATTACAACATAATGCAGCTGAGCGTGAGTACAATGATTTGACAAGCTCGCACATATTACAACAAAATGCAGCTGAACGTGAGTACATTGATTTGACAAGCTCGCACATATTACAACATAATGCAGCTGAACGTGAGTACATTGATTTGACATGCTCGCACAAAATACAACATAATGCAGCTGAACGTGAGAACATTGATTTGACATGATCGCACATATTACAACATAATGCAGATTAACGTGAGAACATTGATTTGACATGCTCGCACATAATACAACATAATGCAGCTGAACGTGAGGACATTGATTTGACATGCTCGCACATATTACAACATAATGCAGCTGAGCGTGAGTACATTGATTTGACATGCTCGCACATATTACAACATAATGCAGCTGAACGTGAGGACATTGATTTGACATGCTCGCACATATAACAACATAATGCAGCTGAGCGTGAGGACATTGATTTGAGATGCTCGCACATATTACAACATAATGTAGCTTAACGTGAGAACATTGATTTGACATGCTCGCACATATTACAACATAATGCAGATTAACGTGAGAACATTGATTTGACATGCTCGCACATAATACAACATAATGCAGCTGAACGTGAGGACATTGATTTGACATGCTCGCACATATAACAACATAATGCAGCTGAGCGTGAGGACATTGATTTGACATGCTCGCACATATTACAACATAATGTAGCTTAACGTGAGAACATTGATTTGACATGCTCGCACATATTACAACATAATGCAGCTTAACGTGAGAACATTGATTTGACATGCTCGCACATATTACAACATAATGCAGCTGAACGTGAGAACATTGATTTGACAAGCTCGCACATAATATAACATAATGCAGCTGAGCGTGAGTACATTGATTTGACATGCTCGCACATACTACAACATAATGCAGCTGAACGTGAGAACATTGATTTGACATGCTCGCACATATTACAACATAATGCAGCTGAGCGTGAGTACGTTGATTTGACATGCTCGCACATATTACAACATAATGCAGCTGAACGTGAGTACATTGATTTGACATGCTCGCACGTATTACAACATAATGCAGCTGAACGTGAGAACATTGATTTGACATGCTCGCACATATTACAACATAATGCAGCTGAATGTGAGAACATTGATTTGACATGCTCGCACATATTACAACATAATGCAGCTGAGCGTGAGTACAATGATTTGACAAGCTCGCACATATTACAACAAAATGCAGCTGAACGTGAGTACATTGATTTGACAAGCTCGCACATATTACAACATAATGCAGCTGAACGTGAGAACATTGATTTGACATGCTCGCACATATTACAACATAATGCAGCTGACTGTGAGAACATTGATTTGACATGCTCGCACATATTACAACATAATGCAGCTGAGCGTGAACACATTGATTTGACATGCTCGCACATATTACAACATAATGCAGCTGAACGTGAGAACATTGATTTGACATGCTCGCACATATTACAACATAATGCAGCTGACTGTGAGAATATTGATTTGACATGCTCGCACATATTACAACATAATGCAGCTGAACGTGAGAACATTGATTTGACATGCTCGCACATAATACAACATAATGCAGCTGAGCGTGAATACATTGATTTGACATGCTCGCACATATTACAACATAATGCAGCCAAGCGTGAGTACATTGATTTGACATGCTCGCACATATTACAACATAATGCAGCCAAGCGTGAGTACATTGATTTGACATGCTCGCACATATTACAACATAATGCAGCTCAAAGTGAGTTCATTGATTTGGCATGCTCGCACATATTACAACATAATGCAGCTGAGCGTGAGTACGTTGATTTGACAAGTTCGAACATACTACAACATAATGCAGCTGAACCTGAGTACGTTGATTTGACAAGCTCGCATATATTACAACATAATGCAGCTGAACGTGAGTACATTGATTTGACATGCTCGCACATATTACAACATAATGCAGCTGAGCGTGAGTACATTGATGTGACATGCTCGAACATAATACAATATAATGCAGCTGAGCGTGAGTACATTGATTTGACATGCTCGCACATATGACAACATAATGCAGCTGAACGTGAATACATTGATTTGACATGCTCGCACATATTACAACATAATGCAGCTGAACGTGAGTTCATTGATTTGGCATGTTCGCCTATAAAACAACATAATGCAGCTGAACGTGAGAACATTGATTTGACAGGCTCGCACATAATATAACATAATGCAGCTGAACGTGAGTACGTTGATTTGACAAGCTCGAACATACTACAAGATAATGCAGCTGAACGTGAGTACATTGATTTGACATGCTCGCACATACTACAAGATAATGCAGCTGAACGTGAGTACATTGATTTGACATTCTCGCACATACTACAAGGTAATGCAGCTGAGCGTGAGTACATTGATTTGACATGCTCGCACATATTACAACATAATGCAGCTGAACGTGAGTTCATTGATTTGACATTCTCGCACGTATTACAACATAATGCAGCTGAAAGTAAGTTCATTGATTTGGCATGCTCGCAAATAATACAACATAATGCAGCTGAGCGTGAGTACATTGATTTGACAAGCTCGCACATATTACAGCATAATGCAGCCAAGCGTGAGTACATTGATTTGACAAGCTCGCACATATTACAACATAATGCAGCCAAGCGTGAGTACATTGATTTGACATGCTCGCACATAATACAACATAATGCAGCTGAAAGTGAGTTCATTGATTTGGCATGCTCGCACATAATAAACATAATGCAGCTGAGCGTGAGTACGTTGATTTGACATGCTCGCATATATTACAACATAATGCAGCTGAACCTGAGTACGTTGATTTGACAAGCTCGCATATATTACAACATAATGCAGCTGAGCGTGAGTACATTGATTTGACATGCTCGCATATATTACAACATAATGCAGCTGAGCGTGAGTACATTGATTTGACATGCTCGCACATATTACAACATAATGCAGCTGAGGGTGAGTACATTGATTTGACATGCTCGAACATAATACAACATAATGCAGCTGAGCGTGAGTACATTGATTTGACATGCTCGGACATACTACAAGATAATGCAGCTGAGCGTGAGTACGTTGATTTGACAAGCTCGCACATACTACAACATAATGCAGCTGAACGTGAGTACGTTGATTTGACAAGCTCGCACATACTACAACATAATGCAGCTGAACCTGAGTACGTTGATTTGACAAGCTCGCACATACTACAACATAATGCAGCTGAACGTGAGTACGTTGATTTGACAAGCTCGCACATATTACAACATAATGCAGTTTGGATATTTATAGCATTTGTTTATGCGATCAAAACATATGGCGGGCTACTAACGTTTTTCAATGATTGGTTAATTCGGTTTTATGAATCACATATTGGTTATGTGATTGTTTGCATTTACTTCCTTGAAAACTTAAAAGGTATAATATTTATTTATTTTCATCATATGTCTGCAGTGACCTGATCACATGATCAATCAATTAGTAGTTAATAATTCAGTCTTGTTCAAGATATGTACAAAGAAAGTCTTGTTCAAGATATGTACATAGAAACATGTTGCACTCTGGTCTTCTACTTTTTCTGTTTATTTTTTTACTGGAAAATTGTGTTCTCCATTTGCAAAACAGTCTATAAATTGATGGCTTCCAGATAACCTCTTGTATTTGCACAATGACGACGCAACACAGTAAGTAACAACGCGGGTCTTTTTGGACATACTGACTGATAAAATTTCAAATTTATACATTCAGTTGTTCAGTTTTTGAATATACTGAACTTGGAGTCCATTAGACTATAAGGAATAAGGCTGAAGTTTCTGATTTTAAGTTTTGACCAAGTTTGACAAAGTTGTGTCAAATTTGAATACCTGTACACGACTGTTGTCAAATGTCATTGAAAATGCACATTAAGATTCAATGTTAGCATCTCCAACATGTCAAAACTATATTTCGAGCATAAACGTAAGAAATAATAACCTAACCTCCCACTACTGCTTTTAATTCATTTCAAAGTCAAATACGCAATGAAAATCTGCCACTTTCCGGCAAGGGGTTTTCAGAAATCGCGTTCAAGTTCTATCGGGTAATTGATACGCTATCCATGATAAGTAGAAACTATTTAGAAATCATTATATCCTTCTTTTTCTAGATATTATAATGTATTCCAGTATTTCTGTTGCGAATAAAATTATAACTTAAAGCAGGGCCTTAATTAAGGCCCCGCTTAAAGACAGGAACGTAGCTATTGCTGATACTATGAGCACGCAAGCTCTTCAGTAAGAGATATTTTTGGTCAAACTTTTCCAAAGCCATAATGTTAATGGTAAGCAAAATATATTCTGTTTCTGGTGTTCTTGATCTGACTAAATCATTGCCTTGTACTGTCTTTAAGATACAAATCATGTCTTCTTATATCCTGTTTTGCATTTTTATTGTGGCAGGTGCTAGCTTTGCCGCTAAGTTCACATTCTTACGAACATGAAAGTGCACTGGACCATAACAACACACGAGCAATTTCATGACTGCTCAAAAGAACATGACCGGAACCTCAAGAGTAAGCAAAATGATTCACCATTCACCATAAACGCATCCCGAGATCACAAAGGATATTTTAGTTATGGGAAAAGTTACGCACTGTTGCTTAATATTTTGTAACACTGTATAACACTCGTCTTTTCTGACTGGCATAACTTTTTATTAATTTTCAGTTAAATCAGTTGATTTCATGTGTGTTTTAAAGGACATACATTGTATATTGAAAATCCAACATTGATTATTGCAAGATTTAATGTTTACTAACATTGATTCAGGAAATCCAACTGAAAGCTCAGCAGATGTCAGCAATTGTGTTTTTCCAATATTGCACGTGTTAAAAATCAAAGCATTGAAAGTGCAGAAAGTGAAGGTTTCAATCAAGACTCATATTTTCCCACTTTTTTTGAATCAAGGAAGTCTTCATAATAGTGTTTATTTCAGCTGAAAGAATTATAAAATTTAACATTAACACAAGAGTGGTTGCGGAATTTCAATCATATCGTTTGTTTGTTTTTTCCTTTGTTCCTTCCTTTGTTCTTTCGTGCCTTCCTTCGTTCCTTCCTTTGTTCATTTCTACCTTCCTTCGTTCCTTCGTTTGTTCATTAGGTTGTTTGCTCGGCTTCTGTATGTTTGATGTAAAGAATACATATTATTTTAAGGACAAAATAATTGAAGACAATGAAAAGGAAATTCAGATGGAAAGAGAGACACTGAGTTATGCAGAATTACGTAGATCTAAATCTGATATGTTGTTCGCGCCCAAAGAATTTTAAAGGTGAAATGACCGTTGTTAAATATTGCATAACATCATACTATTCCGTTCAGTCCTTTACCTTCTAGGAAACAACATTTAATTTAAAAAGTTAAAATTAAAAAACCCCAGATCAATTTGGACTACTTTTGACCGTATCACTAACAATACATAAATTTGCACTTTTGCTGAACTCTATGCCATTACCATAGAATCATTTTTCTTATATTACTCACAGGCAAATCAAGTTATTATGTTTAGTATCGTAGACGGAATTGTATTTTGTTCACGCACAAATGCGTTATTCTAGTATAAAAGAAAAGCAAAATTGAAACATTAAAAATCATAATGTTTAAATACATTGTGAGATGTCTATGGTTACATTTCATTTCGTGTTTTCCCCCGAATTTGTAATCCCTGTATTTAATTTTCATATGTGGAGACATCTATGTGCGCAATAATCGTGGTAAATTAACGATTGTCAAAATGGACTTCTCTCTCTTTGATTTGCAGTAGCCTACTAAAGACTGTCTGCTCGACGCCGACAGTTTAAAAACGACCCGGAGTAACAACATATGGAAGGTTTTCAATGTAGTATATGAGTATTTAAATACTTGAACAGTATTGTTGATCACTTTTAGAGGTAAACACAAGGTGATAATTGTATATGTTTCTAAGTGGACAGTTATGTATACCAATTATCATAAACATCAACACCATCTGTTTGGGTACACGTTAATCTACAATGTCCAGTAAAATCAAAAGAACTTGGCCAGCCTTATGAAAAGAATTGTATCTCCTTCACTCCTTTCATGCAGTCACGTGACATGCCAAGAGGTGTAGATATGAAAGGTAATATTGTAAATGTTCTTGCGGATGTAAATAACAAAATCAAATAACTGTATCGCCTGTTTATTGAGCTTAAAACGGAAATCAAACAACACTACAAGATTCTGCTGCTGCTAGGTGGAAAATAGCTCAGTTTTCAGAAACTATTAGAATTCCATGGTGTGATATATCCACATCAGAATGTCCTAATGCTAGTGCTGCTAGCTCAGACTGAATTAAGATGCCAGTTCTAAAACAAGTGCACTGGTAATCTAGATACATGTGTATATTCTGCAGATTTTCAGGAATATCGTCAAATTTTATCTGTTGCGCCTGGTGAAAGCAACGATCTTACGACATTCAGAGGTTTTATCATTTCCGTCTATTAACTGTAATGCCTGATAACAGTCAGAGATAATGTACCATTTCACTATAGCTCTATCTGTTTACGGGTATTTAGAAATGTTGACAGACGTGTTGTCCAGTGAGCGCTTAATATTTGTAGAAATCTTCACTATGCAGAACGACGGTTATAGAGTTCTAGGGACCATTAGAGACTCATTCCCATACTGGAAGCATGCCATGCGCGATGTGCTAAGAAAACGACACTGGATATATTGTAAGAAGAGAAAAGGGTTACACTTGCAAGTATTTAACACTCCAGTGACTTTCCAGTAGACTAAGCTGTAAAATGGTACAATCTGTAGATTAAGAGCCAAAATTTTATTAAAAGACATGATGTAAATCAAGGACCAAACTAAGGTAAAACAAGAAAAACATCATGGACCAAACTAAGGTAAAACAAGACCAAGCTAGGGTAAAACAAGACCAAAGTAAGGTAAAACAAGAAAAAAACATCACAGACCAAACTAATGTTAAACAAGACCAAACTAAGGTAAAACAAGAGCAAACTAAGGTAAAACAAGAAAAACATCATGGACCAAACTTAGGTAAAACAAGACCAAACTAAGGTAAAACAACAAAAAACATCATGGACCAAACCAAGGTTAGACAAGAAAAACATGGACCAGACTAAGTTAAAACAAGAAAAAACATCGTGAACCAGACTAAGGTAAAACAAGAAAAACTTCATGGACCAAACTAAGGTAAAACAATAAAAACATCATGGACCAAACTAAGGTTAAACAAGACCAAACTAAGTTAAAACAAGAAAAATCATCATGGACCAGATTAAAGTAAAACAAGACCAAACTAAGGTAAAACAAGACCAATCTAAGGTAAAATAAGACAAACATCATGGACTAAACTAAGGTAAAACAAGACCAAACTAAGGTAAAACAAGAAAAACATCAAGGACCAAACTAACGTAAAACAAGACCAAACTAAGGTAAAACAAGACAAACATCATGGACTAAACTAAGGTAAAACAAGACCAAACTAAGGTAAAACAAGACAAACATCATGGACTAAACTAAGGTAAAACAAGACCAAACTAAGGTAAAACAAGACAAACACCATAGACTAAACTTAGGTAAAACAAGACCAAACTAAGGTAAAACAAGACAAACATCATGGACTAAACTAAGGTAAAACAAGACCAAACTAAGGTAAAACAAGACCAAACTAAGGTAAAACAAGACAAACATCATGGACTAAACTTAGGTAAAACAAGACCAAACTAAGGTAAAACAAGACAAACATCATGGACTAAACTAAAGTAAAACAAGACCAAACTAAGGTAAAGGAAGAAAAACATCAAGGACCAAACTAACGTAAAACAAGTAAAACATCGTGGACCTTACTAAGGTTAAACAAGAAAAACATTGACGCATAGCATGAAATCGGTGAAGAAGATTCTAAAAATGTGAACGTGTTTGATACATGTAATTTAACACATTCATAATATTTCTATCTTTCGTATACATGTACAATTAGTAAACCAACATGTTACGGAATAGGAGACACATTTTAGAAAATGATCTTCCCTAAATAAAGAATTTGTATCACTTTACTTATTAAAACAACTTACCGGTATTAAACAAATCAGCATCAAAAACTAGAACACTGGAGATAGTAGCTTTTAGTTAAATTATGATACGGTATTGGAACCGTCTAGTTAAACTTAACAATTCATGATTAACAAAACGTACATTCTTAGCGGATTATGAAACGGAGCGTAATAACTGGTGCTCAGACATAAAAAAACGTGTTGTTTAGTTTAGACTTAAAGTATTTTTAAGACAACCAGTTTGTTGTCAGTTTGAACACAGCACGTGATAAGATCATTAATTACTATTCCTCCATCTGGTCCTCAAGACTGTCATGGCGTTTCAAAGCTAAGAACATACAGAACATTTTAAACTTAATTTCAATGAGAAAATTACCTTTTCGTGGTTTTAAAGAAACATATACTCACAATTCAGATGTAAAATTACCTTTACGAAAAACAGACTGACCGCTATATAGGAGAGGCCGTTAATGAGAGATAATGTTCACTGTATGACAGTGCTCAGGTCGACTATGAGAGACATTTCCTTCTAACCTGCTCACTATATAATGAAACAAGAAACAATTCTTTCAGTAAGATTTTCTTAAGGGTTAACTACATAAACACTCATAGCTGGTTAACAACTACCCAAGAAAAACAGCCAAATTTGTTTGTAAAGCTTTTATGTTACGAAGAAAAATAGTGTATAACAGGAACTATTATTTTCTTGCAGATTGATACTATATACACGTCACTATAAGAAAAGATTATCTTATCTGTATAAAAGGAAAGTAAAGTGCTTGTTTATTATAGTGTCACCCCTACTGAAAGGGCCAGTCTCCCGGGCTTATGAGACACTTCTATTAGTGTACACATCTACGCCCCGATTCCTTATCCTATGTGCCAGGTGCCAGATGGACAGGCAATCGGTAACCATTCTTTACAAGATACACGATACAAACTTTTATTTATAGTCGGTATTGTATATAAAGGTTAACATTAGCTATGCATAGCTATTGACCGACATAATATTAACAAGGTACAATAACAAGCATTTAGTTAATTAGCATAGAAAAACATATGACACATTAATACATGCAGATTAAGATACTAGTGCAATAAAATATTAAAAAGACATTTATCAAGATTTATAACACACTCTATCCCTTTTGTTTAATTAAAACTTATACATGATAAAAATTAATAAATATCAGATTCATATCACAGTATATCGCTATTTTTAATTGAATAACCTTAAGGTTGCGTACAATCTATAAAACATATCAAAACCTAAGGAGACATATATAAAGTGACATCACAAAGGACTGGAACAAGTTACTAATTATAAGTTACTTAAGTAAAATAACACATACACTTAGACACTACTTTGATACATATACACATATAAGACATAAATAAAAGAAACATTTGAACTGTAGTAAAACATTAAAACAGCATAAAAGCAGCAGTCATGCACAAGCGACTGATATTGCAAGCAGCAAACAAACATATATGGCTAGGTGCTCTGACTACAACATGAGCAGCAGCAACTCTCCCCATTCCAACAGCTGACCAAACTCTGAAACTGCTTGTAACTTGTCTGGTCTCTATAATGCTGGGGGAGCGAGTTCCATAGCTTGGCAGCTGTGTAACGGAAAGAGTTGATGCCATAACTTGTAGTTCTTACCTGTGGGACTTCTGCAGTGTTAGTATACCTAAAAGAATAAGAGTTACATTTTATCTTAACTAGATCATTCAAGTAAGTAGGTGTTTCTTTATTAATAATTTTATATGTTTCAATGGCAATAGATCTCAGCCGCCTTATTTTTAATGAAGGAAGTTTGGATTTAATAAGTAAAACATCATATGAAGAAATATAATCATTGTAAATGAAACGCAGGGCTCTTTCTTGAATTTTTTTCTATTTTCTTAGTATTAACTTCACCACAGAAGTGCCAGGTTAACGGACAGTAATTAAAATTTGATAAAATAAAGGAATGGTATATTGTCATTTTTCCAGGTTTACAAAGATGTCTACCAATTCTTTTTAATACATTTAACTGTCTGGATGCTTTTTTACAGATATTTGACACATGACTATCAAAGTTTAATTTAAAATCAATGGTGACTCCAAGAAGTTTAACTTCATCTTCACACTTTATCACTGTTTTTTGGTCTAAGTTAAAAGAGATGTTTTGCTGTTGTTTTTTTTTTTTACCTATTGCTATAGCTTGAAATTTTTTTCAGGATTGGCCTGCATCTTGTTTTCTGAAAACCATTTGATAAGTGTCCGACTGTCTTCCTGAAGAGTATCTACAACTTTTAACATATTATAGTCTGAACAAGACAGAGTGTTGTCATCTGCATAATTGTATAATTTACTTTTAGAAATTAAATAAAATATATCATTAATAAAAATATTAAAAAGCACAGGGCCCAAAATAGATCCTTGTGGAACACCTTTATATAAATTTAAAAAGCTACTTTTCTCTTTTCTCTTCTTTAACTAGCTGGAGGCACACCAACCGGCCACATCAAAACAAGCCCCTAACGGGACTCGAACCTTCGACCTCCCGCTCCGTAAGCGGACGCCTTAACCACTATAGGTAACGGAGACGGTATTTATAACTTATCATCTAATGACACCGCACCGTCAATCGTACTATTATTTTCTATTTCTTCGTCAAGCCAAAAACGATATACTATTTTGTACATGTTAACTATAAATACAAATAAATTAAATAATCAGCATGTATGTTTGCTTTTAAGTAAATACTTAACCGTTTAAGTCGGGTAATTATTCACAAGTAAGCCAATGTGAGATAAACCCTGTAAGGAATCTACTAAGTATTGAATAGCCTAGGTGAGAAAGAACATTGGTAACGAATATGTACAGAAAGCGAACTGACAGGTTCAGTATCCTATCATTACAAAAACGAACGTGTACTGAATTGTATTACACTTGTTCATCAGGTCATTATTCAATCAGTAACTTCAAAAGAAACCGGAAAAGGCCGGAATCACATCAGCCGACTACAGTTATTTACTAAGTAACTACTTCGCTGAATGAGTGGAGATTAATGCGTAGGGCAAGGTTGCAAATTACTTAAGACGACAGCGTTTCGTATATACATTCGTACCTGCAAAAGCGGACAAAGTCAACAAACCAGGACTGCATTTTTGCCGTTTTTCACAATGCCCGTGAAGGTTCATATCGTTTACTGGTAAGTTAAATGCTTAAGGTTATTTTCTCTGAAATTTACGGTGTGAGGCTTTTCAAACCCTGGAGAGGATTCGTGTAAAATTACAACGTAATATGTGTCTTTAAGTTCGGATAATTAAAAGTTCGGATGAAATATATCATTTCTTATTCTTCATTCAGTGAAGCAAGTGAGGAAGTAGTCAGTCCCTTGTGGAGAAATTGGTTAGTAAACTGGTTGGATACCCAGGAACACTGGTTAGGTGGACTGA
Organism: Cyclina sinensis; assembly: GCA_012932295.1. Taxonomy (NCBI): domain Eukaryota; kingdom Metazoa; phylum Mollusca; class Bivalvia; order Venerida; family Veneridae; genus Cyclina; species Cyclina sinensis. The sequence goes on along the minus strand of JAAONU010000011.1, from coordinate 31,683,118 downwards.
CCGCCAGGATATGACCATAGCTTTTAAACTGGCGTTAAACACCAATAACACCATAAACCTTAGGTTCACTCAGTTCCTACAAATAATAATCTGTATGTTATCGAATAAGATGAAAATGAAAATTTATGTTTGTTCTCACTTACTTTGTTAAAAAAAATCTTTTTCAGAGGTGCATGAGGATATGCCTCAAAGGTAATTATTGATTTTGATCTGTCTGTGTCAAGTCGTTTCACACAAAGATGTTTCATCCCCTATTCTGATTAACTGATTAAGTATGTGTGAAATGTTCTATTGTAACATTGATTGATCTGATTGCTAAATGTGTTGTTCAATCACAGATTAATCAAATATAACAATAGAACACTTAGCACATATTTAATCAGATTAAGTACATGTATGTGTGAAATGGTGGTTTTTGATTGTAGAATAATCAGATTTATGATGAGAAATACTCACTTTGGTACTAATAAAATACTATAGAAATAAAACAAGATGAATATTCAACTATTTTTCATTAAATTCATTAGTTACTGTATCTTATAATGAAAAGGTGAACTCACTTTATTAAGTCTAAAACTTATAAACTGAAGAGAAATTCCTGCATATTAACATCCCAATGTACAAATGATATTGTATTTGATTTATTTAATATCAGAAAAGATTCATTTTCAATCAATACACTGCAGTTAATTCATATTTATATTTTTTGGCGTGAAACATCCAGGGTTTTGGGAGGTGAAATGACCAGGGGGCAGGGGTGAAACGTCTAGGGAGAAACATTACCAGTAATCGATCTGAGTGCATGAGTGTTGCTTGTTTCATCATTGGTGTTGGCAAATGTTTATATGTTTGAAACATGTTGATTTTAATATTGAATTAATACAAATTAGTATATAAGTCTGTATATTTCAGTTAAGTGATAGTTTAATTTTAATTTGCAGTATTGACAAAAATTGTTTGATTATATTTCACATTGCATATTCTTTAAGTATTTATTATCATATCATCAGATACACATTTTTGGTGCAAAATAGTTACTAGAAAATAGTAGAAAGTATTTATGTTTGTAAAACAGGGTTTTTAATTCTTCTGAAAGGAGCTATGGTCTTAAGGATTTTTCATTAAAAAAATCAATGGCAAGCAAAACAAAAGAAGTGGACAAATATTTACTCAGCTCTTAGGTAATTTTGAAACCTCGTCTTGTAAACACAAATGTTCTTCACTTTTCTTTCTTCTCTTTCAGTACCGTAGACTGGCCAGTGACCTACAGAAGGAATTCCATGACAAAGTCACCATAGTTAGTCTAAAAATTATAGATATATCAGCAGCTTTTTAGCTAATCATAACAATTTAGTGCTCAAAGGTGAGCTGTTGTGATCACCCATTGTCCGTCATCTGTTTGTCGTCTGTCATCTATCCACATTTACCTTGAGAACACTGTAGAGGTTACATTTCCCATCCAATTATCATGAAACTGAGTCAGAATGTTGAGCTTAATGACTGCTAGGCTCTTTTTTATACAGATCATGTTGGGTGAAAGACTAGGTCACCAGGTCAAATCCTAGAAAAACATTGTGAACACTCTAGAGGCCACATTTCCCATCTTATCATCAGGAAACTTCGTCAGAATGTTTGTTTTGATGACTGCTAGGATCTTTTTATATCAAGGTCATGTAAGGTCCAAAACCAGGTCACCAGGTCAAATCCTAGAAAACTCTTGTGAACATGAGAGGCCACATTTCCCATCTAATCATCATGAATCTTTGTTGGGATGTTTGTCTTAATGACTAGTAGGTTATTTTCATACATGGGTCAAGTTAGGATGAAAACTAGGTCACCAGGTCAAATCATAGAAAAACCTTTTTAACAATCTACAGGCAAGTTTTTCTACCCAATCATCATGAGACTTTGTCAGAATGTTTCACTTGATGTCTTCCAGGGTTTATGGGTTATGTGGGGGTCAAAAACAAGGTCACCTGGCCAGTTCATAGAAAAACCTTTTTAACTTTTTAGAGGCCACATTTTTCAACCAGTCATCATGAAAATTTGTCAGAATGTTTGTCTTGGTGAGTTCTAGGTTTTTCTGTTGTGGTATTGTTGGGTCAAAAAATTGGCTGTGTGGTGGAATCATAGTAAAGGCTTTTGGTTACTCTAGAGGCCATATTTTCCTATTGAAGGTATCTGCTTAACATTCAAAACAAGTATGTTTAAACCATAATGCTATGAATTAACTCGCTTTGTTATTATCTTTATCATATTTGTTAGGAGCATAACATCTAACAGTATTCTAGGGATTTAGCTGTTATAACATATGTTCCTTATAGAGGGCAAATAGAAGAAGTGCATTACTCTCCCTTGCCTTTAAGGTGTATCAATTGTTTCCTTTTAATTATTATTATATTTTATAATGCTAAACATGTAGCAGTATTTTTAAAATTAGTAAAAATGTCTTCAGCTGATGCGCAGACTTAATGTGCTTCGTTTCTGCCTTTAACAAGCATTTGCTCATTAACTTTACTCTGGTGTTTAAATTTACTGATTGTCTGCCATAAGTTGTGAACATATTTGTACCATTGTCTCAGTTGAGCAATATAGGGCCATTTTGGCCCTCTTGTCTTTAGATGTTTACTCTGTGTCACCTGTAAAAAGACTTAAGTTTATTTAGCCTTATTGACAAGCACAGAGTATGCTATCATTGCAAAACCATACAATTAAACACGTAAACAATTTACCTGAAACAGTGATTTTTTTAAGGCCTTTTTGGGGCTGAAATGCAGCCCCATTCCCCACCTCAAAAAGTATATATTTTTACCCAAATGTAGACCAATTTTCCACTAAAAAAATATATATATTTTGAAACATTTTTTTTTGAAAACTGACGAAAATAGTACGGAATTGTACCGGAATACACTTACAAACAGTAGCCTCCCTTGTTTGATCATGCAGGTGCTCATATTTGAAAAATGAATAGATTAGCCAGATTGTTTGAAACTTAGCTGATTTGGTTTTTGTTTCCCCAAATTTCCACAAAACCACTATTTTTCCCCACCTGATGGGCCTCACCACCTTTCCCAAAAATGTGAAAAAATCACTGTGAAACAGTGGTATTGACACACTGGTATTGAACATGGAAAGGCCGTAATCACTGGTATACTGAATATATTGATTTCAAACAAATGAATTTTCGTTATTTTCTTCATTGCCATATCTGAAACAGTGCAATTTATAATAAAAGATCAGAAATAGATTTGCCTTTGATGGTCTTTGCCTTGGGTGGTCTTTGTCTTTGCTTTGATTCTCTTTATTATTTAAGGTTATTCATTTTATCAAAGGTTGTTGTCACACATTTTTCAGTATTTCTTGCCTTAAAACTTGATATGCAAGAACAGATATATGAAATCAATGAGTTGTACATGTAATACAAATGAACATTATCCTTTCAGACAGGTGAGGCTACCCGTGGTGTCACAGGCTGGTTGGAGGTTACTGTTGATGGCAAACTTGTGCATTCAAAGAAGGTTAGATACTCTTTATTATAACAGGGTAGTTCTATCTATCTATTTGAGCTTATTTACCGTCGGTACCGGTTACCCATATGACCGACGCCCCCTAAAGAGATTAGTTATTTTATGTTTTGGGGGTAGTGCAAGATACAGAAAGCATCCCATTCCAGAGACACCCCTGGTTCTTGTACATGCTCAGTGTATAGCACTGATACATGGGACCTTGGTTTAATGTCTCATCCGAAAGACTATTAGTAATGTTAGTGGAGGAGCGGGGGATCGAACTCGGGACCCCTGTTATACCAGTCCAGCGCGTTACCACCGGACCACATCTGCTCCACAGGGTAGTTGCAAACTGCATTCAGTTTATAGCTTCTTATCAGCTCATTTGAGCATGTGTGGCTTGCTGCATTCATTTTACCTTTAAACAACATCTGCTCCTATACTACTTGCTGATGAAACTTGGCAGGAATGTTCCTTGCATGAACCTCTACAAAAGTTGTTCAGAGAATTGTATTCTATCTAGAACTCTGGTTGCTATGGTAATAGAAAGGAAAACTTTGAAAATCTTCTTGTCAGAAACCACAAGGCATAGAGCTTACATATTTTGCGTACAGGTCACCTAGAGGTTCTTTACTAAGATTGTTCAAATAATACCCATGTGGTCATTACTGGCCCTGTCTGGAGTGGGGGGGAGGGTGTAACTTGACTTAAGATAGGCCTATATAAGGAAAAATTAAAGAATATTCTTGTCTGAAACAACAAGGCCAAGTGCTTAGATATTTTCCATGGATCATCATCTAGGGGTGCTACATCAAGATTGTTTTAATTATGCCCGTGAGCCTGGGGTCATTAATGGCACTGCCCGGGTGTCACTTGATATAACAAGGCTTAAAATGGGGAAGACTTCAAAAATCTTGTCTGAAACCATATACCTTAGAGATTAGATATTTGGATGTTGCATTGTCTGTTGGACCTCTACCAAAATTCTTCAACTATGTCCCTGCGGTCAAAATTGGTTCCATCCAGGAGTCCTGTTTGTGTGAAATATTTAATCTTTGAAAATCTACTTGTTAGAAACTGTAAGAAACTGTAAGATCTAAACTTAAGATACTTGGTATGTAGCATTTTCCATGGAGAATGTTAATAGTTCATTCAAATTATGTACCTGGGGTTGAAATTGTCCCCACCTTGGAGGTCCTATTTGTGTGATATATTTAATCTTTAAAATAAATTGTCATTAACTGGAAGCGATAGAACTTAGATATTTAGTATATAGCATTGTTTAGTAGATATGTACATGTACTTGCTTTTTCAAGTAATTTTCCTGGGGTCAATATTGACCCAGCCCCAGGGGTCATTACATTTGTGTAAAATATTTAATCTTGTCAGAAATGATAAGATTTAGACTTTAGATATTAGGTAAGTAGCATTGTATAGTGGACCTCTACAAAGATTAGTCACCTTATTTCACCTGGGTTAAGACTGACCCCATCCAAGGTTTTACATTAGATTGGGTTTTACATTAGATTGTGTAGGAAAAACTTGGAAAATCTTCTTGTTTGAAACTGTATGCCCGAGAGTATAGATATTTTGTATGTAGCATTGTCTTGTGGATATGTACCAAGTGTGTTCAAATTATGTCCCTGGGATAATACTTAGCCTCACCCTGGGAAGTGGGTGTCCAATTTGTATAAAATAAAAGATATTTGAAAATCTTCAATTCAGAAACTTTAATTTTCCTCCGATGTTTGCTTAATGTCTGTGGGGGTCAAAATTGGGCCTCAAAAATCTTCAGTTTTAAATTTGCTATTTTGCTTCTGATGTTTTCTGAACAGCTGACCCACAGTCAGAGTACGCGGGTGAGCAATTCAGGGCCAACATAGCCCTCTTGGCTATTCTGTTATGGGAAAACACAATAGTAATAAATTTATTGATACTCCGAATATGACAAAAATGTTACATTTTTAGATCACCTGGGCATGACTGCCATTAGTATAACTTGTATTGTTGACAGATATTTGAGTTTATTTACTGATTGTGGTTGTAATTTCTGTCACCTTTTAAGCATTTGTATCTGCTGTTTCGTTGTGTTAAAAACTTTTTACTGAGTAAAGTATGGTTCTTTAATTACACATTGAAACTTTGTCATAGTAGTTTTCTTTATAATATAAACAAAATACTTTTAAAATCGCAGTTACAAGTGTGCAAGTTTCACTGTCAGGTGTCTTTAATATCTTGCCACTGTTTAGATACCAAGTTTTTGCTTTAAGATAATAATCTGCAAATAAACACAAGAAATAAGAATAAAATCTTCTTAAACATAAATCCAGTTGATGTTTCCAAAAACTTGGCAAAAATTCAAACTAATCAGTTTGCTCATAGGGCTAGCCTAGGAGTATTTTTTGCCAAAATGGAGGAAAGTTATTTAGTTTTCATTTTTTTTAAAGAGGAAAAAAACATTTACTTCTTCTGGCGATTAGTTCTCAATGGTTATTTTGTAAACATATAATTTGTTGCAGTATGTGAAACAGAAATATTTAATAAAGGGTTTCTGAATAATTACTTAACAAAATGAATAATCTGGCTGGAATAACAACAACAACTAATATCACTGGTACTGGTTGTTCATATAACCAACATCCCTTGAAGAGTTCATATATAATGGGAAATCATCAAAGATACAGGGAGCAAAACAACAATTTCAAAGACATCCCTGCTCATTCTCAGTATATAGCACTGATACATTGGACCTTGGTTTTATGTCTCATTTGAAAAGCAACTGGTTGTGTATGTGGTATCAAGCTTGCAACCCTTGGTTTACAAGTCCAGCACATTACCACTGGATCACTGATCCACCACTTCTTATGTTTTTTTCCAGTTAACTCTTATATGACCAGTGATTGATATACCTAGATGTTTCTTGTTATATTTACACAAGCTGAAACTGTGTTGATATAGAGTATTGTTCTTCTCAGATTGCTTAAAGGTTTTGTTTGTAATATTATAACAATAAATATATATTTTCCAGAATGGAGATGGGTATATTGACACCAGTCAAAAGTTAAACAGAATAATAGCTGCTGTAAGAAGTGCACTTGGTTAGATACATGTAGTTAGATGGAATGCATTCAGTAAGTATTACTATTGGTGTACAATAAAAATACAGTAAGACTGAAAGAATAGTCGCAGTAAAGTTTCATTGTTATACCTACTAGTTAGATAGACCATCTTCAGCATAAATTGTGTCTCTTGAATGACACTGAATCTTAACACATATGTCTGTAAATCATGTTGGTTAGTAGAACATGGTCATTTTGGTAAAAAACTTACTTTTCGTAAACAGTCATGACATTAAGCACCCCCACCCCAACTTTTACTGGTTATTGTTTTATTTATACCAACATGGTGTTAACTTAATCATTTTTATCTATTGCAGAATAACAAATTGACATGGTCCACTGATCTGGATGAGTGCTGAATGAAGATCTGTGATAAAACCCGAGGGTGTCATGGATTGGATGGACTGGCTAGTGCCAGACATTGACCCATGTTGACTTGTTGTTAGTCTGTGTAGTATTTTAGCTATAACTTTCAGTGCTCAACATCAACAGACACTTGTGATTCCTCCTTTACCTCTTGCACAACATTTATTTTCTCTTTGAAAGTAGATCTATTTATAACAATGATGAAATGATTGACAACCTTTTTAGCTCACCTGAGCACAAAGTGCTCTAGGGTGAGCTATTTGGATCATTGATTGTCCAGTGTCCGTTGTGGTGCATCGTGTGTTGTCAACAACTTGACTTGAACGACTTCTCCTCTTAAACCGCTAAGCCAGCTTTAACGAAACATGCCTGAGATATTCCTTGCATGAAGCTCTACCAAAATTGTTCAAATAATTGAATTCCATCAAGAGTTCTTGTTGCTATGGCAACAGAAAGGAAAAACTTTGAAAATCTTCTTGTCTGAAATGACAAGGCTCTCAGCCTTAAGATTTGGTAGGTAGCATTGTCAAGGGGACCTCTACCAAATTTGTTCATATTATGCCCCTGTGGTCAAATTTGACTCTGCCCTTGGGGTCAATTGATTTTACATAGGATTTTATAGGGAAAACTTTGAAAATCTTCTTGTCTGAATCCACAAGGCCCTGAGCTATAAGATTTGGTGAATTATACCTCTGGTGTCAAATCTGGCCCTGCCCTTGGTGTCAATTAATTTTACAAAGGCTTATATAGTGAAAACTTAGAAAATCTTCTTGTCTGAAACCACAAGGTCCTGAGCCTTAAGATTTGGTACATAGCATTGTCTGGTGGACCTCTACCAAGTTTGTTCAAATTATGCCCCTGGGGTCAATTGATTATACATAGGCTTATATAGGCACAACTTTGAAAAACTTTTTGTCTGAAACTACAAAGCTTAGAACTTAGATATTTTTAATGGAGCATCAGCTAGAGGTTATATACCAAGTTTGTTCAAATTATGCCCTTTGAGTAAAAAATTGGCTCTACCCTGGGGGTCACTTGAATTCATATAGATTTATGTATGGAGAATCTTAAAAAAGCTTTGATGTTTGCTCAACAGCAGACCCAAAGGCAAAGTATTCAGGTGAGTGATCTAGGGCCATCATGGCCCTCTTGTTGAATCTCAGGACATTTAGAAATCCATGTAGTTATAAGATCTTAAGCTTGAAAAGGCAGTGATGAACTAAACCAGGTTTTTATATACATGAAATATTTACAGGCAAGTTTTCTTCAGATTGTTTCCATGTTTTTTTTGTGACCCACCAACTAGTTTTTGGTTACAGTCTGACAGTAGTCAAAGTGCATTTACTTATAGTTCTTTTTCTTCTTAGAGTGATGCAAAATAAATCAGGATTTATTAGTATATGGTGCTAAGGAAAGACAAATGTTTGTACTTCAAATGGCTGATTTAAAATTCTCACTAACTAGACAGAAAAATCCGAAAATATTACTAAAAATAGCCATGGTGGAAAATCTTATCTCTCATGGGCTTATCTCAAATGGCTTTAGAATGCAAACTACTTTTTATATTATTTCAGTCAATTTCAAGCGTTGACATTTTAAATTTATCTATGTTTACACTTTAAATCACATGTTCTCTGATTAATTTGCATTTAAATTTAATCCATTAACTTTACCTATTCCTGATGTTTAAACCTGCAATGTACATAATACGTTTATTTTAATCCATTTTTGTATCGCCTGCTACAAGGTAGTGCGACATATAGGGATCACTTCTCCGTTGTCTGTCTGTCTGTCCATCACAAAACTTGTCCGGACTACTGCTCAGATACTACCGGTGCGAATTCATCCAAACTTAACAGGAATGATCAGTACCAAGTCTAGTTGTGCATATTTTCGGCATTTTCCATTTCAAAGATTTTTGTCTGAGATATGGCCCTTTTATGATTTTTATTTTTAAAGTTTGTCTGGACTACTTCTCTTATACTACTTATGCAATTTGAATGAAATGTTACAGGACTGATGAGTACTTGAGCATATTTAACGGGTTTTCCGGTTGAATGATTTTTTGCTGAGTTATGGCCCTTGAAGGAAAAAGGCTTTTTGGCCCATTAATGGTCTTTGTGTTGCAAACTTCACAGTAGCTGCAACATGCTACAAAGTAGCCACAACATAAAGGGATTACTTCTCCATTGTCTGTGTGTCTGTCTGTCCGTCTGTTCCAAAACTTGTCTGGACTACTGCTCAAAAACTTCATCCATACTTTACAGGAATGATCAGTACCAAGTCTTGTTGTGCATATTGTCAGCATTTTCCAGTTCAATGATTTTTGTCAGAGTTATTGCCCTTAAATGATTTTTATTTTTAAGGTTTGTCCAGACTAGTTTTCTTCTACTACTAATGCAATTTGGATGAAATTTTACAGAATTGATCGGTACCCTAAGTACTTGCTCATGTCTAACAGGTGTTTTGGTTGAATGATTTTTGGCTAAGTTATGGCTCTTGAATAAAAAAGGGCATTTTTGCCAACAAACTGTCCAGTCACCTCTCAACTGCTTAATTGGCTATCATCAGGCGACACATGTGATCACTGATCGCCCTTGTTACTTGAATTGGTGAAACGTGTCTTCGCCATGTTGGATATTGTGTATTGGAAATTTGGTTGTTAAAAAAATAGTTCCAAATATTTTTTGCATTTGTTAGTATTTTTTGTTCCATGAGTGAGTTAGTGAGAAAAATAGTCAGTCATTGGGCATGGTTGAAGATCGGGATATCTAAACCCTTGGGCAAGTTTCTGGTCGGGAACCGGTCACCCAAGGTTTGGATATCCCGATCTTCAACCACCCCCAATGATAGATTCTAGTATGAATGTATATTTGCATGGAAGTAAGAATTCATCAGTTTATTTTATGTCATTTTTATTTTCAGCATCTTTTCTCATCTTTTTTATGTTTCTCTGTTTATTTTGTTTACGTAGATGTGTTTTTTATACATTTATGTTATGTTCAATGTGATAAAGCATTTTGTTCGTTTGAGACCAAGATGACATTTCCATATTTTGAACTGAATTACATAGACAGGTCTGTACAACCTTATCTTATTATTAAGACAGTGTGTTGTATAATAGGAGGACCTCAGGGAATTTTTTAATGAATAAACACAAGACCATCCAGTTGTTGCATATTTCTGATCCTCTTGTTTGCATATATTTCATGATAACCTCACATAGTGATACTTAAACAAACACTCTAATTCAGATACATCAAAACTAGATACGGTATCGACAAATAGGCAGAAAGGAATGCGGATGGAAATAAGATTTGTTAACATCCACGCCTTTTTTTTTTTTCATTAAATTGATAGATATGAGGAAACCTTGAACAATCCCTGATACTGGATATTTGATGTTAAGCTTTGCACCATTCCAGTGAAATCACTCATTTCAATTGAAAACAGGTATGATAAATAAGGAGTAAACATCAGTATTTGTTTCCCTTGTTCTGAGGAACCATGCTTAGGAAAAATGCCCACCTGATATGACATTAACTTGGTTCAACAAACAGACCAATCATTTACAGGTGAATCCCTGCTAGTGTTGTAATAAAAACTTGTCAGCCCCCATTTAAATGTTTTGAAACATTGATTTAACAATTACATATGCAAAGATTGTGTTTCCTATAATACTATCGGGTAATCAAATGTATATATACACATTATATTATATTTTGCAGTTAAACCAAAATAAATACAAATATATATATGTTCAGTTTTGTTAGTTCATCTGAGCCAGAGGAGTTATTCTTACAATAAATTCACGTGTTCAGTAAATGACAGACATGACCGCTATAGTGTCTTTGTCCAAATGAGAAATAGTGAGTGATAGTTAGGTAAGTTTGAAAAATATCCTGAAAAAGGTAAAAGTTGCAATCACAAGAATTTTTCACTATGTGTTTATTTCAGACAAAGCTGATGAAGATTCCTAATTATTGAGATGAAAACATGAAGTTTTATGACACAACTATTTACCATGATTGATAGTTTATGTAAGTTTGAAGTCAATTACTTGTTTTGACCTAACTTCACAGGATCCTTGGGTAGTCCCCTATCAAAGTTGTTCAAGTGGTTCTGTCTGGTTGCACAGGGCCAAAAAAGGGGTTTCAAAGATGCAAATTTTTAACTAGATGTTTTTTTTTTTTGTGAAAAACGCATGTCTCCCCCCTGCACCCCATTGAAGGAAGGCCAAGGAAAAAATATTACCTTTCTGAAACAGATGCCTCTGTCATTTATTATGGTATAGGTAAGAACATTATATATATACATATCATTATATCATTATATATACTTAGAAGTTTGAAGGATCTGGGTGAAATAGAACTCCAGTTATTGAGTGGAAACGGTTTACACTCTTCGGGCCCCTGTGACCTTGACCTTTGACTTAATGACCCTAAAATCAACAAGGTTCTTGTACTCAGTAAGGGCAATCATCCTATATCTTATGAAGTTCGAAGGCTCTGGGTGCAGTAGAACTCCAGTAGTTGAGTGGAAATGGTTTTCACTCTTCAGGCACCTGTGACCTTGACCTTTGATGTACTGACCCCAAAATTAAAAGGGTTCCTTCTCTCAATAAGGGCAACCATCCTGTGAAATTTGAAGGCTCTGGGTGAAATAGAACTCCAGGAATTGAGGGAAACGGTTTTCACTCATCGGGCCCCTGTGACCTTGACCTTTGACCTACTGATCCCAAAATCAATAGGGTTTTTTTTTTACTCAATAAGGGCAATCATCCTATGAAGATTGAAGGCTCTGGGTGAAATAGAACTCCAGTTATTGAGCGGAAACGGTTTACACTCCTCGGGCCCCTGTGACCTTGACCTTTGACCTACTGACCCAAAAATCAATAGGGTTCTTCTACTCAATAAGGGCAATCATCCTATAAAGTTTGAAGGTTCTGGGTCAAACAGTACTCCAGTTATCGATCAGAAACGAAGTTGGCAGGACAAGGCAAAAACAATATGTCTCCCCCAGAGGGTGGGGGAGACATAAAAATCTTCATGTCTAAAACAACAAGGCCCAGAGCTTTGATTTGTGGTGTGTAACATCATCTAGAGGTCCTCTACCAAAGTTGTTAAAATTATGCCTCTTGGATAAATTTTGTCCCTGCCATGGTTCTCCTTATATGTAAATAGTAAAGACTTAAAAAATCTTCTTCTGGGCTAGAGCTTAGACATTTAGCATGAAACATCATCTAGTGGACCTCTACCATGTTGTTCAAATTATGGTCCTCGGGTCAGAAGTGACCCCGCCCTGGGGGTTATGGGTTTTCCTTAGTAAAACCTTAAAAAATCTTTTCTGAAACCCCAAGAGCTAGAGCTTAGATATTTAGCATGAAACATCGTCTAGTGGACCTCTGCCAACATTGTTCAAATTGTTGCTCTGGGGTGAAAATTGGCCCCCCACCCTGGGGGGTCATGTGTTTTCTTTATTTGTATATAGTAAAAAATCTTCTCTGAAACAACATGGTCTAGAGCTTAGATATTGACAAGAAACATTGTTTAGTGGACCACTTCCAAGATTGTTCAAATTATGGTCCTGGGGTCAAAATTGACCCAGCCCCAGGGGTCATAGATTTTCCTTATATGTTCAAGTAAAATTTTCACCTCATCTTGCAAACATATTTAGCTCATCTTTTTCAAAAAACAACACGACAAAACTGACAAGTTGAATAATTTACATTTGACCTTGACCTTCAAGGTCAAATGATTGAATATTGCTTAAATTGGCCACAACACTTACTACATCAATCATTGAATAATTCAAATATTAAGTTGACCTTAAAATGACCTTGACTGTCAAGGTCAGGTTATTGAATTTTGCTTAAATTGCCTTTTGTGGAAATGTGGACTTTTTTTTATATATGACCTTTAGGTGTGACTTTGACCTTGGGATTAGCGACCTGGTTGTTGTGCTCTGCACATCGTCTCATAATGTTAATAATTTGTGCCAAGTTATTTAAAAACTTTCAAGCAGTTTAATATTAACAGAGCGGACATGAAATGTACTTTTTTTTATTTATGACCTTCAAGTGTGACCTTGATCTTGGGGGTAGCGCCTGTTTTTTGCACTCTGCACATCTTCTCATAACAATGATTATTTGTGCCAAGTCATTTTAAAAACTTTTAAGCAGTTTAAAAGTAACAGAGTGGACACAAAATGTGAACTTTTATATATATGACTTTTAAGTGTGACCTTGACTTTGATGCTAGCACCCTGGTTGTTATGCTCTGCACATCGTCTCATAACGGTGATCATTTGTGCCAGGTTATTTTAAAAACTTTCAAGCAGTTAAATAGTAATGTAGCGGACACAAAAAGTGGACTTTTTTATATATATGACCTTTGTGACCTTGACCTTGGGGGTAGCGACCTGGTTGTTGCACTATGCGCATCGTCTCATAATGGTGATCATTTGTGCCAAGTCATTTTAAAAACTTTCAAGCAGTTTAATAGAAATGTAGTGGACGCGAAATGTGGACTTTTTTTATATATGTCCTTTAAGTGTGACCTTTACCTTGGGGGTAGCTACCTGGTTGTTGCACTCTGCACATCGCCCCATTTATGCTAAGTTATATTAAAATCCCTGAATTCATGTAGAAGTTCTGCTCCGTACAAGCGTTTTTCTCTAACTTCAAAGTGTGACCTTTGACCTAGAGACCTGGTTCATGTGTGCAACACTACCCCCATAATGGTCAACATTGGTACCAGGATCATTAAAATCCATCCATGCAGGTTGAAGATATGCTCCGGACAAAACTGGACGCCGCCTGCCCACCATGGGCGTTCCCATAATATGTCCTTTTTTTGAAAGGGGCGTATAAAAAGGAGGCATGCTGAAATAGATGCATCTGACTGTATCTGTAAAATCCATTAAAGGTGGGTCAGAGAATTTATAAACAAGAAAGGCAAACTTAGCTCCAATTCTTTTACTTTATATACATAACAAACCAGAGGTATAGCTTTATTTCTGATAGTTACCAACTTGTAAATATAAACTTCAAACAACACGAACATATTTGATCACATTGCAAAATACTAACATAACTGAACCACTATTTCTTACTAAAATACAAAAACCTCCACTAAGATGTTTTTCTACCCGTCAATTTTATTAGTTTCTGCACCAAACCATTATTTAACACACCTTTTTACATTCACATAGAAACATTACAAATGTTTTGACATATATTTTATTTTTGTTCTTTCTGTCATGCAATTTTAAAAGGAATGTTTCAAGATTTTCCAAAGCCAAAATTTATTTTACTGACAGCTGCAAAAACAATATCAATTTGAAAGTTCAATACAACAAAAATAGTAATAACTTGCTTGATTATAACAAGGCAATATTAATAATGGAATTTTTCAATTGTTCACTGCAGAGATTTTCGATTTGCCTAAATAAATGTATAAAAGCATGACTATTTATCTTATCAGCTTGAGTGACGCATGGATACAATTCAGTGTCTATATACATCTCTTTCCTTTTCTATAGTAATCAAAATACAAGCACTGTATGATAACAATTGGCACAGTATGGCACAGTAACAAATACATGAAATCACTCTGCTCTCTAATCAAAATGTTCACTTCCTTACTCAAACTATAAAATGTTTTCGGTGGTTTCTTTTACAAAACTAACGAATAAAGAAAACTGTCAGGGTGGGAAAAAAGAGATTTTTTTTTTTTTTTTGCAGAATTCCAGTATCCTAATTGAAGTGTTGCTAAAATTTTGGGAAATGCCTTTTTGTTTAAATATCAATTTTGTGTTAATTTTTCATGTTATTTCAACAACTGTAACACTGGATTCTGAATACAATATCAAAGCTGCAGCAATGAGTAGAAATGCAAACTTTGCATAGAGGAACGACTGTGAAATTTAAACTTTGGTATAAGTAATCTATGTTTGCTAAATAATTCTTGCACCCACCTACAATAGCTTTCCACTGGTTTGGATTTACATAAAAAATCTTAATGCTCTCTGAAATGTGCCCTATTTTTATTGATATTGTGGAGTATCAAGTCATTGTTATGTAATCACTTTGGGTTGAGACTTTCTACAATCTAAAATAAACAATTCAAAGCTGAACACAAAAAAGCTGAATCTCAAATCTGTACTACTAAACACACTCAGGGTTGTCTTGTAAACAAGCCAGGACATCTAATAGCAATGCATCATTCAGCCTCCGATACCTTGAACAATGATCACATGTTACACTGGTGCTGTTTTCATTTGACTTGTTGTGTTTTGACCTGCCTTATGTGGTTTCAGCAACAATGACATTTCAAATTGCTGCTTCCATTAATTGTTCCTAAACCACAGATGACTGAAACAACAAATATGCCCATATATTTGATGATTTCCATATAAATAGTGTCCTAAAAGTGATACTGGCCTTGATGTCAATGCATCTCTTAGTATGTATTTCTATTGTGACAGCAACCCTGAATGGTGTGAGGAAAATAACTTGAGAAATAACTGGTGTTATTGTTTCTACAGTTTTTCCTTTGCATCAAGAATGATTCTATAATCAGTTGGCATACTAGTAAATAATTTATAATCTCACCGTTTTCATACAATTGAGACATGCATCATGTTTGCCTGGTCATACTTGCTCAGGTATGATAAAAATCTTGGCCAAATATCTGCCGCTTGCATGTTTATTTTAAGATGTTTGTTGATTAGCAATTTTATGAGTGGCAAGATTTTGATTCATAGATTTAAACAGAGTATCTAATATGTATCACCAGTAAAAATATAAATTTACCAATACAGTTATTATAAATTACATTAGTTATTCAATCTATGAGAACCTTGGTGTTTCCAATTCTCATGAAAATGTGCATATCAGAAGTCTCAGAAAAAAAACTGATCTAACTTCAAATTTATGAATATAAAAATACAATCCAGCTATTCATAGTTACAGAAAGCTCTAGTAACACAGAAAGCTCTAGTATCATACATTTAAAGCTCACAAGTATCAACTTATAACAATACTGAAATAAAATAAGCAAAACAATACATGTTGATGAAACATCCTTTTGGCTTGACCTTTGTCTGGAGATAACAGTATATTTTAATAGAAAAAACTAGTCTACTTTAACTAGGACAGTTACATAGTGTGTCTGTACTATTTAAGTAAGACTTGTTTACAGTAAAAATGTAGAAGCTTTGAAACCTTTTCTGACTCTTTTACAAGTGCATAAACCACTAGGAGTATCATACAAGAGGGCCATGATGGCCCTTTTATCGCTCACCTAAAAACAACTTTTTTCACATACCAAATACATAAAATCAAGTCTTGCGGTTTCTGACAAGAAAATTTTTAATTTTTACCGATGGCAGTCCATATAAAACCAAGGTACCTCTGGGTTGGGGCCAATTTAGATTTTTTAGTCTTGGTGACCTTGACCCTAGTGACCTAAAATCCAATCCAAGGGCATATGCTTATGATACATACATACCAAATATCTATGATATGTGTCAATAAATGAAGATTCAAGCAAGTGGTTTGCAAGATTATCAAAGCTGTGAAACCATGCAGACATAGTAAAATAAGCCTATTCTGGCCCCATACCCCTAAAACACATGATAGGATCAGGTCAGTTCAGGAAAAGAAAGGAGATCTATTGTTTATAAATGGTTTGTAAAAGTTTGGTTGAAATTGAATCAGTTGCGAGCATAACTCTATGATATAAGGTAAAGAAATGATTTTTATAACCTCTGTCACCTTTACCTTGACCCCAGTAACCTTAAACCCCACCTACTGGTTGTGGTCCATGCATTGTACGATATCAAAGGTATCAGTCAATAATGAAGGCTCCATAACAAAAAGGAGAAATATAAGCCTATGTGAACAAACTTGGTAGAGGACTGTTAGACAATAATACAATACCAAATATCTTAGCCCCAAGCCTTATGGTTTCAGACATGAAGATTTAGACAATACTACAAACCAAATATTTTAGCTCTGGGCCTTATGGTTTCAGAAGAGATTTTAAAGTTTTCCCTATATAAGCCTATTTAAAATCATTTGGTCCCTGGGGCAGGGTCAATTTTGACCCTGGGGCCATGACTTGAACCAAACTTGTAGAGGACCACTAGACAATGCTACATACCAAATATTTCAGCTCTAGGCCTTGCAGTTTCAGAGAATAAGATTTTTAAGATTTTCACTTTTTAAATTTATTACTAGCTCCTGTGGCCCAGATCTACAATGGATCAGAACCATTTGAACAACTCTGATAGAGCTTCAAGCAAAGAACATTCCAGGCAAGTTTTATCAAATTTGGCCTGCTGGTTTTAGAGGAGATGTCCTTGAAGTAACTGTGGCTGATGGACAATCACTGATCCTAAAAGCTCACATGAGCACAGCGTGCTCAGGTGAGCTTAAAAGACAGAAGGTGAACATGTACAGTTAAGATTTTAAAAAAATTGTGTAAGCTACTAGAAAACACAAATTCTAACAAATACTTGGCGAGTAGATGTAACTTAAGTAATATAACTGATAGCTCTATGTTGGTCCCTGGCTGCTTTACACTGGAGTTAAAGCTGCAAAGCAGTCGGGATAGGCAGTGGTGAACAAAAATACAAACTACAGAACAAAATAGGTTCAGTCAAATAAAAGAAATTAACTGGAGAACTAGGTATGTGATACTGTTCTTAAGTTTCATAATAAATTTTGTCATAAAGAAATTAATGAATTTCATTTTCTCAAGATTATCCTACGTCTAACTGGTCACCAAAAAGCTTCAGTGCAAAGCCTAAAGAGCATAATGCTTTTTAAAGCTGCTTACCCACATTTTATTGAAAAAAAATTAATTTCTACAAACCTGACCAAAACTGAGATTTGTAGACTTAATGTAATATAAAAAATAAAGGTATAGTTGGCTTTCTGCTGATTTCTGTGTATTTTGGTTCATTAACTCTGTCTCGCTGATTTCTCGGAAGTTGACGAGGATGAAGAAACATACAGTAAGAACAGTTTTTATGAAAATCTAAGTTTGACCCAAAATCTGTGAATAAGCACCTTTAAAGTTCACTATGCAAAGCATATAATTTAACATCAAGAAAAAAGCTCTTTCTGTTATTCTGTTAACAATGCAATATAAATTACATTATATGGAAATACACATGGAATGGGCTACCTGAAATTTCAAAACAAAGTATTCCAATAGTGAAACATTATACTAGGGTTAAATTATAGAAAATTGAATGTAAACATGTTTTTCTAATGTTTTTATCACAGCACAATTCCAGTCAAACAAATTACTGCTAAAACTGTATCAATATATTTCATACCAAAGCACCAATGTGCCAGTTGTTAAGATACCTTCTCAAGTTTATATGGCTTTTTTTGATCAGCTGTATTCTGTAAATCAGCACTATCAGATCAAGCTAACCTGGCAAGTAACATCTCTGCACAGCTAGTTTTATTTTCTGAAGTATTTTTGAACTTGACTAAGCAAGTCTTGACTTTGTCCCCATCCCCCCTCCCTCCCAAGAAATTATCTTTGATGGTAAAAATGCACTGAGAGCCAGTGTTTTGATTCAGCTAAACAGAGTACAAATGTTGGTGAAACAATGTCAGTGTGACAACTCTTTTCCCAAGTTACCATTTTATCAATTAATTCATCTTTAACAAGAGCTTGCACATCTGTTTCCTTAGCAATTATCTGAGACTTGAACAAAAACAATAAGTCATTAACAAGGTTAATGTATCTAGAATAATCTTAAATAAAGAAATACTTCATGCATGGTCAATAATAAGAAGCAGATTGACAGGATGTTATGTAACTTTGTATATGTCATAAAACAATCAACAACTAGTTAACAGTAACTATAACACAACAGGAATACATTCTGCAAGTTTATCATTTTACGAAATTTTTACAGTCATAACTGGAACCTATTATTCAAACTTCCTCTGGTTGAAGACTTCTCAAAATTTAACTGCAGCCTACCAAAAGTAAAAAATATTTCCCTGAATCAACACCCTATGTTTCTGACCTGATCAATTCATGATATTTGATATTATAACTGTAGACAAACAGAGAAATATTTTAATGACATAATAGATATGGCAAGTTTTATAAAAGTGCATATGATATAAATATTTGGAAATGTTTGTTTAAATATACTCTGGGTACAAAATCACTTATCAACTGTGATGAACAACTGACCATCACAAGGCAAGAGTAGAAGCAATTACCTCACTCTTTGAAAAGAAAGGTTTGACTAGACACTGATAGTGCTATGTGTGTTCTTAAATGGTTTCATTTAAATGGTCTTACCTGATGAAATTACACTGCGACATTGACCAGGAGATTCAAAGAAACATAGGCATGATTATTTAGGGAAGGTGTCTTCAAATGAAGTGCAAACATAGCATCATATCTCTTATAATCTTGTATCTGGAAGCATTCTAAAACCACAGTATAATACTCAGCTGAAAGCTCAACAATGCACTAGATACAGATAGATACAAACAAAATATCTAGCACATTAAATACAATACAAATAGCACAGTGACAGCCACAGCAAAGATGGGTAAGTTAGTAACCTGGTAGTGTAAGTCATGCTGCTCACCTGAGACTTCTTTCTACCTGTTCCTCTCATCATTTACTTGCAACAACAGATCAGTCACTATGACACAATAGTTTTGTTTCTTTTTGTTACATCAGAACGTGTCTTTCTATCAGATCACAAAAATGACCTTTCTTTCATTCATTTACCCATGTTTTTAAAAAAATACTACTGCAAAAATACAGGTCATTTATGTTACCAGACAGATAATGATCACAATTACTCACTATCTATTTATAACAAACAGTTGAGTAACACTAAAAACATGTTAAACTGTAAATATTTCAAAAACAAAGGATAAATGGCCATTTGGTACACTTACATCCACTCATAAACATCACTTTCCTACACCTTTATAATATGGTCGGAATTATCAAATACAACTATCATTTTATTTTTTGGCTTATCAGAAATGTGTCTTGAAGATAAGAATTATTCCTTATTCATTGTTTTCACAAATATAGTCTAAATATAAAATCAGCTTGTATTCTAGATACAGATATCTATGTAAGCATACAAACTTTCATTTCACACAAACTTCAAATGTACTTGAAGAAAATTAAATTCCCTGAAAGTTGTGTATCATGTCTATCAGTTTATTTATGTTTCTCTGAAACAATACAAAATTCTATGAATGTAGCATTTTGTTCTTATTTCTTTCATTTGAAGATTATACTGTAGATTTACAGGTGAACTTATATTTCATTTTTACATATAAAACAATCTATATAGTTAAGTCTTCTTGTTTCTCATTTCTATTGTATGAATTGATACCACAGAAACAAAGAGATACACATTAAATATAAAAGTATCCTTAAGTTTGACACAGTATGACCATACTGAAAATTAAATGCAGAATATGAAAAATCAAGTAAAATAAGATAAGTGTCAAAAATCAAACAAAAATATTGAGCCTATCTATATGTGATCACATAGCAAATGTAAATCTACATTTGAGGTCTATTCTACAATGAAGAAGTGCTACAAAACTGGAATGGGAGTGGACGTCAGAAATGAGGGCGGAGCTATGCTGGAATGGGGTGGGGCATATAAGGAATGATTGGTCTCTACAGTAAAAACACAAAAACAACTAGTGATATATCATATTGCTGCCTGTTAAACAGTGACAAAAATGTGACTAAAATATGCTTATAGAAAGAAATTAACAGCTCTTTTAATTCAGAAAAAAAAAAAAAAAAATCAATGACTTTTGTTTCACTGAGAATAATCTACTTGTGGGAAGCCTGTTAGTAAACAGACTGTTGAGAATTTTACATCTTATATCATTATATCAACTATAAGAATGTTAAAATTCAAAGTTAAACAAAAATTCTAATGTGAAAAACGTGTAATTCAAAATCAAGTGTGAAATAGCCAAACACAGCTCCATCTGAATATAATCACAGTGAATCTTTAAAAGATATGTCAATATGTCTAACATACTTCAATGAAGCCAAATTATCAGTTACTGTCTTTTCCACTTTGAATATAGAAACATTTCTACACAAACTACAACATTTCTCAACCTTCTTACATGTTAATATGGTTTAGAACAAACCAAAACCACTCATTTATAAATACTGATGAAGACAATTCTTTCTTGCACATTTTTATATTTTATCGAAAATGTCAATGAAAACTTGTTTGTCAAACTTTAAGAATGAACTCGTACCGGTCTAGCATCAGAAGTATGTGTTCTCTATATGGATGTAAAAATAGTATGTAAGTAATATATATAAACAAGTGGTCTGGTTTGCTCACAATTTCAGAAGAGCTTCCTCTGAGATCTTGTATGAGAAATTGTCCAAAGAGAACAAAAGTTCTCTGGTACCAGTCTGCAACAACTGCAATGTGATTGGTCAGATGTGATATGATTTTCAAAACTAACAAATCAAATCAAAATTATCTCAGAGACTGGTTTCCAAAAAGAAAAGTTCAGTAACCTTTGGTCCTTGCTCATTATGGCAAGGTACACTTCTTTAAAGAAGAAAAATTTTGTTCATAAAAATACATCTATAAAGTTTCACAGAAAATACGAATATAATTTGAACAGCACTTGATTAGGACTATTGAAAACCTGTACCAATCTTTTCTCCCCTCATATATAAATGGCTACACATCTGTTTATATATCTTTAGCAGTGTAGAAAAACAAAAACGAAACAAAAAAAAATAAAATCTGAAAGTCTAAATGTGTCAATGACAAAATAGTTACTTAAATATTCTTAGAGAAAATAATATCCTGCACCTTAATCTTAGGGGAACAAAAAAACAAACAAACTAAATAACAATTAAATATTTGTACAGCTGCTTCAAAATGCCAAATTATCTGATTTGTAATTGTCTGTCAAATCTAATCAATGAATGCAAAAGATTTCATTTCATTTTCAAACAGAAGGTTGAAGACAGAATTGGCACATTTAGTCATTTAAAAACTGAACAAAATAGAAACAAGAGGGCCATGATTGCCCTGAAGTGCTCACCCAAGTACAACTGCTAAGAAAGACATGTGCCATGTAATGTATTTATCATCAAAACAATAAAGGAAGAACTAAACAAGGGACATTATTTGAACAATATTGGTACAGGTCCTCCAGACAATGCTTTCAGAACCAAATTTCAGAAGTCTCAGCCTAATGGCTTCTGCAAGACATTTTTATAACAGTTTGTCTATATAAGTCTTTGTAAAACATCTGACCTCCAGGGTAGAGCCAAAAAAACGCCCTATCTTGGTAGAGGCTCAATAGACAATCCTTAGCTAAAAATTTAAGAACTCTGGGCCTTGTGGTTTCATACAAGAAGAATTTTTAAGATTTTCCACAATATTTCTGTGTAAAAAATGTGACTCTTCAGGTTGGACCTGGGCCAATAATGAACCCAGGGACACATTAACAACGTTGTAAGAAGTCCACTACATAATGGTACACACCATATTTCACTTCTCTGGGCCTGATGGTTTCAGACAAGAAGACTTTAAAGATCTTCTTGCCATAGCAAATAGAGTTCCATATAAAATGATATTCTTTGAACTATTTGGTTTAAAGGTTTCCAGCAAGGAACATCCCTGCCAAGCTTTATCAACTCTGGCCTAGTAGTTAAAGAGAAGATATTGTTTAAAGTAAAAAGCTGACAGCACACGACACAGGCACGACGGACATGGGCAATCACAAAAGCTCACCCTGAGCACACACTCAGGTAAGCTAAAAAGGAGAGAATAATCCAACATAGAATTTGAATTTAAGACAACATAAATGTTCAAGTCAAATTCAGTGTGAACACAACATATTCATTATCACAGCAAAGTTAGGACAGAACAGAATTTCTTACCTATGTAGTCAACATAGCAAGCCAGACTGAATAATAGGATGCCAATACTTGTCACTTTCCTTGGCTGAAATGATCATTTCTTAATTTTTAATTCAAGAATTGATTCTAATGCAATACTACAGTTGTCTTTGTTTCTCGTTTGCTCATCAGAAACACCTAAAATCAATCAAGAATGTTGACTCAACATGATAAGCCTAACACACCTCGTTGCAGAGTTATCTATACATAAAGCTAATTTGTGTTAGAAATTCCTGGATTCTCTTATTCTCAAGTAACTGACTGAAAATCACTTATCATATACATGTCCCTGTAAACTTGACATGTGATATAATTAGCACAAAATCAGTAAGTAAATATCTACACATGCCTGACCATTCTGTAAAGGGATCTTGAAGGTCCAGGAAGCAGTCATTTTTTAGTTACAGACTGAAAACCATATTAAAAGTTTAGGCCAATGTGAGCTAGACTCTTGATCCTGGGTTTCCTCCTCCCACATCTAACCACCATAAAAAACAGGATTTATCTACGCATCATGCCAAACCATCATGTAAAGTTTGAAGGTCCTGGAATCAGTTGTTCTTGAGTTATTGATCAGAAACTGTTTTCAAAGTGCAGGCCACTGTGATCTTATCCTTTGACACAGAGGGTCCAAAAACAAAAGCGTTAATCTACTCATCATGGCCAACATAGCTACCAAATCACAAGTCTCTGTGCCCATATGTTCTCAAGTTTTTGATTGGCAATGCAGTGGTCTACTGAGCAACATCTACAGAACATTATAATCCCTCTTCTCTGAAGTGAGGCATAATCTGCAGCTGGTTATGTAACCTTTTACTAGTTTTAGGTACATCTTTAAACATGACCTCAACATTTTAAACAACTATCACAGAATCTAAACAGTGCAAGTTTCAAAGTAATATGAGCTTATGAAGGCTACATAAGTAACAGGTAAACAAACTGTATAAAAACAGGGGGGAAAGTTAACCTGAACATTCTTTAACAATATACATAATTCACACTTTAATCTACCTATGAGGGAACTAGTCTACTTTCCTTGAAGATGTTTAAAAATGTAGAACAACAATTCTATTTCAGAAGTAAACAAATACATTTACATCATGCATTTAAGTCTGTACTCTGCTAGAAATAAAATGCAAGTTTAAATTGTAATAAATACATGCACATTGTTATATAAAGTGTTCTCAAATCAACATTGCAAAATAAAAAATACAAAATGTAAAAATGATAAACTTAGAGTCTATATGACATTTTGAAATACATGATGCAGTAAAACACACATGAAAACTGAACATCTATATCACACGTTGGTCTTGGATAGAGGGAATGAACTGGATTACATGGTTCGCATAATGGCAACCTGTCCTAACATTTTTTTTCATACGATTTTTATAGCAAATATATATATATATTATATTTTTGTTGAGGTTGAATTTTTTTTTCTTTTTTTCTTTTTTTTTTTTTAAATAACACTTTTTTTTTAAAAGTTTATTTTCAGTTTTGTTCTTTTTTTGGTATTTTCATTTTTGTGTTTTTTTTTGGTAACATACACAAGGATATTTTTGCTCAAAGCTTTCTTTTTATTTCATTTTTGTGTTTATAAACAGAAAAGAAAAGCAATTCTAAAGATTAAACACAAGCTTTCAGATGCTGTCTTAAAAAGGATTTAATTCTGCGAGATTTATATATTTTATGTATGTATATCTTGGTTTAAAAACAAAAAGAAAGCAAAGAACAATTCCTGTGAAGTTTTTTTTTTGTAATAACTTTTCTTTTTTTGTAACATTTTTTTGTATTTTTTCTTTTTTTTGTAATTTTCTCCCATTTTTTTTTTTTTTTTTTTTTTTATTAAATATTTTTTTTCCTTCAATTTCTGTATCTTGTTCTATATGCATAAGTTACATACCATATCCCAACATTTACCTCCCTTGATACAGCATTCATACTTATATACAATATATGTTATTTGTTTTTTTTTTGTCGGACAAGGTATAAGTAATCAATGGGTAAACCAAGTTGTTGACAATATTATTTACAGCTTCAGTAATGGGGATGCAAATCACTCAGTTACAATCTTCAGCTCTGGTAGCCTCCAGAAGAAATTGCCCTAATGAAGCATCAACATTGTGGCAAGTTTATATTAATCAAGGCTCAAACAAGTTAACGTATCTTCATATACTTGGTATTATCATAAACAGCAGAAGTAAACTTGTCCATGGCATATAAATGCCTGGCTAAAATATCTCAGCAAAAATGTCATCCAAGGACCTAACCCCTGAAAACTCTGCAAAAACTTTTTGGTTGAAGCTTAAATTAGCAACTACAACAGCTGGTTTTATTTTATTGCTTGTTGTCACCTACCCCTACTATCTTGCTGGGATGAATTTAATCAACTTATTTATGGAGAAAATTTATACAAAAGGAAGGTTAAGTATATGCAAGAGGAGGACCAGTTCAATATAAGAACTTTCAAAATTTCATTAGCAGTTTATTGAAATTGCTTACTTGAATAATGCTAAATTTTTGTTTGTGAAAATAAAATCATTGAATCCCATCTGAAGTTTGTGAAAATAAAATCATTGAATCCCATCTGAAAAGTCAAAAAAGTATATTTCTTCTGAAAAGTACCAGAACTGTAAGATATCTGTCTCAATATGACATTTTGCAGGGTAGCTAAAAAGCAAAGACAAGGACATACAAGCATTTCCTGAGAAATGGGTCTACTTCAAACAAGCAAACTACTAAAACATATCAAATGAGAGTGGGTTTGGAAATGCATTTGAAAGTAAAGAATAAACTTTACATCTGCCCAAAATAATTCTGAAATTTTGAATAATAAATATAAGAAATGTCAGTCATTATACTACACATTCAGAGCAAAACAATATGTAGCATTGAGAGGAAGTAGTTCCTGTATTTTATATGTTTCTTTACTTGCAAAAAGAACAACATCAAATCCTGATTACAGGTTTTTTTACACAAATGACACTTCAATCAGAAAACATTTGACCTGTAATAACTGTCACCGAAAAGCTGTAAGAAGTAATTTAATTAAACTTGTCTATTCTTCTTTTAGTGTTTTAAGTTCTGAGTTACTGCTACACACATGATTTATTACTGTTAATGGAAACTGAGACACTTAATGATATATGAATATTCAAATATTTCAGAAACACTATTTCAGAACTTATTTATTCAGTATTTGATATTAATGAAGTTTAAACTTGCTTTATCTGTCTGCAAATTTTCCAGTGACTAAAATCAATTAACATTTTAGAAAAATTAGATAAACTGATTATATCACCTGTACTTTTGTGCTTCATGCTGTAAAGTAATGTTTTACTGCTTCAAAGAGTCATTATATAATTAAATCTCTGCAGGATCACATTTCTTAATGTCTTCTTTTTAAACTGCAGATACAAAATTTACATGATAATATAGTTTTCAATATATCTCATTTAAGATTTAAATGTTCATTGCATAGACTGTATACTGAAACCTATCAATGACAAAAAAATAATAATAAATTAAAATTCTGACTAGGATGAAAGGCAAAACAGTATATACACAACATTTTTTCAGCATTGAAAAATCAAGTCTGTGAATACGTTTGAACGGTAATACAATTTTCATTCCGAGATAAAAATAAAACATAAGGACTTCTTGTATTATTTCTTCAACAAAAAACTAAAATTTGCTCTAAATATGTTATGAAATTTATCAAATTATATCTTATTATAACTATAAGCAACTGAAATTATAATTTTGGCACTTTTAACGTCTTGTAAGTACAATGTTGCCTGTGGACACGTACCAATTCTGTAACGTCATTTTAAACTTCTTAATACAAGGAGGGGAAAGAAAGAGATAAATGTCTATTGATAAAATCATGTTTCCGATGTAACTATGTTAAATTTAAATGTACCCTGTTGTCTTAATTTCATGTTAACAATATTAATGCTCAACATTTATTTAATGCCAGGTTTATCTGAAGTAAAAGCTTTCTATGTGGAAGAATTGGTTGGTTAATTATATTTTTAATTTTTTTTTTCTTTTTTTAAATCTGAACTATTCTAATAGAATTAATATCAGTTTCAATGCATGTTCTTTAAATCTACCAATAACCTATACTTACCCTATGTTTCAAGCTCAAAAACTGAAGATACTGTGGGCAAAGCTTAACTCAATGTAAGTGTTGGTCTGTAACTCAGTAGAGATCACTATATAATATTCATTTTACAAATGCAATTTTTCCAAATACTAAAATAAGAAAGAGAAATATCTTCAAAATCAAAATCCTATGACCTAAAATTAATAAAGGCAAGACCTCTGACCTTTCTTGTTTCAAACTAACATAGACTTATTGCTATATAAAGCGAGCACTGTGTTGCTATTTTACATCACAATGAAATTGGAAATCCAGTGTTCTGGTGTTTACTGATCACATGGCCACTTTGGAATAATGAACTTAATATCAAATCTAAAATAAAGCTAAATAACATCTCTAACATAATGACTAACATGTACAGAGCAGTAACAGCGATTCATTGTGCTTCTACAAGCATTCACTGCTTAATATATAATCCACTAACTTAGCAAAACAGATAAGCTAATTTTAACATTAACTTCTGCAATCTCTGGTTCTCTGAAATGATATGATGAAATCTTTGATGAAATATATCACACTATTCTAATAAAAAAGATCCTTGATGAATATTCATTATCACACTAGATTTTTTACCGCAGTTTCTATGGAAACAGATGAACTTTACCACCAGAGGGAGCGGAGGTAAATGGAATTTCTACATGTAGCTAATTATACACACAATTCTAGTCTCCCTCAGTCAGTGTCCTAATGACAAAACTGTTTTTGATGAGTGTGTAATGAATGAGATCCTTCAGGAAGTGTGATCTCATGAAGCGGTTTCCACAATCTCACTGAGAGTGTGTAATGAGATCCTTCAGGAAGTGTGATCTCATGAAACGGGTTTCCACAATCTCACTGAGAGTGTGTGTAATGAGTATGATGAAACACTTCAAACACTACTAGTTTCCCGTGTACTATCAACTGTCTGCTTCCAGCATCTCGAGGAACAGTTTATGCATCATGATTTTTCCACTCTTCTTCACATCAAACCAGTACTGTTTGGCGAGCAATTTTAGATGAGTCATTGCAGGCAGGAGTAAATACAACTGTCCAACTCTTTTCAGTCCACCATTACTGCGGGATTTTACATAGTCTGTGAGAGCATCATGAAGTTTCTCTTGAAGTGCTTTTCCAGCATCACTTCTCTCTGTTACCACATCTACAAACAAACATTCAAATTTCTGTTAAGTCAAAAGCTATTTTTCAATTACAATGTCTTTCCTAAAGATATCTCCTACAATAATGTCAGGGGTAAAAGTGCAGAATCATGAAAATACTGAACTTAAAGCTGGGGGCCTGGGAGCCGCTAGGGCTCCAGGTGGGTCCAGGGCAACACCCTGGCCAGGGGTCCTGGGGGCCCGGAAGCTCCTGGGTTTTAGCTATATAGGACACTGAAAATCTCATTTCCATGAACTTTCTTGGAGCCCTATTTATTCTTTCTTTCACTTAATTTTTTCAACAAAACCACCAGTAAAAAGCATCATAGCACATATCAACTTCATTTTCGCTTGTTTACAAACTTCTGCATGAAAGTGGACATATTAGAAGCTTTGCCTAATGAATTACCTATTTGTGATTTTTATTGGCTTAATAATCTAATTTTAGCCAATCAAATTTCTCGTAGCTAGCGCAAATTACCGAATTATCAATACTCTGTGACAAAGAGTTCGGCACTATTCGGATGATATCAGAACTTGAATATGGAAGCTTACAAATATCTAAGGGAGTTCACCGATGTCGAATTTGTTTTTATCGAATATAATGCAGTTAGCTTTCTTGTTGTCAGTCTTAGGTCTCGTACATCTTTTACCTTTTATTTGTCGAAGGAACAGGACTTAACCCCCCCCCCCCCCCCCCCCCCCCCACCCTTCCTATCTAGCTGAAACATGATCATTAGAAAAAATATATACAGTACTGAAATTACATTTCTATGGTCTACAACAAGCACAATTCTTTCTCATTAGCATACTGTATATAAAAACATACCAAAATTCAACATCTGATTGGGTTGGTTTGGTTACCAAATTCAACATCTGATTGAGGTGGTTTGGTTACCACATTCAAATATCTGATTTAGTTACCAAAGTCAACATCTGATTGGGCTGGTTTGGTTACCAAATTCAACATACGACTGGGTTGGTTTGGTTACCTTTTTGGTTAGCCAGAAGTTATATAAGTCAGCATGTTCTGTTACTTCTGTTACCACTAATAGAAGTGAAGGATTTGAACTGTCAACTGATATAACTTAACTGATAAAAATTTGTACAGCCAACATCCAAGACAACATTGTTTGTATTACCTATATTAAACAGAATGATGCTCTTCAAGAGCAGGTACTCATCTCTTGTGATGTTCATGCTGGTGAACTTTCTGCACATTTTTCTTGTCAATGTGTCAAGCTCTTTGGAACAGCCATATTTCTCTGCCTGTTCTGTTGTAAGCTTGAAGTCCTCCGCTATCTATTCAACATAGAACAAAGTACATGTCATGTAAGGTACCAACTAGGTTTTAGGAACTTTATAAATAACAGAATAAAATAAATTCATCTCACTATTTTTCCATTAATTATTCACCATGTGAAAAACTAATCTAACTATACCTGCCAATTATTTGCTAAGATCTAACCTGGTTTAACAAGTGTAAAACTGCAAGTTAGACTCTGAGAGTTGTCTTTAAGGGGACAATCCTTACAATTAACAAGTGACATATTGCACATCTACTGTATTGGCTCAGTTGCAATAAAATGAAAAATAACAATTTGAAGAAGAATGCAGGTTCACAAATTTCTGGTTTAGGCATTAGGACACATAGAAAGCATTATATTTGAAATAAATGGCTACAACTCTAAAATGGTAGAACAACAACTCTCTGATAATGTTTTCAGTTTATCTGTTGTACTTGGAATTTTAATGACAACCTTCACATCAGGTAACAATTCATTATCATTCACATTTTTATTTGAAAGAAAGCAGAATAGAATACCCTTTTATTTCAGGACATGCTTCTTAAACTGCTGCAAATATAAATGCAGCAGTATCAGTACATATACCATCCCATCACAGATGACTTAAAAACCATTTAACACTTGACAAATATCCCATGTAATGATCAATACATCAAACACTAGAATAATGATTTTTTTTTTCATATTTTTACTCAAAACATTTTCAATTGTAAGAATAACCTTTCAGGCAATAACACGTTTACTAAACAATGTTACACATTATG
Organism: Cyclina sinensis; assembly: GCA_012932295.1. Classification (NCBI taxonomy): domain Eukaryota; kingdom Metazoa; phylum Mollusca; class Bivalvia; order Venerida; family Veneridae; genus Cyclina; species Cyclina sinensis. The sequence goes on along the minus strand of JAAONU010000011.1, from coordinate 31,652,775 downwards.
TATATGAACTCGAAGTAATATCATATTTGAAATCTTACCCTGAGAACTCCATGATATGGTGATGATCTATAGACAAGGTTGAGGAGGTTGATTTCCAGCCATGAATGCTGAAGGAGATTCATCTGATCTGATAAACTGAGGTTAGAGAAACCTGCAAATACAAATATCACCAGGCTATTAGCACTCACTCTCTAGAAATGATACTTCCCATGAACAATGTCAATTCCATTAGTAACTCATGTAGATATGTTTTACAGAATTTCAAGACTTTTGTTTTGTTGTGATGTTGAGTTCACTCTTTAGGTTTTTTTTGATTTTGCCTGGTGAATTAGTTTCTGATCCTACACCATTCGGTATAAAACTCATTCAAGATATTATCAAGGCAAACATTCTGAGCAAGTTTCATGAAGGCTTGATAAAAGATGTGGTCTCCAGAATGTTAACAAGGTGAATTTTTGATGGTCCACGCTGCACACCACATGACGGACTATAGAAGTCGGACAAATGGCCATCACAAAAGCTTATCCTGAGCATTGCTCAGATGTGCTAAAAGCAGACACACCCACCAATAACTGAACAAATTAAGGAGTAGTTACATACCAGGTACTTGTTTGGCCCAGCTGATGGTAATAACAAGCTCTCTGTCAGCAAGATCTGAGAGTAATGTTAGAAACTTGTGTTCATCATCCTTCATACTAGGGTCAGGTCTAGCATAAAGTTTCTCAAGCTGACCCTCTATCCGGATCAACTGTTGTAACATTTTGTTCTCTGAGACTGAAACATAACCTTTGGCTGTAAAAAAAATACATAAGAACCTTTGGTTACACAAAAACCCAACAAAGCTTAATAAAGCATATTATCTTTGCAACACAATGTTACTTGTTGTGTTCGAGACAGAATTAAGCAGCCAGCACTACATGCCTCAGTGTGTTCAGAATAAAATGTTTAACATGCATTACACACCCGTGTTACCATTTGTTTTAAAATGGGACCAGTGGTAAGAGACTTAAGAGTCCTTTCCTGGCCTTCTATTCATTCAAATATTATAATCATAATAAACAGTATATAAACATTATTCAATACAATATAAAAACATTGTAATCTTAAACTGACAGTTTTCTTCCAGAACAGAGGAGATTATATTACCTACCCATCCTTAACTAGAATGAAAAGCAAGCAAAACACCAAAGCAAAAAGGCAAAATTGCTGTAAATCTCCTATCTTACTCTCCTTTATTTCTAGCATGCGTAATTATTAGGAATGGCAAAATTTGTTCATTTTAGCATTTGAATGTTCTCAAGAACAAGACCTGTCACTGTGAATGGACATAAGCCCCAGAATGTGACCTTGACCTCTGAGCTGGACAACACATTTATGTAAAATCATTTTAAAATACATCCACGAATGACAGAACTGTTGATCAGACATGACCATCAATGCACTTTTATGAAAAAGTGCAAATGTGACTTTGACCTTTGACCTAAAAATCTGGGTCTGCACGTGACACATCGTCTCAATGTGCCACACATTAATGGAAAATTATTTAAAATCCATCCATGACTGACAAAGTTATGGACCGGACAAAAAGCGGATGGACTGACAGACCGACAGACAATTAAAAAACTATATGCCTCCCTTCGGAGGCATAAAAATAGCAAGATGAATGAGGTTATTTTCAAACAAGGAAGATATTTCTGCTCATGTGAACTTACCCATAAAATAAAAAATCTGAGCCAATTTTCAAATTGGGGTATGCGAAACAACTTCTTATTATAAATTCTACAAGGAATAGGGCAAGAAAACTAAAATCTATTTCTAGTCACTATTATACGAGTACCATTTCCTGAGCTTTCATAGACTGAATTAGTGGTTTCATACCTTGGAATACAAGTTGTTTACTTCAATTATATTCAAGTGTTTAAAATTCACGGACACAGATTGTATTTTCAGTATCTGGTATCAGTCTTGGGTAATTCCCTCATTCAAAAATGAAAAAAAATTAAGACCAAGGGAAAAATATGGCTACTACTATTTACTTGTCACATTTTTTACTGCATAATTCGTGGATGGGACAGCATCTATGAAGGTGATCGCGCAAATAAGAGCAACTTTGCAAAGATAGCATGTTGTTCTTCCAGACAACTTAACGTTGAAAATGCTTCTAAATGTTTGAAGAAACTGAAGCTGCCATGATTATTAGCAACATAAATGTGAACTGTTAAGAGGATTTTTGGTACAGAATAAGTCAAACCAAAAACCAGGTAAATATGAAATAAAATTAAGGTTATTGTCTATAACTGACAGACACATAAGTGTATTTTGTTTCTTCATGTGACACAACTGTTGCGTCTCAAAGTTTGGATCCTAACTACACACTCTTTGACACGGACATACCAGTATCTTCTAGTATCTTCTAGGTGATGGTTGAAAACAAAGGCCACCAACATTAGATGATGCATGTTTACTATCCACTAGTTAAAGCAACAATAAGTGTGAATTCATCTGCTTACAATGCCTTTCTCACTTCTTCAATACTTCATAATTTCATTTTTTATGAAAACAAGTACGTAATTTTTTTTTTTTTTCTGAACATTCAAATGCCCAAATACATTCGAACGTTAGGCATTAGGTCCAAATATTCAAATGTTCACTTACATCCCTAGAAATTACTATCTTTTAATTATCATCACTCTCTTATTTTACTGCTCATTCGTATCACTAAGCAAGAATCTATAAATTATGTACATTAAGAAATATGAATGTTTGTTACATACGTCTTAAATGCAATTTTTAACCAAAAAAAAAATTTCTATTTCCTTTAAATCTGCATAATAAAATTCAATGTGTTTACTGTTTGTCAATAAAAGAAAGACTTTAACAATTAAATTGAGCTTAAATCCCATTAACTGTCTGAATGTTACGTTCAATGGGGCAATTACTAGTAATAAAAGAAAATGGTGAAAATGCCACAGCAGATGACAAATAAAAATAAATAATGAGTAACAAAAAATAATATGGACTTAAAGTTAAAAAAAGAAACCACAAAAACTGCATACCACTGTAAGAGTTGTCCAAGCACTGCTTCTTGACGATGGGAAAGATTTGTTGTACATAAGGATATGAATCGGGAGATCTCTTGTATTTCTGTCTGCCTCCTCGAACTCTGTCTAACCTCACACCTGAAAACAGAATAGAAAAAGGTAAGTAACTCACACAGTACAATATGAATTGTCTATCCAGAAATAATCTATCTTGTACTTTACCAGAAACAATCATGCAATGATTACAATAGTGTCTTTGTATTTATGTAACCACCTGAGCTGGATTTGAACTTGGAAACATCAGATCACTAAGCAGACACTCTACAATGTCACCATTAAACCTAGCAAATAGGCAGGGGAGTAGAAGAACCATATTATAACTATCCATAAATCAACCTCAATGTGTCTCTCTACGTTATAAGCTTGTCTCTATGTATGAACATGTAAGCTAATAGTATAAACTATATATACAAAAATTATCTTTTAAGTTGACATTCACTATGAAGCCAATTTTCTCATATAGTAAATGTGGTGTATTTATGCATAATTTACCAGATTCTTAAGGCTACAAAAAAAGAAAAAATAGCCAGTACAGAAAGTCGAACTAGGGATTCTCACAAGCTGAGTAGAAATGAAATGGTATCTCTAGAATTTAATGCAATCAGCAGTTATGTGCAATCAACATCAAACATTGAAATGTCTAACTGTGCCATTTTTGCTTGCACACTTTCAATTATATTCATGATAGCATACAAAATCTTCCTTGGAAACATTTTGTGGATTTTATATATAGTATGTTCACAGAGGACAGCCATCACTGAGAAAATGACTTAATTAACATACAAGCCTGATAAAGAAGCTATCTATAAGCAATTACCAGTAGAGAAAAATAAGAAAAAGAAGACGGAAATATTAGTATTCCAGGATGGTGAGCTGTTTCCTATCATCTGGCTGAGATGGTGTATGAGCTGCAAGAGATAACGAAGACAGTAACGAGAACAAGGAGAAAATTGAACTTTCTCTAACAAGTCCATTCCACACAGTTTTCTGCATACTGGAACACAAGATCATTCTTGTTCTTATGCAAAGTTATTTATGCACAAAGGTGCTGTGGTACTAATAGCTAGTGTAAATGACTGAGGTATTTCAGTAGCAGTTTAGACTGTACAAATTTATACATTTTCTTTGAGATTCTTGTGTAATACTTAAACCTTCACAAATCACTGAAACTTAGTAGGGTTAGACAGTATATCAAGTTAACTCAAGGTGGTTTTACATCATAGTAGTAGGTAGAGTAATGATAAGATTTGACAGAAATAATAAGATTTGACAAAGAGTGTCTCTATTCAGATGCAAACCATTAAGCTGTGTGAATTAACATTACATCAGAAGCAAAGGTGTGTATATGCGGAGCATGGCAGTTCAAAAAAGCTATTTGTTTGATCTCAATGGATAGCAGCTGGAAAACATATTGACATTTTTCTTACACCTGTAAAACAAATTGTCATTCTAAATCTATGGAGAATGATCACAAAACACTGCAGACTAACGCAGTTATGACAGTATTTGGAATGATTCTGGTCTTATGATTTACACATACAAACATACCCATAGCCTTTTTATGCCCCTGAAGAGGCATTAAGTTTCTGACCTGTCCATATGTCTGTCTGTCCAAAAACTTTAACATTGACCATAACTTCTTTATTAATAAGTGGATTTACTTCATACTTGGATACAACACTCCTTTGGACAATACCTTCCAACTGACATATATTTATTTGACCTTGACCCCTGAATGACCTTCACCTTGAAGATCCAATTGGCCAAAAACTTTAACATTGACCATTACTTCCTTATAAGTAAGTGGATATACTTCATACTTGATCTACAACTTATCTACATCTGGTCCATAAGTCAGAGGCCAAAGCACCACTTCGGGGGCATTGTCACCTTACAGTGACAAAGAACTATCATCCTTGAATAAACAATATCTTTAAATTACAGTCCCTCGATAAGAAACCTTACCTTGAGACCTGTACTTATACCTGTAGTCATCAATTAAAAATTGTAATGAGAGCTGTGCAAGTTAACAAACTCGTGCAATTAAATTCAACTTCTTCATCATATCTATTAATTCAATTTGTCATATCAAAATCCAACACAAACATTTCTGTGCACGCTGAGACATTTAATAAGTCTTAAGTAATTAGGCATCACATTTACAAAGCTCAACTCTACGATTTTTAAAAAAAAAACCCTTGGACATCCTTTCAGATGGAAAGTAGACCGCTAAATCACTGCTTCCAGCAAGTCCAAACACTAATCTTTAGTAAGAAACCACCCTACTTCTCAAATGAAGAGACTGACTGTCCAGCAAAGAGGTCAATTCTATTATTAAGGTTACAGTGATTCTGAACCAGTCACCATTAAGCAAACTGTGACCAAATCATAGTCATGACAGAAGAACATTACAGCCATCTTGGGGGATATATAAAACACAAATCTATGTTACAAGTAAAAGACCTTAATTTGCATAATATGGTAGTAATTTGGTCAGAAAGGCAAATGTCTATCTAATCAATTATATGGGATTGAACAAGTGACCTTTCCCTCAAATTTCCAAACAAGGACAGAAAATGAATGGGTTAGTTTTATTTCTTAAGCATGTCTATGTATAGATCAGGCAATATATATGAAGCATCGACTGTTGTTATTGTTACTACACTCTAAATGTTTTCTTATAATTTAACAATACTTATTAGAGTAATTCATAGTTGATATTAAAAGAGACAATCACATTCTGTTCTTAAAAGTACTGACTTTTTTTGTTCAAGAGCATGCAGATTTGAATAAGACATGAACTGGTCACATTTATGTACTTGGAAGTTACCTACTCTCAAGTTAATGTAAAAATGTCACGTTTTCCTGCATTACATCACTTGTGCTAACAAACCGTGTAATTGCAGTCTTGCAAAATGCAAAAATGTTACAGGTACAATTAAAATTCATTCAGCATATGTTAAGAGTTACAGTTACTTCTAAACAACTAAGACTTGTCTTATTTTGCAATTCATACAGGTTAGACCTCAACTGATTGAGGAGTGAGCCTGAATACATAATGAACTACAAACAATGTAGCTACAGTGACAGCTATATATCAATAGACCCACAATTAATGGAAGTACTGACCATTCCCAAAGGTCCTTTAAATGATGCTTACATCTCAGTTCCTAATGATATATCATTTTCCATACATTAGTCCTTGCCAATATTTGTTTCAAGTCTGCGCCTATTTCAATATCATATACAAAACAAATTTTAATGTTGAATCTTCTTGAACTCAAGATACCATGATGAACAAACAAATTTTGGAAAACAACAACAAAAATCTTTTCACTCACAGAAATTCTCAACAGGTCATGTCTTTCAGAGGTACTTTTTCAAAGGAAATGTCAAAAACATAAATGTACAGAGAAAAAGATGGCACATAGCTCATAAAACAGCTCTGTAAAGGTCAGCCTGACATTTTACTATCACTAGTGTGATGCAAACTACCTGAAGAACTTGCCAAAATATCTTACATGTAATTATCAGGTCAATGAACTGGCTGTTAAGTTATGAAACAAGTTTTTTTTCCTAGAGAAAAGTATATCAAGTGGAACATCACAAAAACAAGAGCTGTCATAAGACAGCATGCTCAACTATTCACAGCTTTTCAGTTTAAAGAGACTGACTCACAGAATTGAGCTGAGAAATTTTTTCATTTAAAATTCAAGAGAAGTTAATATACTATGGAAAAGAAACATATATTGCTTCTATACACCATGAAAAATGAAAAAAAATGTTTTGCTTTTACCAGGATTCGAACTCGTGCTCTTTCAGTCAGTAAAATATAGAGCAATGATCTACACCACTGAGCCAGTGAGGAAAGTTACAAAGTTTCGTCAAAATTAATAATATAACTCAAGTATCTACCCTGTGACTGAAGCGGTAAATTTTTTATGGATAAAAGTATGTAAAACTTTATATTTTGATGTTTTTCTGTAATAACAAATGAGTCAGTAACTTGGTTTAAATACATTCTTCACAATTATGGCTAGAATTTCTAAATGTATAAACATTTTCTTTTTTTTTATATCGTCGGCCCATCTGTGAGACAGTCGCTTTAAAGCTGCTTGTGAAACATAAAGGTATTGTTGTGTTAAAAAAAAGTCTAAGCAATGTGACTTTGAGTTTTTGACACCTCAAAACAACAGGAATCCACTTGATGTGGAGCAGGTCCATGTCAATCAACTGTGACCTTGACCTTTGACCCCAAATAAAAATGGATCATCCTTGATGTGGTTGAATTCCATGAGTAAGGTAGGAGACAAGGAAAGCAAGTTATATTCCAGAAAAAGTTGTCTTATTTTCTAGGCATTGTGACCTTGACCTTTGACGGTTTGACCCCAAAATCGATAGGGATCATCCTTGGTAGGGTGGAAGTATATGTCTTAGTTTTCATGTAGGTAGATGATTAGGACAGCAATTTATGGTCCATAAATGGTTTCCTTAATTTGAGGCTAGAGAACTAGAAAAGGGACATAATCTGAATAATACTAGACAATACTTCAAACCTTTCAGAAGTCTCAGCCTTATGCTTTCTGGCTAGAAGATTTTAAAGAGTTTATCTAAGGAACATCAAAATATTTTTATCAGTCAATGGGTTGTTGAGGAGAAAAGCTTTGAAGTTTTACCTTTTGGTTGCCATAGCAACCAGGGTTCTGCACGGAACTCAATTATTTTTTTTTTAAATCTCAAAGGGGTCCAGGCAAGGAACATCCTGGTAAAGAAAAAGGTTGAAAGAAGTTCAGAGGAGATGTCATCTGCAATTGTTGATGTATAGACGGACACTGGACATCAGGCGATCCTAACAGCTCACTTGAGCCTAGCAGCACAGGTGAGCTACTAAAAAGTTGATGATGGGCACAAGGCGATCACAATAGCTCACCCTTAGCACAATGTTCTATGATGATCTAAAAACAAAACAGTGAATAAACCAAATGTAAACTTATTATCCAACTGTGACCCTTACTTCTAACTGTTTATCTGAAACTACTGACCAGCAGGGTCCTTCTTAGAATTAATTGCACAGACAAAAACTGTAATTTCTAAAGAAACAGGATGCTGGAGGCCTTGACATGAAGGTAAAAGTGTCACATACATTAATTTTTAATTTATATCTTGGAGACAATTTCTTGGTCAAGGGCAAAAATTTCCCTGACATGTCAGACAGTCCCATCAACACCAGGGACAAAAAGTACAGAGACATTAACTTGGCAGACTTTTTCCATCTGTCTCACACTTACTCAGTAATCAACTGATGTTAAGTCCCCATTGCCTCTCAGACATCCATGCATATCCTGTATCATAAAACTCTGCCTTTCCCCTCTGATGACGTAAATACATATTATATCAATAGGAAACATGTGGAAGCATGAAAAGGCCAGAATTAAGAATGAGAATGACGCAATAAGCTACTACTAAAGAATTTCGCAACCCTCTTAACAATGAAGGGAAGTACTTTATTTATACAACAACTACTTCAATTTTTATTGGCTGTAACAGCCTCTGTTGCTAAATGAAGACATTCATTGATCTAGGAATGAATAGGCGAGTAGTGAGTAGCTATGCTATCTTGTGACCTGGATATAGGACTAGATCTACGCTTTCTTGTATCTTGCATCAATTCGGTAATAATTTTCTTTTAATCAATTTCTTGTAATTGCCTCACAGTGCATGACTGATAAACATCTACTCCCCAAGGCAAACCTGAGACATGGTAAAGCCAGAACTACTAAAAAATGTCAAGTTATATCTTTTCATCTAAAAAACGTATGAGAATAATAATAATAAGGCTTAATTAGGCCAAAAATCATTTAAGATTACAAGTAATTTTGTGAGAAAAGAGCAAGGGCACTTAGACCAGAATTTATCTCCCCTGTTCCACATGTTAAAAGGCAGGTAAATAAAACTGTCAAAAATCTAATAATAATAATATTCTTTTTCTCTCCCTCAGTAAGTTAAAAGTCCAGTAAACTAATGGTTAATTACAGCAACTCCTCTCCAGTAAAATTTGTAAAGTTTCAAGAAAACTGTCCACTCATTCTAATAAAGACTTTCTGGACAAAATGATCAATCACAAGCCTACATCTGAGACTACTAATTCATCAGACCTATCAAGGCTATCATCTATTGCTCTGTCCAGTTGTAAGATAAAACTTCACATCCACAGTAATAATAAAGAGAGCAGTTGGCAATGTTAACCATGAAATTATGACTTTTTGGCAACAGAAGTATTGCTTACAAAACAGCATAAAAATCAACTTATATAACTTTAAGAAATGTATTAGATTAGCCTTGTGTTTGCACAACATGGCTTAAATGTAATTTCATCATCGATTTACTTCCATTATAGAGCGTATTTTACTAGACTGTATTTATTTTAGTGTAAGAGCATGATAATAAAACTTGCAGTAGCTTGCTCTATCAAGAGATTCTTTTTTTGCTCGGTAATAGAAAATTAAATGACAGTTTGAGTAGTATACACAAGGACATTTTTCCAATGCCTTGTTGTCAGTGCTATCAGGTACAAGGGACTCGGAAAAGATTAATTTAGAATGTATTGGCATACATACAAGTCATGCTTAACATACAATGTTGAAATGGAAAATTTTTAACTGGATAATGTTTAAGTATCAATAACCTTCTAATGCCTTCTTCTTTAAATTTCTATGCCACTTTCTTACATGTGTCATCAAACTGCTGAGGATTAGTCAAAGATAGGTAAATTAAATTCTGCTGACTGGGTAATCCTTTAAACTGATCTTACTTCAAGTAAGACCCTGATTTTTTCTGAATTATTCCAAACCTAAAGAACTTACTGCCTTCTTTCAATTAATTAAACATTCTGTTAAATAAATTGAATGCACGACCATGCATAGATATTCATTATAAATAAACATGTTAACCAAATACAGCTATGTAAATAAACAAATTAAAAGTTAAATTAAAGCATCTCAAATTACTTATACAAGATCAAAACATCTTATACCAGGAGGAAAGATTTGATTGAATACAGATTCAATCTGTTCCCATAATCTATTCAATGTAATATATGACAGTTTTCTGGCCCATAATGCCAATGATCTCAGATGAAAAAACAGTCTTTCTTAACTTTACCCTTTCATATGGAAACCTGTAGCCAAATTTCTGCTGTATATTTTCTAAAAATGTCAGACGGTGTGTAAATCTCTTGTCTGTTTTCTGAAACACTAACTAAATGTCCAAAAACGTGAGTCTTGGACTCGGTTCAGGTATAAATTATTTCAGGACAGCCAATACAAGTCAGCTAACCTTGAATTTGATTCAGTATTGTTCTACCAAGACAAGAAAAAAAAAAAAAAAACTTTAAGAAGCATTTAAATATATAATAAGTGAAAACTACTTCAACATGTTTTGATTTTGCTCATATCAATGCAAAGAAAATATTAAGTAAGTGGATATAAGTTCATATAAATTCAAAATATCAACATGTAAGAATCTATTGTCTATTTTCTTTAGTTATGTATACTGAACATTTACACAAAAGCAAATATTCACAAACATTTTTAGCTCGCAAATTTTACAAATTTTGCATTGCTAACTTTACAATTTGTACAGTATAGTGCCTCTTTAAACTACCTCCATTATTACTCCAGGTATCTAATTTAATACAAATTTTTTGTCAAATTTCAAGGTTCACAGATAGGTGCCTATCTGTATAAAGGATCAATTTTCAGTCTATCTGATAGTCCCTATCATTTCTGTAGGTAACATGAAACTAAGCAATGAATGAATGACCACTTACAGAAAGAACATTACATTGAAAAGACCTGTTAATCAGTTGGGTATTATGAACAGGAGTGTAAAATGCTAGGCAGAGAAAAATAATGCTAAATGAGCAGAAATCAGAGGAAATCTTTATATTACCTGTTCATGCTAGGTCAATGAATCTATTAGTCATGCAAAGGATAATTTATTATAATGTACAACATTTTCTTAATTGTCACCCTTGATACAAATTTCTTTGCCTGAACAAGCAGGAAGAAGTAATGTATAAAGCTTTGTCAAACCATTGCTCATCATTCAGATAAAAGCCAAACTCTGAGGGCCTCCCTATCCTTAGGAGCTGCATGTCAGTGGCTGTGGTAACATGCAGGACTTGTAACCAAGAGGTCTTAAGTTCAATCCCCCACTAACACTTGTAGCAAAGGTTGAATGGGACTTTTAAATGAGATCCGACGTACACAGAGCATGTTAAAAAGCCGAAGTGAAGTTTCTGTGGAGTGCAACATACAGAAAACATCCTAGGAGTTAGGAGTTGTCAGTCACATAAGCAACCAGTACCAATAGTAAGTCACATCAGAGAGAAGGATGTTTTCTGTATGTTGCACTCCAGCTCCACATCCTAAATTAACAAAACTCCTCTGGTGGTGTCAGTCACATGGGCAACCAGTACAAAAAGTAAGTCACATCAGAGAGAAGACATTAGGAGTTGTTAGTCACATGGGCAACACGTACCAATAGTAAGTCACATCAGAGAGAAGACATTAGGAGTTGTTAGTCACATGGGCAACCAGTACCAATAGTAAGTCACATCAGAGAGAAGACATTAGGAGTTGCCAGTCACATGGGCAACCAGTACCAATAGTAAGTCACATCAGAGAGAAGACATTAGGAGTTGTTAGTCACATGGGCAACCAGTACCAATAGTAAGTCATATCAGAGAGAAGACATTAGGAGTTGTTAGTCACATGGGCAACCAGTACCAATATTAAGTCACATCAGAGAGAAGACATTAGGAGTTGTCAGTCACATGGGCAACCAGTACCAATAGTAAGTCACATCAGAGAGAAGACATTAGGAGTTGTTAGTCACATGGGCAACCAGTACCAATAGTAAGTCACATCAGAGAGAAGACATTAGGAGTTGTCAGTCACATGGGCAACCAGTACCAATAGTAAGTCACATCAGAGAGAAGACATTAGGAGTTGTCAGTCACATGGGCAACCAGTACCAATAGTAAGTCACATCAGAGAGAAGACATTAGGAGTTGTTAGTCACATGGGCAACCAGTACCAATAGTAAGTCACATCAGAGAGAAGACATTAGGAGTTGTCAGTCACATGGGCAACCAGTACCAATAGTAAGTCACATCAGAGAGAAGACATTAGGAGTTGTTAGTCACAAGGGCAACCAGTACCAATAGTAAGTCACATCAGAGAGAAGACATTAGGAGTTGTCAGTCACATGGGCAACCAGTAACGATTATAATTCAACTCCAAGAGAAAACCCCATCATTATCATCTTTCAGACTGAATAAAAATAACTGCCTGATTTTTATCTAAACTCTGTTAGACAAAATCAAGATGAAATACAAGTAATGTCAAGGGGGCACTGATGCCCAAAACAAGGCAAGAAAGAAGTGAAAAAGTGTAAGATGTCATTGACCATCTGTAAACAATCACTGATAATCTGTGATGGCTGACAAAACACTGCAAAAGTAGATTTGGCAAAAAAATTCCTATATTTCTAGATTTTAAATTTTATTAAACCCCAATTTACTTACTCAAATAACAGACATGGACAGAACAGTTATGTGGCTGCAGCAAATAAATCAATGGAGCAGACATGAAGACTTTGCCAATGCTCAGTTTAGTGTAAGTGACATATAATTATCATTTCATTAATTTCTATCCTCTGGTAACTTCCAAACTTTACTGCATAACTGAATACTATATACAATATCAATCATTTTATGATAAAATAATTTAAACATATATAGGAATTTCAACCTCTGATTTGTAAACTGTTTGGCTTCATTAATTAGATTTTTTTTCACAACAGTAACTGGGGTTGAAATGCAAGACTGCTAAGCTCCAGGTTTCTAAAAAGCCAAGGTACAGACAGCCATCAGCAGACAGACAACACTATCTGGACCAGTAACAGAGCATTCTCTACTGTCTATATAAGTCTATATAACACTAAATCCAGTTTGCACTCTGACGTTATTTTTTGCAAGAAATTGTTGGCATAATGAAATAATTTGTCACAGACTAGCAGCTAGAAAAAATCAACATAAGCACTTTATTCCATCGCATTCCCTTTGGAAGGCCCATCTACTTCTTCCAATTACTTAGCAATTCATTTGATAACTATAATAATGGAAATGTCTTATACATAGACAGTAATTTTGTCATTATTAAATGTAGTCGGCAGTCACTTTAAAGACCAATTACAAAATTTTATAGTTAATTCAGTGACTATAAAACAAACTGTGCTCTTACACAATAACATTTACAACTAGACATAGTAAAATCACCATAAACTTAGCTATGGTTTATCTACTGAAGTAAGTAACAAGGTCAAATATAAAAGGAAAACAACAAGCAAATTTTAAGAAAATTATTCTTAGTATTTGCCACGGGAAGGTAAGTTGTATGAGGAAGTTGTAGTAAGGTAGTGACATATGAAGAGAAAAAGCTTTATAGATCAACAGATTTATTGAACATGTACGTTCACAAAAGTGAAAGAAAAACATGCAAAATATATGTTCTTTTTTTGCAAGTACCAGGGCTGTTCGATAAATTTGTTGAATTTTGCTACATTTCACTCCACTTTTAACATTTCTTCCTAAAATTTGGCATACTATTGCATTGACGTAATACACATAAGCTATAGAAATGTCAAGGAGTATACCGTAAAAATTCCATTTATAGCCCGGGCTTTTATTAGAATGGCGGATTGTTCGAAAGTTGGGGATGGGCTTTAACTGGAGACACATCTTCACAAGACAGACCGATTTTCTAAGCAGGGCTTTATAAATCCACTCCCCCCTTATAATTACAAGAAGAAATCGAATCCGGAGAAAGAGCAGATGTTGACTTATTTCAGACAACACTAAAATCTGTTCGTTTCTGCTATTACAGTACATGTATAGTCCGGTATGTGTGACAGGAATTTTATGGACATACTTACTAGTACAAACACAACAGCAATATCAGGAACAAATATGGGTGAAAAAAAATGTTAACAATCCTGTCATATTAACTTACCTTCCCTGAGCATTCCAACAAAAAGACATTTCTGAAACCGGCATGCCTGACAAGCCTTCCTTCGTCGTTTTGTTATTTCGCAGTCACCATTGGCCGGGCAAGAGTAATCTATATTTCCTGTAAGTAAAAAATATACCGTGTTGATTTGAACAATATCATTACACTGTGACAACTGGTTAGATGCTTGCCTTTTAAATTTCCCATGGTAAATTTCTTTACAAATTTTAATTTCTCCTTTTGCTGAAATGAAACTGCTGCTGTTTATGCAAAATGAAAGTACAATGTAAACCAAATGTACATTGTGAAGATCAGGTCAAGGGGAAGTTATTCTGTGAAATAACAGCAATTATAGGGAGCGAGTGTTTGAAGTTACACATATCATGAAATCCTTCATGGTCCAAAGGATGTATTTCCAAATCTGAAGTTTTCTGGTAACTATGCAATCTACTGTGTCTATTAATGTTTCCAAATTTGAAGTAGTTCATTTGGTTATTTTCTGGTAACTATGCAATCTACTGTGTCTATTAATGTTTCCAAATTTGAAGTAGTTCATTTGGTTATTTTCAAATGATGAATGTTGTATGTGTATATTTTTCAACATTTTAAATAGTTCTTTGGTTTATTTGCTTTGATAAATTGATGGAAATAGTACTAGCTAAGACAACTTGAAGAGATAAACCCTAAAACCTAATATTTTTGTCACCATACTTCATGATACTGGTTACATAATTACTGTCAATAACTCTTGGCATCCAGGCTTTAACTTAATTTAAAGTATAGACTATAAGCCTAAGTCAAGATGCAGAGTATGTAACACAAACATTCAGTACTGCACTTGAAGACATTACAATCAGGAAATTATGACATCAAATTCAGAGACAGCAATGTCAAGCAATAACTTTAAACCTGCTGTTCCTTCATGCATATTAGACATATTTAGATATTTATACACACCCTTAAATAAGAATGACTATCTGTTGGATTTTGTATAATCCTACTTATGCATGTAGTGAATGTTTGTCTTTCTTTTCTAATCATTTTGTCCTTTAAAATTGAAAATAAACATTTTAAGCTGCAGATGCCTGCAAAAAAGTATTATTTAGTTTAATGACTAATATTGTATTGTTGTATTCTTATTTATGATTAAGTATTATAATTTTAATAGAATACGACACCCCCACCCCACCTCCCCATCCCCTCTCCGATGTCAAAATTTAAGGTAAATAAGTATGCCTAATAAATGAGCATAATTTTTATACAGTGTTCCGAAATCTGCCAGGATTTTCTAACAATACTTTTAGATATTTGTTTACTGTTTTATATTATATGAATATACATGAAAATAAAATTTAATACTTAACAAAAGCAACAGAGACCTCTCTTGTACTTAAAGTGCTTCACATAAAATTAATCAATTTTGAATATCTGGTAAATACAACATCTTGCATCACCTTTACCTGAATTGCTGTAAATAATGACTCCTTTAGCAAGCTGAGAATGCCAGTTCCATTTTTTCCCCCAATAGTTTGGCAAGTGTGCCAAGTACAAATGTCAGGAGTTCATACAAGGCTGTTTACATTCACTCAAGAGAAGAAACAGCCCTGGAAGACTTGAGGAGATATTTTAATGTAACAGAAATTAATTTGGACAAGATACTACCTTGGTTTCACAATGATTTACAACAATACAGCAAGTCAGTAAATATTTTGACAAATATTTGGTCCTCTACTTGGTAAGTTACTGAAACAAAATGGATTTTTCCCCCTTTGTTTTTATTCACCTTCCTAAGATACTAGGACTGACAAAAAATGATATAAACTTAACAGTGACACTTATTACTACACTTTTTAACTCACTTTGGACTATTAAAGTGACTGACTACATCTAGATGGGTCAATGATGCATAAAAAAGAAAATGTTTATATATGTAAAAATTCTGCTTGTAGTTGTGAAGAACATATCTAAACTAAGTTACTGTCTCTGTCTTTGTAACAGGAACACATCATAATATAAAGTTTTTCACACTTTCATCAGTAAAAATTTACCCTGTTAGTCACAGGGAAGGTACTTTGTTTAAATTGTTAATTTTGACATTTGTAAAGAACATTCCACAGAGGTCTATATTTTACTGACCTGAAGGGCATGGGTTTGAATCCTAAAATCAGATTCTTTTTTCTTCAGTTTTCATAACGTATAGAAGCATAAAATTATGTTTTTGTCATTAAAGTATATTAACTGCTCTTTAATTTTGCAGAAAGAAAAAAATAAATTCTGTAAGTCAGTCGCTCTGAAACTCAGTCAAACATTTTAAATGAAAAGTTGTTGGCCAGAGGGAGACAAGAATAAATGTTTTCAAAACATGTGTTATAGTGTTGATCTGTTCTTTTGAAGAAGAGAGTTAAGCAGCTATGCTATACAAGTGAAAAATAAGCTTAACATTGACGTCAGAGCAGCAGAAAGAGTTCATCTCAGGTTGAAATATATGAAAATATCTTTCCTACGATTCTCAGAGAAAGTCACAGGTTTACCTGGGAAGACTGAATTGGGTAGCAACTGGTATTATCAGTTTTCTTATGATGGACATGATGTGATATAACAGCTAACTTTCCTTCACTAGTTACAATAGAATAAGGTGTAACTCTGTTAATTTTCAGTGCATCATTCATGCAGAGGTATAGTTTATCTTAACATTCTTGAGAAAGTACAGTACTGTTGCCAATGTAAGAAATGCTCCTACCCATATATGTCAGTGATAGCTACATGCTCAATCCCATGGCTATCTAGTAATGAGTGCAAAATCTCACTAATAAGGTTACCTGTTATAGCCACTAGATAGAGTGTACACTGTGTATGACAGAAATAACAAGCAAGATGATGCTTTGTGATGAATAATACTAACAATGTCACATGACCTTTTCATCAAGAATTTTCATTTGAAAGTACCATGAATTATTTGAAATTATATTCCTGCATAACCATTTATTTGAACTAGGAAACAATACTTTTGAAACCATGTCTGTCAATGTTACTGTAAAACGTCTCGGGAATATGTCCAAGTTCAGATTGGGTATGTTCAGTCTTACTTCAATGAACTTACATCCAAAAACTGGAAACAAATATTTATATAGGCCACTAACACCTTGGTATGCAAGAACTGCCACTGTGCTGAATTGTTTACATGAGACAACTATTGTGAGTTACTCAGAAATGGTTGTTAACCTTATCTATTTATTCCTCTGCCACAACAATTAATCAGTTGAAAGGCAATCAGTTGAAGATAAACACTTCCTACTAAAAGAACTGTGAAGAATTCATAAAAGGTTACATTTATTGCTTTATGTCTGAGAGTGGAACTCAATTGTTCCACACAGCTTGTAAACTGAGCATTCCAAACCTGTAAACAATGGCTTCCTTCCAAACAGTCATTGGGCGTGAAAATGTTCTATCTTATGATATTATCTTCTGAACAGTGTAAACTCAAAATCTGATATCTTCCACATTATCAGCAGAAAACATTTGCCCACAGAAGTCATATTACTGTAGTCCTGCTGACCTAAGATAAAAATGTTTCCTACTGTTACAAAAGAAAACTGATTCAAATCTTTCTGTGCTTCACTGGTACACAATACTCCAGTAGCCAGGGCATTCATTTGTGCTGAGCAAAGTATACAGACATTATATTTATAAGCACTAACAAATCCTATCAATTCATTTTACTTTGATCTATAAATTCTTTCATCAAAAAACCTATTCAATCAACAATTCATGTACAGTAAGTAAGCTAGATAGAAAAACTGTCCTTTTAGCATTAATAAATCAATATGCTAACAATTATTTTCCTGCTTTCTAAAGTGAACGCCTTCAGGTTTTTTTTCGGAAAGTCAGTTTTTTTGGCAAAAAAAAAGAGGCTTTTTTAAAACAGGTGTTCCTGCACTAATTGGTAAATTATCATGTCATATACAAAATAAATGTAACAGAAAACAAGTTTTGTTATCAAGAACTACATGAATGTATTCCAGAAAAAACAGTCTTCTTGTCTTCAACTTTCCTACAGCATGTACTGCAACACGAAACTGTTACAGTCATTAAGGACACAACAGCTGCACTTTGTTTTTGTGTGTGTGTGCATGTGTGTCAATGGGTTTTCTAGAATGAAGAAGAAAATAAGAAGAAAATAATTAACTTCTTCTGTAACAGAGGCTCCATCTGATTCAGAAATATGAAACAGGTTTCTGCAATAAAAAGACCTGTTACCAAAACATGACATTTCAAAAACCCTGAGCAAACAATATTCTTCTAATGAATTTTCTGTCTCCCATAATTCTTCAGCAAAAAAATCTTGGCCTGTAATCAGGATCAGATAAACCCAGAATAAAGTAAAAACTGCTCCAAGGCAATGTAGGATTAATAAGCATTCAAGAGTTTATAACAGCATTGTTTCAGTCAGTTTCCTTTACAGCCTTCTAAATGTATGTATTTGCATTCATTTATCTCTAGTAGACAGACTACCACCTTCCTGAGGGATAGTGCAAGATAGAGAGACCAGATACTCCTGGTTCTAGGTGCATGCTAGGTGTATAGCACTAATATACTAATTTCTCATCCAGACAAGCAGTAGTGTCAGTGAAGGAACTGAGAATTGAACTTGCGACCCCTGTGGATTACCAGTCTTGGAAGATATCACTGAACTTGCGACCCCTGTGGATTACCAGTCTTGCATGATATCACTGAACTTGCCACCCCTGTGGATTACCAGTCTTGCATAATATCACTGAACTTGCCACCCCTGTGAATTGCCAGTCTTGCATGATATCACTGAACTTGCCTGCCCTGTGGATTACCAGTCTTGCATATCACTGAACTTGCCACCCCAGTGGATTACAAGTCTTGCATGATATCACTGAACTTGCCACCCCAGTGGATTACTAGTCTTGCACTGTATAACTGAACTTGCCACCCTGAGGATTTCCAGTCCTGCATGATATCAATAAACTTGACACCCCAGTAGATTACCAGTTTCATGATATCACTGACTTTGCCACTCCAGTGGATTACCAGTCTTGCGTGATATCACTGAACTTGCCACCCCAATGGATTACCAATCTTGCATAATATGACTGAACTTGCCACCCCTGTGGATTACCAGTCTTGCATGATATCACTGAACTTGCCACCCCAGTGGATTACAAGTCTTGCATGATATCACTGAGCTTGCCAGCCCTGGGGATTACCACTCTTGCATGGTATCACTGAACTTGCCAGCCCTGGGGATTACCAGTCTTGCATGTTATCACTGAACTTGCCACCCCAGTGGATTACTAGTCTTGCACTGTATAACTGAACTTCCCACCCCAGTGGATTACCAGTCTTGCACGATATCACTGAACTTCCCACCCCAGTTGATTACCAGTCTTGCATGATATCACTGAGCTTACCAGCCCTGTGGATTACCAGTCTTGTATGATATCAATGAACTTGCCACCCCAGTGGATTACCAGTCTTCTTTGATATCAATGAACTTGCCAGCCCTGTGAATTACCAGTCTTGCATGGTATCACTGAACTTGCCAGCCCAGTGGAATACCAGTCTTGCACTGTATCACTGAACTTGCCACCCTGAGGATTTCCAGTCCTGCATGATATCAATGAACTACTGCTGAGCCTTCTATGAACCCTCTTGTCTAATATAGTAGTAGTGCTCATAACTGAAAAACAGACTACTCATAACGCTTAATGTTTAAAGAATGACTAAAAGGTTTAAGAACTGACAGAATTCTTATGTGTCAAAAGTCATAAAAGAATTCTTAAAACATAGATCCCAAACCCAGTTCTTTTTTTAGCTCAAACATGAAACTGAAAACAAAGTCTTGCTTCCAAACTTCAAATTTGGTTAAGTGACTCTCTCCAAAATAAAAACAACCATTTCAAATGACTGTCAATGATGACATTTTAATCACTTTAATATATTGACACTCATATCTTGTTCAAAGGTTAGCAATACAGTGTCACACTTGAGTTTGTCTCAAAACAAGTTGGGCTCTGAAGCATACCTTTTATACATTATCTAGTCCTGAAATAGGAGCAGCTGGCTAATGTTTACTATAAAAGGAGGCTGTTTTTTTGTCTTTTTTTTTTTATAAGAAGACTGTATCACAGTACTTCACATTATATTAAATATAGTGCAAAAGAATATCCTTTAAGGTCTGGTAGCAGACTAAGATCTCCATGTTACAATCTTCTGTAAACCTCAGAAACATACTAAAGTGAACCCAAAAAAATCTCCATCTTTGTTGAGTAAAGGTCAAAGAATAAAAGGGTCTGCTGATGATCAGTACGTAAGTACAAAAGCACCAGGAATTTCAGAAAGAATCTGCTGATGTACCAATTTAAAGGATTAGAGTTTCTCTAAAGGCCATCATTGATTGGTGGGTAACTACCATTCCAATCAATAACAGATACTCTAGCCGCTGGGAAAAGCTCTACAAATGCTGACCTGAATATAGCCAACATTATCCATAAGCACTGAACATTGATAGGACGCCCATCAGAATATCAAAATGAGTCTGTCAAAGTGTAATACTGGACAATTCCAGTAAGAAATAAGGCAAATATAACTATGGAAGTCCAGAATCATTTAGAGCATATAAAAACTACACTTTCTGGCACACAAATACACTTATTTAACGATCTCACACTCTCGTATGGCAAATTTCCTGGAATAGTGTCAAAGAAACGATTTCGAAGTTGAAAATACGTTTATTCCTTTGCAGTCAAAATCAGAATGTGCAATACAAATACAATGCAAAGTTTTAAAATCAATGTTAACACATGTCATACATATCAATGCATTTTATACTTGTAAAGCAATAAAATTCTGTCGAGATTGAAATTTATTAAAGAATTAATCATTTGATTTTCAAAACACAATATCAAAATTATTTCACTTTTATCCAAAATAAAGTTTCATAGAATAATTACAGTTTCTAGAATAACATATAGTTTCTGAACATGATCAGGAGTTCAGAAAATGAAAGCTTTTAAAATAAGTCTTTCTTATCATTAAATATCTGGGGAAACAATATCTTAATTGTAAAAAAAATCTCGCTTAGCTTTGTAAGAGGTAGTGACAAAAAATGATACATAAATTCTAGATTTTAAAGATCTGTAGTTGTCCTTATCATTACTTTGAACAAAAATTATTTATAAAGAAAATCTGTTATTTTCTTTTAAAAACAATAAAGAACATATATACAATATCCTGACTAAAGTATCTACTTCAAAAAATGACCTTTTTTTTTAAAAAAAAGACATTACACTGAACAGTAAGTTTTCATAAAGAAAATCTGTAATTTTCTTTCAAAAACATTAAACAACATATATACAATATCTTGACTGGATATCTGCTTCAAAGAGACATTTTAAAGAGACATTACACCGAATAATAATTTTTCATAAAGACAATCTGTAATTTTCTTTCAAAAACATTACAGAACATATATACAATATCTTGGCTGAATATCTACTTCAAAGAGACATGTTCCTTGATGACATTTAAAAAGAAATGTTCATTTGATGAAATTTATATCAAATACTTAACAGTAAATGTAATGTATAATAAAGAGTTTTGGAAAGAAATAATTCTCAGTTCTTTTCCAAATTCTTGTTACATAAGAAAATTCTAATATGATTATTTAAAGAGACATTCAATAATTAATAAAAATGCTTAAGCTGAATACATTAAGTTGTTCATACTTAACTATGATAAAAAGCATTTTTTTTTAAACAAATAGAAGAATTCAAACAACAATTTAAGTAAAACAAATAAAATCCACATACCTGGAATAGTGTCAAAGAAACGATTTCGAAGTTGAAAATACGTTTATTCCTCTGCAGTCAAAATCAGAATGACTTGCAGGGCCAACTCTTAGTTTATATTGTAACGTTTCTTCCAGGTGGGATGAGACAAATTGCAATTAAAGTACAAGATATTAAAGTTTCAGACTTGATAAGTATTTTGCTGAAAGGTTTGACACCTGCCATTTAATAGTGATTATGCATTTCAGTCTTCTTAGAAACAAAGAGACAAAAGGCTTTCTAGCTGGTCAAGCCATAAAGATGATGTTAAGATGTACAAATTAAAAACAATTAGGGAGTCCAGTGCTGTGGCAGAGTTGTGACATTTACAGCCTTATTAGCATTTTGATAAAGATAACAAAGTGTCAAAGATCTTTCATTGCTAGCTAAGCCATAAAGGTGATGATTAGTTGTTACAACTAAAATCAATTAGGCTAGTAAATTAAATACAGTTTTAATTCATAATCCAAAGTTTGAAAAGTAAACCAAATGAAAATATTTTAAATCACCTATATATTCTTAATAGTTCTGCCCTTTATATCTGAAAATAATTAAATGAGTTTACTATGTAAAAAGTTCACAATGTGAATCTTACATATTACATATATATTGAATAATATAACAATGTATTACTGCATAGAATTATGCAGTATTTTTTGGATCATAATAGTTCCCTCCTGCTTTGAAGACTTTGGTCCCCAAAGTTTGAAAAAAAAAATGTGGAGATGTACATGGATCTTACAGGCAACAAGTGTATCATTCATATAAACAATATGATCAGTACCTGAAATAAATGTTGTATCATTAAACACACAATATTATAAAGTTTCCATGGGTAAGTTTTCTCACTGATTTTAGATTGTCCAGCACAGAAGAAAACACATATTAATTTGAACTGCGAATGGGTATCATGACACCGTTATGAAACTTGTACAAATATACAAAAAATGGTTGTGCAAAAATGTATTTCAGTTTGTAAGCAGTCAATATGCTTATGTGAATTTCTGAATGGATATATACAACTTGATTTGTCAGTATGTTTTTAATACTAAAATCTGGCCATAAAACAGACAACTTTGGGGAGTACCAATGACCAGTGATATCAAAATTTGTAATAGATACCGGTACATTGATATCATAATGCATAGGGCACATAGGCAATGTGATTATGTCAAGGATTGCACATTTCGAACCACATGTTAGTTCTAAACAAAGTTTTGATGCTTGTTTGTTTTGAAACAGCTTCCAAGCTATACAAACAGTTAAACAAACCAAGGTGATCAGCATAAAGAAGTTAACATGGTCCCAAGTAATACCAATATAAAAATTATCTGCTGCTTCAACCACAGAGTTTTTATTTGATTTATAAATAAATGAAGGAATTTCAGTTATTGAAGCTTTACATGTTTGCATGTTTTGCAACAAAACCAAAGTTGCAGTAAGTTTGCGAACCTTACAGATTGTCCAAAACAAAAGAGCAGCCAAAATGGCAGTAGTTGCCATAGTACTGATAAGTAATATACTGTCCATGTCTGGCCAGTTGGAACTTAGTTGAATTTGGTTGTCTAATAATGGTTCAGTTAAAGACTTGAATATGATTGCATCATTTTTTGCAGCATCTGCCATTTTAGACAAACTGAGATGAGCTTTGGTATCATCTGCAATTACATCAGACATTTCATGCTTGTAAATTTTCAGTTGTGGAATACTAACATTAACAGGTGAAGCAAAAGTTGTATCACCAAAAATCTTATCAACAAAGGATGTATCAAAGAAATGCTGAAGTAAAGCTAAATTGACTGGATGTACAGTAGTAACATTAGTATCACTACTATGACAAGATGCTAATCTTGATGCAAAATAATGTTCATTTGTAGACACAGAACATCTGCATGGCAAAGTAAATATACAAAAATCACACCCTTGGATCATTTTATGTTCCTTTAAGCATTCCATTGATAAAAGTGGAGTACGATATAATAACAATGAGTTTGGAGCCAGTTCCATAATTTTAGGCTTAATTGCATGTTGAACATACCTAAAATCACAATGAGACCTGACTAAATCTTTGTCATTTGCAAACAGTGCCAAAATACATGACTGAGACGTTACTGGAGATAATGCAATATTTTGTTTGCAATACTTTACAGTTTTGCCAAAACAATTTGTATAATCAAAATGGTCCAGAGCAGCGTAATACTGTTGGTTGGTAGTAAGAATGAATGTTTTTGGTAGGTCCAAAAGTTGAGTTGCATGCTCTGATGATGCATTGATAGGAACAGGAACAGAAATAACATCATACAATTGCAATGGTTCCTTAAAGTTAGAAATAGGAAGTTTAAGTGTTACATATATTTTAGAGCCATTTCTAGCAAAAATATATTTGCACTCTGAATACACCTCATTTACGCTAGACAGAGACAAATAAAAACCTGGAAATTTAGATTCCATCAAATTTTGTATATCATTTAGAGTACCAGACAAAACATCATTTGGTATAAGTAGTGGTGACAGTACACCATTTACTAAACTTATTATACCAAGCTTGAATTCATCTAACTCATGATTAAGTGATGTAGAGGTTTGAATTTGGTCAACTAATATGCCCATCATATATTCAAATGAATACTCCAAATTTTGTGTGGTAGTATGTAATTCTGTTTGAATGTATTGAATTTGTAGCATATTATTTTTGATTCCAGACATGAGATTGTCCATTCTGCTATTTGCAGTTGTAATATAAGAACTGAGATGATCTTCATGTTGTGTCAGTGCTTTTGAAAGGCCAGTAGCGATTTTGTTTAGTTTATTCATATGGCTTGCCAAAATATTCACATCATCCATGGTAGCAGTGTTAAATAGGCTTTTAGATAATTTTCCTATGAAAGGCAGTAAAGCACGACGACTTCTGGATTTATGATCTGTTGTTTCTGGAATAAGATCCTCAATAGTGCTTTTAGTAGCATTCATCCTAGCTGAAGTTTCTGAACGTACACTATTTAACTGAGTTATAATATGAGAAATCATAGCACAAGTTGAATTACCACTTCTACACATAGCAAGGAAGGGAGTAGAGATTTCACTAGGAGCTTCTATTTCAAAGGTATGGTACCAAAAGTCTCTAGCTAATATGATGTGATCTGTTTGTTTAAACACCACACCATAATTCAGTCTCTGGAACATTTGTGTTCCTCCACATAAGCCCAGTAAACCAAACAGAATGAAAATGGTCAACAGACTGCGGCCGCCAGTGAATCCTGAAAGTAAGGAGAGTAAGTCGGATAAAATGCCGGTAATGAACCAAGGTAGGAGAGTTTAGCACTTAAAGACAACAGGAGATATGTTGTTGGGCTCATTACTGGAATTTTATATTTTTAGATCAAAGGAATTGGAGATAGATGTGGCCATTAGGATTCATGACAACAACAATATATTAAACATTTCAAGTGATTAGCCACTAGATTTATGGAAGTACTTGTTCTTCCTTTTCTTTCCATTTCTGTTATACTTCATTAAGTATTCTTTGATTATGTTTGGATTAACATAAGGTTCATGTATCCATTTCTTTGTATTATCAGGCCAAAGTACCTTAAACCACTGTTTTTTTCCCTTTTTACTGGCATGTATTATGCGTATGTCATTTGACATTGCATCATATTGCTCAGTTTGATTTTGAACATTTTCTTCATCAACCTGGTCATCCACAATTTGTGGGGTATCATTGCCTTGGGTAATATTTTCAGGAATGAAATTGAGCGGATTTTCATTGTTTTTATCATTCTGTCGCTCATGATATAATTTAAGTCTTGCAGCATTGGCATACTTGTAAGTTTTGTTAGTTTCCATATGTTTAAGGATGTATGTGTAGTTTGGTCCCAATTCCATTATTCGGTATGGGCCATCCCACTTAACATACAGTTTGGGTGAAAGCCCCTGTGGAACTTTCTCCTGTTTTAACACAACAGTGTCCCCAACCTTAAATGTTGGTGCCTTTGCACCAAGATCAAAGCGTTTTTTTGCTTTTATTTGCTTCGTTTCCATGTTTTTCTTTGCAATGTCTTTACACATCTTCAGCTTTGCAACAAGATCTGTAAAATATTGTTCAGCATCTTTCCCTAATGATGGCTTAGGAATTAATGTTGTATCTACTGGCAAGTGCATGTTCTTGCCAAATAACAACTCGTATGGACTAAAACCAGTTGTTTCAGTGCATGGAGTTGCCCTAAACGCCATCATAATGCTAGGAAGTAGAGACGGCCAATTCATTTGGTCCTTCTCAATGTAAGCCCGTAATGTTTGAGCTAATGTACTATTGGCACGTTCCACGGTAGCATTTGTCTGTGGATGGTAACTCGTCGTGTGATGTTTCTTTACTTCAAACATCTCACAGAGAGCACCCACCAGCTTAGACATAAAATTTTTACCGCGGTCTGAGACGATAGTACGTGGTGCACCATATCTTGTAAATATCTCATTGTACAAGACATTAGCAGTGTCTTTGGCATCCTGAGTCCTGAGTGGATGAGCTTCTGTCCATTTGGAAAATGAATCCACTATTAAGAGAACATATTGGTATCCCTCCTTTGATTTTGGTAGTGGTCCTAAGATGTCAATGTGAATTCTTGAAAATGGTTCCTCAACTGGCAATGGAGTAAGTGGTGGTGGGTAACGATTGCGTGGGATTTTAGTTCGTTGGCATGTTTCACAGGTCTTCACATAATTCTCAATCTCCTGGTACATTTTGGGCCAAAAGTACTTTTGTCTTATTGCACCAAAAGTTCTGTTAACACCAAAATGACCTCCTCCAGCCAAGCAGTCATGGTAACCTTCCAATATTTCCTTCCTTTTTACCCTAGGCACTGCCAGTTGAAGAAGTAATCTGTCTGGATCTAAGACTTTCTTATCTTTACCTGCTTTGGTCCTAGCTGTATATATGTGATACAGAACACCATCCTTGACCTCATATTGGTTGTTAGCAACAACAGTGACTATATCCTTTTGTTTGGGATCCTCAGGTAATTCCCCCTTGACAAGATAAGCTAAAATATCCTTAAAGTCAGGACATTCACCTTGTAATTTTGACAGTGGTTCAGAGTCAGAAGCATCTGTCACACAAGCCACAGGTGAATCCTGATACTCAAATGTTATTTCAATGAGCACAGAAGACCCCTGCAGAGAGTTAACAGTGCGAGACCGAACACTATCAAAATCAGAAATTATGTTGGACTCCATGTTGACATATTGATTATTATTCTCAATAATGCCCGACAAGGATTCACCACATTTGACTGAATGTTTTTCCTGTTCTACATCTGATATATTTATGCCAATGTTAGGTACAGGAGAATTTTGAACATTAAATGGGGAGATTTTATGCTGTAATTCTTTAGCAAATTGGTTGGCATCATGGAAAGTGCAATGTTCACCCTGGATAGTCCCCTTGACCGCAACATTAGTCATTTTCACAATGTTGTCAGACTTGGAAGTATCAGTTGGGCTAGCAATGGACACCTCTACCGCAGTGTTAGTCATTTGTACAACACTGTCAGTTTCAGAATCACACTGCAGAGTGCCAGATATTTCAGGCTGTGGCTTCCGAACAGCTTCCACAGTACTTGTTAGTATGACAGCACCATGGGAGTGCTCAGACCTCACAGGATCTGGATCACCAACACTATTTGCACCTAATTTATCATAATTGATCCTAGAGAGAGCATCAGCATTTTGATTTTTGGTCCCCTTTCTATGTTTAATTTCAAAATCAAATGTTTGCAGTTTTGAAGACCACCTACCAAGCCTACCAGTTAGATCTTTTTGCTTTCTTAACCATTGAAGAGCTTTGTGATCAGTATAGACAGTGAATGGTCTATGAGTTAAATAATGCTTGTAGGTTTCAATGCCACATTTGACTGCCAAACATTCAAGTTCAGTTACAGTCCAATTTTTCTCCTCTGGACGTATAGCTCTACCACCATAACATACAACATATTCGCGACCATCATCATCAATTTGTCCTAAAATGTATCCTAAAGCATGGCCACTAGCATCTGTGGTTAGGATAAAATCTCTGTTCATGTCAGGAAAGCGTAATATAGGCGGACTAATTAATGCAGACTTCAAAGTTTCAAAAGCCCTTTGACATTCATCCGTCCAATCACCTTTTGCAAATTTCTTTCTTATTTCTTTCTTAAGTAACTGATTCATAGGTACACAGATTTTAGCATAGTTTGAAACAAAGCGACGATAATAGTTGCAAAGACCCAAGAATCCTCTTAATTCTTTTTGCGTTGTTGGTACGGGAAAGTTCTTGATCTTGTCAGTCTTTTCCGTATCAACACTAACACCATTTTCAGTAATGATGTGACCTAGGAACATAACCTTGTCAACACCAAAATGACATTTTGAAGGTTTGAGAGTGAGATTTGCATCCCTCAGTCTCTGAAACACTTCATCAAGATGCTTAAGATGAGTATCAAAATCTGGACTGAACACAAAAATGTCATCGATATAACATAATACATGTTTCCAATTCAGCCCCTTAAGTACAAGATTCATCAGCATTTGGAAGGTCATTGGGGCATTTCGAAGACCAAATGGTAATCGAAGCCATTCAAAAACACCTTCATGAGTCACAAATGCTGACTTGTGGCGTGTTTCAGGATCCAGCTCAATCTGATAGAAGGCCGAGTTCAAATCCAGAGTGGAAAAAACCTTAGCTTTACTATTACCTAAAGCATCAAAAACATCTTCTAGTCTGGGAAGAGGTTGCGAAATTGGTTCTGTTATTTGATTCAATTTCCTATAATCAACTGCAAACCTCCACGAATTGTCTTTCTTTTTGACTAATACAACAGGAGAATTCCAATAACTGGTTGAATTTTGAATTAAACCTGCCTTTAACAGTTCATTGGTTTGTCTTTCAGTTTCAGCCTTTTTGACTGGATCTTGCCGATAATGAGGAAGACGCGGAGCCTTAGCTCCTGGAACTGTTTCAATTTTATGCGAAAATAGATTTGTATGACCTAAATCAGCTAAAGAAGTCGAAAAAACATCACGATTTTTGTTAAGAAAATTTTGAAGTTTTTGCTTTTCCAGTTTGGTCAAATTGTCATTTTGAATGTTGAAATGAATATCTTCTTTATGTGGAATTTCCTGAGTAGATTCAGCATTCAGATTGACATTAGAGACAGAATCAGCACAAGGTTTATCAAAAGAGTAAATTTCGTTACAGTCAATGACATTTACATGTGCAAGTATTCTGTTTGGAAGCACTTTTATAGTAGATTTTGTAGGATTAAGTACCCTCATAATAGCTTTGCCCTTACAAGTAGTTACCAGACATCTAGCACCAACAAGGTTAACTGAATGTAAATTTTCAGATGGTTCTAATAGCACTGTATCATTTTTGTACTCTCTAGAAATGCGTACTGGTATATCAATCTCAGTTTCAGCAGGTATGTCAACAGGTTTCATACATCTAACATAGCCAAATTTACTATCACAAATTAGAGATACTGAGACCAGTTCATCCATCACAGTCATTATCCTTTTATGAAAGTCAATTTTTACATGATAATCTTTCATGAAGTCAAGTCCTAAGATTACAGAGTGATGTAAATGTTCTAGCACTATGAAGTTTTGGTCAATTTTCAATCCAGAAATGTTTAACTTTAAAGTTACTTGGCCAAAAACTTGGTGTTGTTCACCCCCAACACCAATAATCCGAGACAATTTTGATGGTTGAATTTCAATATTCTTGTTCTGATCCAATTTTTCAAGAACAGACTTTTGGATACAACTGATGCTTGCACCAGAGTCAATGAGAGCTCGTGTTTTTCTTTCATTTATTTCTAACAAAATAGTGTTTCTATCCAAAGATGTAGCTACAATTACTTCTTCAAAATTTGATTTTGTCTTTAAATTTTTAGAATCTGAGTCATTATTTTTTGAACAGTTTTCTTTATTTTGGATATCTTGTTTTAATTTAGTTTTAGTTTTCCTAGCACCTTGTGATTTTGAAATGTCAGCACTTTTATTTGAACCTTGAAAATCTTTGCCCATGTTGTGCCCATCCGCAGGTGAATTACTACACTTACGAATGGACGCGAGTCCCTAGCTTTGCTTACTGCTAGCCAAATCATTCTTACGTTTAAAACAAGTTTCAGTAAAATGACCCCTTTTGCCACAATAAGAACAAGTTTTATCATATGCTGGACAATTTTCAATAGTGTGAGAAAACTTACCCTCACATCTTGCACACTTGATCTCGTCATCAGTTGTCCCTTGCATCTGACTTTCCCTCTTGGCTTTTCGGCTCCCTTTCCGGTTTCTGTTTCGGCTCCAGGTTGGCTGAGGATCTTGCTGTCTTGGCTGCTGGTACCGAAGTTCCATTTGGGCGAGTCTCTCCGTCATCTCTTTCAGCTGACGACTCAAATTGTCTTGGAAGTTTGTAGCAGCACAGATAGATGAGGCAGTTGCTGCCACAGTCCTTTCTGCCATGATAGAAGCCTTGCGCAGGTCTTCCAGTGTTAGGTTGTTTTGCGGCATAACTAAAGTCTTAATTTCTGCATTGAGGCCCTTTAACGCTACACTTGTTAATAGGTCTTCTGGGTATCGTTGATTGTTCGTTACCTTCAGAATGCGTGTGAAATAACTGGTGCAGGATTCCCCACGTTGTTGACTCAGCGAAAGCAGAGCCATGTTTCGATCAAGTCCATCACTTCCATTAAATCGCTGTTTAAGTGCGTCTGTGAGTGCTGTGAAATCGTCCTTAGTTTCACTTGGCAGGGATGTATACCAAGCAACAGCATGGTCCTTAAGATAGAATGGCAGCATCCTAAGCCTTTTATCCTCATTGTAGTTATAGACATCGGCAAAGTTGTTATACCATGCCAGCCATTCTTCTGCCCTCTCCCCAGGGTTGCCATGGAATGGAGATATCGTTATATGAGGAGTTGCCATTTCCTGTGGTTCCGGCTCCTCCTCGTCTGTGAAAACTATAGAACCCTCAAGGTCGCTCAGGTCCAATGAATCTTCTGAAATAGTTTCAGCTTCTAGGCCTGTATTTCCCACAGTAGGTTGATCTGTTGTTGATCTCAAGTAATAATGGTTGATCGGTGTGGACATATGTCACTCCGTTCACGAACCTCTTCTTACTCCACCAGTTTTAACGATCTCACACTCTCGTATGGCAAATTTCCTGGAATAGTGTCAAAGAAACGATTTCGAAGTTGAAAATACGTTTATTCCTTTGCAGTCAAAATCAGAATGTGCAATACAAATACAATGCAAAGTTTTAAAATCAATGTTAACACATGTCATACATATCAATGCATTTTATACTTGTAAAGCAATAAAATTCTGTCGAGATTGAAATTTATTAAAGAATTAATCATTTGATTTTCAAAACACAATATCAAAATTATTTCACTTTTATCCAAAATAAAGTTTCATAGAATAATTACAGTTTCTAGAATAACATATAGTTTCTGAACATGATCAGGAGTTCAGAAAATGAAAGCTTTTAAAATAAGTCTTTCTTATCATTAAATATCTGGGGAAACAATATCTTAATTGTAAAAAAAATCTCGCTTAGCTTTGTAAGAGGTAGTGACAAAAAATGATACATAAATTCTAGATTTTAAAGATCTGTAGTTGTCCTTATCATTACTTTGAACAAAAATTATTTATAAAGAAAATCTGTTATTTTCTTTTAAAAACAATAAAGAACATATATACAATATCCTGACTAAAGTATCTACTTCAAAAAATGACCTTTTTTTTTAAAAAAAAGACATTACACTGAACAGTAAGTTTTCATAAAGAAAATCTGTAATTTTCTTTCAAAAACATTAAACAACATATATACAATATCTTGACTGGATATCTGCTTCAAAGAGACATTTTAAAGAGACATTACACCGAATAATAATTTTTCATAAAGACAATCTGTAATTTTCTTTCAAAAACATTACAGAACATATATACAATATCTTGGCTGAATATCTACTTCAAAGAGACATGTTCCTTGATGACATTTAAAAAGAAATGTTCATTTGATGAAATTTATATCAAATACTTAACAGTAAATGTAATGTATAATAAAGAGTTTTGGAAAGAAATAATTCTCAGTTCTTTTCCAAATTCTTGTTACATAAGAAAATTCTAATATGATTATTTAAAGAGACATTCAATAATTAATAAAAATGCTTAAGCTGAATACATTAAGTTGTTCATACTTAACTATGATAAAAAGCATTTTTTTTTAAACAAATAGAAGAATTCAAACAACAATTTAAGTAAAACAAATAAAATCCACATACCTGGAATAGTGTCAAAGAAACGATTTCGAAGTTGAAAATACGTTTATTCCTCTGCAGTCAAAATCAGAATGACTTGCAGGGCCAACTCTTAGTTTATATTGTAACGTTTCTTCCAGGTGGGATGAGACAAATTGCAATTAAAGTACAAGATATTAAAGTTTCAGACTTGATAAGTATTTTGCTGAAAGGTTTGACACCTGCCATTTAATAGTGATTATGCATTTCAGTCTTCTTAGAAACAAAGAGACAAAAGGCTTTCTAGCTGGTCAAGCCATAAAGATGATGTTAAGATGTACAAATTAAAAACAATTAGGGAGTCCAGTGCTGTGGCAGAGTTGTGACATTTACAGCCTTATTAGCATTTTGATAAAGATAACAAAGTGTCAAAGATCTTTCATTGCTAGCTAAGCCATAAAGGTGATGATTAGTTGTTACAACTAAAATCAATTAGGCTAGTAAATTAAATACAGTTTTAATTCATAATCCAAAGTTTGAAAAGTAAACCAAATGAAAATATTTTAAATCACCTATATATTCTTAATAGTTCTGCCCTTTATATCTGAAAATAATTAAATGAGTTTACTATGTAAAAAGTTCACAATGTGAATCTTACATATTACATATATATTGAATAATATAACAATGTATTACTGCATAGAATTATGCAGTATTTTTTGGATCATAATACTTACACAAAGCACCTAGCAGATTCATCTGCTGCCAACAATAATCATAAGAAGCCAGTTGAAAGATGTTTATGCATCAAAAACAATTTTCTTTAATGTGCACTGATTGACTATACAGCCTGGGAGTCAGAGATAATTCAAAAGATAAAAAATCCCCAAAGTACCAAGACAGATTTTGATTTACTGTTTGATTTGGTTTCATTTTTGTCCTATTAATCCCACTGAATAAAATTTCAGTACATAAATTATGCAGGCAGTGTCCCTAATCACCTCTAGGACTCAAATATGAGGTTAATACTGGGGTCTTGAACCTATCAATCTAAATCAGTGACTTGCTACACTGACTTACAATTCAAAAATCCAAGCCACTCCATCATGGACACAGTCTGAGTAGTCCCAATAAAACAGGCACTTCCGATATAAAATGGTGCAAGACAGTTTTATGAGTTACCATATCTAGCCTCAAGTGTTCAAATGTGATCATGTTCAAAGACTGTAAGAGCCAATTTGCCCAAAAATAGCTTACCAAAGATAGTCTGGCATGATTATAAATAATTCATGGATCTCCACTTTATACCATGATTCTGGCTATAAATCTCAAGTTTTTGTGTAAAATGTTTGAGCTTTTTAATAAAATGACAAAAGTTGAGATGCTGTCTATTAAATGTCTATAACTGCTCACTTTAGTGTGTACAGGTCACTTCAGCTGTTTCTTCTGCAAAGACACAAAACAAGCACAAGAACAAACGACAGCTTAACCACAATGGCTTTGTGGTCTGTGACAATGAATCAGAGTTCAAGGTTTGAATCAAGAACCCAGTTCTCAACTGAAATACAAGCATTACTAGAAAGTCTCTTGTTCAAGTCCTTGTAACTGCTGACATTTTATTCTTCCCATTTTACCATGTGGAAAGTCTGAAAATTCTCTATAAACCTTTACATACTTTTTCTAATCACTGTAACTGTTAACAGTTAGGGTGTCAGGCTTGAAGCCTGGGTCCCTTTTATTTAATCAATCTAAAGTATATTAAAGTTTAAAGATTATGAGATATTATTTTGTTTGATTTCACTGCTTGCCTTTTGTACTCTCCTGCTTAAAGCTCTTTCTGATCAAAGCATTGCATGGACATTTTGAAGGAATTAGAATACAGTGAAAATGATTAAATCAGGAACAGCTGATGCATATCTATTTATGTGACAAAACATCAACTAAACAAGTCTCTCAAAATAATATTACACATCCTGAACATTCTGAAAACCTAGATGTGAAAAACATGACCTTCACACAAATTTACATGACACATGAAGATGGCACTATTTCAACACTGCCATACTGCATGAATCAGCATCCCTTTCTGTACCCAATACCAAAATTTTAGTAAACAGAATATCTTATTGCACAAACAACAACAAAAAGCCCTGAATATACTTTTTCATGGATCAGATGTTTCATACACAATATACCCTAGATGATTTAAGTTTTCAAGGTCACATAATTTCTTCATTCACTTTGTGACTTTAGTAGTTAACAAAATTAATAGTACAACCACACTGATCTAACTAGAAGCCAGGTTTGATTCTGCACATTCTGTCCTTCCTGAATTTGAAATTTTAGCAAGAGCCAAATGTGCCACACATTAATTTTGTTAAACAGTAGGTGACCCAAGATACTTAATTATGTCTTAAAGGAACAGAAATTCTTTGCAAATTTGATTACTTTCCCAAACTTTATAAGTTTACAGTGCTTCCTATTTTTCACTGACTAAATTAGTTATTAATTAGGTCTGGCTGCTTTTCAATGCCAATTTTAAACTTATAGTAAAAAGATATAGATTATGACCCTGTAAAGACAATACATAGATATTGAGTTTGTTCATGTTTGCCTCATGATAATATCATGACTGAAGCATTTCTCAGTTACTCTGAATATCTAGTTATATGTGTCTCCTTAGTTAGAATCAGAAAACTTTCAGAAACTAGAGATGTGTCCATAGGACACGCATGCCCTCACATTCTGCTGTATTGTCACAAAAATCCTGAACAATTACAGGTGCGTATAAAGTCTAACAAGAGCACCCCTGGGTGGAGCATTTTATGCTCGAAGGGTGTTTTTTAAGTATGATGCATTTGTGATATAAGGGAGGAAACCTTAGGCTTTAAAATTAAATGGTTTGCTTTAAATTTTGCATTTTCTGACCTCTGACCTACTGACCTCAAAATCAATAGTGGTCATTCACTCATTGTGTGCAACCATTATATGAATTTTGCTGTGGAGCCTGAAACAGGAGACAGAATTTACACTGTAAATATCAGCAAGAGCAGCAGTTCCCATATAAATCTTAATCACATATTGGAAATACCTTTTTTTAGATACCGACAGCAATTTTATCCTTGATCAATTGGAAAAATACATAAATAAAAATTTTGGTCCATTCAATGAAAACAATATTGATACTTAAGCTACAAAATCAATTCCAAACAAATTTGTGATGATAGAAATAAAATATGTTTAAACCAAACTAATTCCAAACAGAAAAATATATATACATCAAGACGCTTCTTTCGTAGATAACTGTGGTTAAGGGATGTTTGGTGCTTTATTTTCTTTTTCATAAAGTATAGTTTTAAAGGATTTTTGATTTTACAGTTACTTTTTATGTTGCTTATGCCAAAAACCATTTGAGGGACCTCAATTTGAAAGGCTTATTGGCTTTCAGTGTGTCACCAAAGTTTCTTTAATGCGGTGTAGGTATATGGGTTACAGACATGCACACTGACGTTGTGTTTATTTCAATAATCTCTTTCCAAGTTTACATGTATGATACAAAACTGTTTTTGTCAGAAAGGTGAATATTTCCATTAACAAAAATGACATCAATGTGTCCCACTTTCCGTCCCTTAAAAATCCCTGTTCTTTCAGTGCTAACAGTACTTTGATTATGGCAGTGTAAAATTCTCTCTAGTTAAACAAACTCTGACCTAAGGGGAGGTAATTTAAATTGATTTAAATAAATGACTTTGTGCTCAGGTGACCTAATAAAAAGGCTCGCAATACAGATCAGCAACTTTAGCTACTTAACCAGGTCAGAGACTTGTTAAATTTTACTCTGACTGGTTGAGATTCAAGTCATTGACTGGAGAAATTATTATGTATGACAAGGTTACTTTTTATTAACATTTAAGTACATGGTGAAAATAGGTATTTTGAAATGTATGAAAATATTCTGTCATGTGTATCAGCTGAAACTATCAATAAAGGTATTCATGTCCATGCGTGTGTTTAGTGATGGACAAACTTAAATGTTTACAGAGGACATGATATGTTATTTAAAAGATTAAATAAACATTATTTTACTCAATGACCAAGATCAAGATAAATGTCGAGATTACAAATTGACTTGAGAGGAATGTTAACACACCACATCCTGCTTGTCTTTTTGATCAAATTGAGGAAGCAAACTATATTACATGAATTAATACATCAGCTATTATTTCAGCAAGATGTAAATATGAAGTGAAAAGGAATTATCTATAAAATGCTAGTACCATTGTTCAAACAGGTTTTGCCGTTGTATAAACTTTTGATTGGTTAATTCCAGCAATTCAAGAATGCTAATAATCAAAACTGAAAGCAGCAAAAGACAAGATATATAAGAGGGCCATGATGGCCCTA
The DNA here is from genome assembly GCA_012932295.1 of Cyclina sinensis. Classification (NCBI taxonomy): domain Eukaryota; kingdom Metazoa; phylum Mollusca; class Bivalvia; order Venerida; family Veneridae; genus Cyclina; species Cyclina sinensis. Next base: position 31,616,065 of record JAAONU010000011.1, on the reverse strand, counting down.
TATCGCTCACCTGAGTATGACTGCTTTTAACAAAGTTGCTATGGACCTGGTTATTTGACCCTAGATGACCCATATTCGAACCTGACCTAGAAATTATTGAAACACTCTCTTTGACAAATTTCAAAGTTATTTGTACTGAAAATGTTACCTCTTGAGTGTTAACAAGGTTTTTCAATATTTGGGCTCTATGACCTAGTTTTTTTACCTAGATTTCCCATATGCGAACTTGAGCTAGAAATTATTGAAACAATCTCTCTGACAAGTTTCCAGGATATTTGGACTAAAAAAGTAGCCTCTAGAGTGTTAACAAGGTTTTTCGATATTTAGGCTCTGTGACCTAGTTTTTGATCCCAGATAACCCATATCCAAACTTGAGCTATAAATCATCAAAGTGACCTTTCTGACAAATTTCAAGGACATTTGGACTGAAAATGTAGCCTCTAGAGTGTTTACAAAGTTTTTCGATATTTGGGCTCTGTGACCTAGTTTTCGACTCCAGATGACCGATATTCAAACTTGAGCTAGAAACCATAGAATTAAGCTTTCTGACAATTTTCCAGGTTATTTGGAATTAAAATGTTACCTCTAGAGTTTTAACAAGTTTTTTTTCCATATTTGAGCTCTGTGACCTAGTTTGTGACCCCAGATGACCCATATTCAAATCTGATCCAGAAATCCTTAAGGCAACCTTTCTGACAAATTTCCAGATTATTTGGGCTAAAAATGTAACCTCTAGAGTGTTAACAAGATTTTTCTATTTTTGGGCTCTGTGACCTAGTTTTTGAACCCAGATGACCCATATTCAACCTTGAGCTAGAAATCATAGAAGCAACATTCCTGACAAATTTCCAGATTATTTGGTCTAAAAATGTTACCTCTAGAGTGTTAACAAGGTTTTTCAATATTTGGGCTCTGTGACCTAGTTTTTGACCCCAGATGACCCATATTTGAATTTGACCTAGAAATCGTCAAAGCAATCTTTCTGACAAATTTCCAGATTATTTGGGCTGAAAATGTAACCTCTAGACTGTTAACAAGGTTTTTCTATTTTTGGGCTCTGTGACCTAGTTTTTGACCCAAGATGACACATATTTGAACTTGACCTAGAAATCGTCAAAGCAACCTTTCTGACAAATATCCAGATTATTTGGGCTGAAAATGTAACCTCTAGAGTGTTAACAAGATTTTTCTATTTTTGGGCTCCGTGACCTAGTTTTTGAACCCAGATGACCCATATTTGAACTTGAGCTAGAAATGATCGATAGAACCTTTCTGACAAATTTCCAGGATATCTGGACTGAAAAAGTAGCCTCTAGAGTGTTAACAAAGTTTTTCTGTATTTGGGCTCTGTGACCTAGTTTTCCAACCCTGATAACCCATGTTCGAACTCGTCCGAGATATTAATGAGACAAACATCCTGACCAAGTTTCACGACAATTGAGGCAAAAATGTGACCACTAGAGTGTTAACAAATTAATTGTTAACGGACGGACGACGGACAAAAGGTGATCAGAAAAGCTCACTCTGTCACTACGTGACAGGTGAGCTAAAAAGGTCAAAACCTGTTACCAAGATCATGCATGCAAACAGAAGTTGTGGCAGCATTATTTAAGCTTCGACTCACTGAATAGTTTCATCAAGTTTGATATAACTGAAGTATAACAACTGAGGACAATCAACTTTCATGCCACTGATGACCTCTCACAAAATTTATACTCCATTCTCCTTAATGAGAATTTTGTTGAAGGTTTCATTAATGTGTTTGGCATCCTAACACTACTTTTCATATATGTTGTTTTTTCAGCATTGTTGTGTAAATTAAATCCTACATACTCTCTGAAAAGGCTCTCCTTCACTTGTGCAATGAAATAAATGCAAAACTATCTGCAATGCAAATTTTCTAATGACATTTGCTAGAAATTCTGTCTTAAAGGACAACTGAACTAGACAAGCATTAAAGCTGTTGCAGATTTATGAGAATTTCGTGGACGAAAATATCATAGTCTAGCAAGCACTTCCATGTCAACTGAGGATTTTATTCTATTGGTTGTTTCTTGTCATAATATGCCTTCTTCTTTGCTACCATAGTAACAATTTAATGACAACAATTTTTTAGAAGTATTAACATTTACAATGGCATCATTGTGGTCCAGTAAAACCAAAATGAAACCGAGAATGCAAAAAAAGTCAGTTTCTTTTCAATCAGTCGACAAATATAGAATTCAAACAAACAACCAACATATTTTTAAGGTAAAGACTGTTGAACATTATTTTCGTTCAACATATGTACTGGTGTTTTTGTTCTTTGAAACAAGCATTTGGTGGTTATCTTCCATCACTGGTATAATATCTCTCCATGTTCATTTTGTATTAAGCCAATAAGCAACATGCAACAGTTATGTTATGATGTGAGCACCAATACAGGCTAGACAGAGTGACCTTATACTTCAACAACCCAAGTATTAAGTTGATGCAAATGTTGGTATATTGACAATGCAGAGACATTCACATTTGCTGCTGATAGAATATATATGCCAAGTGTCATTGAAATCTGTCAAATGTTTCCATTTCTGGACATCTCCAATTACTTTCTGACTGGAGGTATTGGTGGTATAAAAAGACATGCAGTCATTTATTCATTCGTAGGAGTGGATCAGTGGTCCAGTGGTAACGCGCTGGACTGGTAACCCAGGGGTCCCGAGATCGATCCCCCACTCCTCCACTAACATTACTTATTGTCTTTTAGATGAGATGTTAAACCGAGGTCCCATGTATCAACCCTGTACACTGAGCATGCAAAAGAACCAGGGGTGTCTCTGGAATGGGATGTTTTTCTGTATCTTGCTATATCCCCCACAACATAAAATAACTAATCTCTGCAGGGGGGGGGGTCATATGGGCAACGGGTATTGATGATAAATAAACTCAAATAGATAGAGAAAAAAAATTCATTCACTTTAAGAGAAAATGTCATCATTAGCATACACAAGCTCCGAGACCTTGACTCTTGAAACAAACATCAACCAATGTATCTAGTAAGACATCTCTGATATTCTGTAAATTTTTCATTAACAAGCAATCTGATGAAATATGCACCACTATTCAAATGACATTTGTTTTATTCGTTGATAAACTTTATTTGACTCAAGGTGCTGTAGATCCAGGCAGGGTGCCAAGACAAGTATCTCCCCTGCCATGGCAGTTAAGATATTTATATAATTATCACAATGCTGCTATATCAATATATGGTCTGATATATTTTTCAATCCTGGATAAGCCTGAAATGATTTATATCAGGTTTATTACCTGTATTCTAGAGATCATACTATTCAGAAGTTCAGAATTAAATACATTTTAAGCCATATGAACTGATTAAATAAACTGCTTTTGTAAGCAAAACGGGAATGACTGTGTAACCTTTGACCTTTTTTTCTTCTCTATATACAGACCAAGCTATTTACCTGCAATTCACCCTAGCTGACATAAGGAAAACAGAAAATAAATCATTTTTCCTTGTCTATTTTAATACAAATGTATTGAACAGCTACCATGAAGTCATAGATCTGTTAATCAGATTAAGTCTAACTGGTAACAGACATGTAAAACTCTGAGTGAGCAATCATTTCTTTTACATGTAATGTCAGACACTTTAACTCTGTAATCAATGTATTAATCACCTAAATTCAGTAAAAATCTTAGGTGAAAAATACTAATGAACAGTTAATAACCATTTGTTTGTAAATTATTGTCGAGTGTGTAAATTTGTGTAAATCAGTTTTCAAATACTAAGTACTTCACCTGTTCAAATATTTCCTGTATTTTCATTTCAAGTGAATTTTGAGCTATTAAACATAAATTTATTTTCTTTTCAAGTGTATGTTGAGCTAACATACTAAATTTTTTAACTTTCCTACATCGGCAGCATGGTCTAAGCCAGGATAGATGACATTGCCTCCAAAAGGTGCCTTGATAATTAGTTCAAGAACCATCAGTTTTCCCTGTTACTCAGTTCTATAAGCTACTACTGGACAGATGTGCATTGTGAAATAAGAATTTACAGGCGAGTGCCTTTGTCTAGTGATTGTGGAACAAAATCAGGAACTTCCTAGAAATTTCATGATACTCTGACATTTACTGAGCTGACAAAACCAATCAATACAAGACTTTTCATTTCAAGCTGTAGTACCACATAGGAACTGGGGAACAAGAAAAAAAGATACACAATATTTATGTAAAATAATCACCTACTGAAAAACACAAGTTCAGAAATAACAAACATGATGTTGCTCAGTTGCAGTTTGGAAAAACTAAAGTATCAGAAGATGCTTGCTGCTTCAGATCTGAGAGAAACTCGAGCTAGTTTTTGGCACAGCTTGAATGACAACTTGCGTCAATTACTCTTTGTAGCAAGAATTAATTGCCAGCCTTATTGTAAAGTACTTGAGAGAACACAAGCTTCAATCTAATGGAATACCATTATTACTTTACCTACAGTCTTTATACTATCTGACCTGTTCTAGGTTTGCTGCTAGCCTTACAAGCTGCAGGATTTTGAAGAATCAAACTAAGAGAGGATAAAACATAATTCTGAATTATCCTACATTACATGTACTCCATACAATAGTTGAGAAATTCTCTAGAGGCAATCTAATGATTATTTTTCTTAAGTAGACAACATGCATTGCAATCAATTTGATCAAGTGTTTTTTCCCTGATCTGTGATTTTCTTTTGTCTGTTCTCTTTCTCTGCTTGTACTTCATTTTTGTGGCATGTAGTTTCTATAGTAGTAGTAGTAGTAGTAGTTTCTGTAGTTTCTAGAATTTAATCCAACAGCTGTTTAAAGTTGGTTCATAAGTAAAATGTTACTTTTCAACAAGATTTTAGGTTCTCTCCCCTTTCTGACAACTCTGTAAATCACATTTTTAATGTGTGTACTGTCTTTTATAAACAGCTATTCCTTGAGTTTAAGTTTTTCACAACTTGCATTCAATTTTAACAGCCAATGAAATATGTTAATGTTTCAATTGTTTGCATAATTTCCACTTCAAAATGGTGAGACAGCAATCAAAACATACATAGGAATGAACAAAGAATTATATTTTGTTAAGCAGTACTCCAATACATCATTTTTCAATGTGCCAGGCCAAGTAATTACATAATGTGTAACCTGAAATGCTAGGAACCTGTTTTTCTTCACCTACACACCGCTCTCTGCTGTTATTGTAACGTTTGGGTTTTTCTAAGGCTTCAAAGTCTTACTGCTTGTTTCATGTAAGATGCCAAACCATACATACTCTGCAATTGTTATTTTTCATTTATTATGACTAAAATTGCAAGAAATACTGCTTTCAGACCTAGAGTTCTAGATGAGAATTTATTTTGGAACCTGCATTCAGCTTTCCAAAAGACTTGCAGCTTAAATCACAGATGTTGCTTGCATGTAACTTGTTCTAGGCCATGTTTACTGATACGCCTACTCACAATACCTTTACGCTACTCTAATTGGAACCCTACAGGTGGAAGGTAAGCTTTAAAGATCAAACAATTATACTTACTAACATTCTACAAGTTCTAACAAGCCTTTCCCTTAATCCACCAACTTAAGTGAACAACTTATTATATAATTAATACTTTTTAAAAAAGTTATTGTTGCCTCTAAGTACTTTCAAAGATTATTATTTTTTTTACAATGGAGCTTTAAATAGAAAGACTTGTAGACAATTCTAACACTGATTGTACAATATATGCACGCCTAACAATGGAAAAGATCTGTTTCTAGAGAAATACTTCAATGCAATGAGTGAACAATTGATTGACAGGTAGATACGGAAAAATACTTTTCATCAAGATTTTGTACGGAATAAGTGTTGATTTGAGATTGTTTTTCTGGAAGCTACAAATGAAGCATTTATCATTAAATCTCATTCTGAGAAACAAAAAATATATTTTCAGGCTATAGCTCAGAGTTTCTCGTGTCTTCTTAATATCTTAAACAGGTTACTCAGACATTATAAATAAGCCATTTACATTAGCTGGTTGTTTTTTCCATTTGCTTTCTACTGTTAGAGTTGAGAATGTAACAAAGCTACCTTGAACTGGTTGTTGATCCTCTTAATGCAGGTGACAATTACTTATCATAACAACTATCAGTATTCTATAACAGTATTCTTTTCAAAGAAGCTACATCTGAAACAAACCTATAAGAATCTGCTGTGACTATAACTGAGAAGAGGATGTTTTCTCTTACCTTGTATTGTTCGTTTGAAGAAAGCTTTGCATGCCTCACAAGATGAAACACCATAATGAAATCCTGAGGCGATGTCCCCACATACTAGGCAGAGTTTTTTCTGTCCATCTGTCACTTCCATTTCATAGTTTGTACTAGGGCAGTATTCAACTTTGGTGTATTGATGATGGTTTGATTCTACACTACAAGGGGACACTTCACCACTACTATCACCACTGTCCCCTGTGTAACCACTGTCTACATCTATTTGGTCTACTGCATAAGAAAACGCATGGCTTCCAAAGTCGAGCTTTCCTTCATCTAAACTACAAGGAGACAGATCTCCACTATCAAAATTGTCTAAACTGTCATCTGGAAATGATTTATCTGAACCTAGATCATCATTACAAGGATAATCACTGAACAGGTCACGTCCAAAACCTTCATCAAAGTTTGGTTGTGTGCAATGACTTAAACTTAGTGGACTCGATGGTTCACACTTAATTCCAATAGACACATCCATCTGGACCCCCTGTTCTTTGTTTGTCTTTGTATTTGAGCTAGGTACTGTAGGGACAAAATGGTGACAACTTTCTCTAGTTCAGACTGTATCAGTGTTGGCAGGATGTGATTGAGTATTTCTGTCTTGATGCGTGGTGGCGGAATAATCACCTGGAGCTGTAGCTGACTGCTTTTAAAAGGTTGAGTGGATTTGGTTCTCTTTTCTGTTCTTGCTTTGCTTGGTATGTTGGACTTGATTTTGGTAAGTTCTTTTCAGCTATCTGCAAGTAAAACATTACATTAGTTAATAAACAAGTTCAAACAAGACAAGTGGCTGATATTCCACCAAAACCAGTGGCTGATATTCCACCAAAATCAGCGGCGGATATTCCACCAAGACAAGCGGCTGATATTCCACCAAGACAAGCGACTAATACTTCGCAGTCTGATTCTCTTGGCAAACAAGAAGGAAGCAAGTTGACTCTAGCTTGATCAATCGTGCAACACTCTCTACATTCAGACAGCTGATTAATACTGATTGTTTGTCGATATGTCATCTAGATAGCAAAAGCAAAATTTATAGATTTACCCTAGGAATAGTAGTATAATGGAGTAATCATGTGCTCTCACTTACACTTGAAATACAAAAATTGCAGGAAACTATAAAACAATCATGTGCTTGTCAGAGAAAAAGAAACATGTTTTAAGAACATGAACACAAAAATGAAAATTCAGCTTCAACTAGACTTTTAAAACATAGTTTTCACCTGGATACAATATTTCAATCAAGTTTTAAGACTTTTGGTCTTATCTGGCTATTCTGATAAAACTAAAAGTCATAACTATGATCACACTGATTTAAAAAAGATATCTTATTCTGTAAAAAACACAATACAAAACTTTATACAGATCTTGTCAATTTCCTGCATCTATTTCAAACAATTTTTGAGATAATCATGACTGTCAGAAGTTAAACCGGACATGCAAGAGTCATGCATTTTGTTCAGAAATAACAATTGACAATTGTTCTAGTGATGACAGTCTTACAGTAAATTCTGTTTCCTTGAAATCAAATTTACATCAAGTCGGCCCAGCCAGCTCTAGAAACTTGAAAAATCTGCTTTCATGCAAAGGTTCCACAGCACAGTTAATTCCATTTATTTTATTTTTTTTTTTAGCTTGATGCAATGAAAGCTATATCGCTCTCAAGACAAAGCCTTAGAACTAACCAATCACTTTAAGGAAGAGCCAGAAACATTCATTTCTGGTACCCATTCACAGCTGGGTCAACACGTCTGCCTTAGAAGTTTTTGCCCTAAGACACACCTTGTGCTCTTAACTAGAATTCAAATCCATAGTATTCTCAAAAAAAAGCAAAAAACTACTTAGCTATTGAGGTCCACTGGAGAGTCTAAAAAGATCCAACAAGATGGCCATAATGGCCCTAAAATGCTCTTCAGAGCATAACTGCTCAGAAAGACAAGTGACATGTAATAGATTTATCATCAAGACAAAACAAGGGGCATAATTTAAACAATGTTGACAGAAGCTCACAATGCAATGCTTCAAATAAAATTTTAGAAGTCACAGCCATATAGCTTCTGACAAGAAATTTATTAGTACAGTTTGTCCATTTAAGTCTATGAAAACATATCACCCCCAAGTAACAAATACTTGTGCTAAGTAATTTTGAAACCCTTCCAACCATGGCCAAGTTACAACCCAGACAAGTAGAACTGAAGCCAATTTTGACCTTTGACCTCTATATATCAATAATATGTGCTTGAACTTTGTTCTACCAACCTCGCTCATGTGTGTGACACATCTCCAACTGAGGCGAACTAATTTGTGTAATTTTGAAATCCCTCTAACCAAGACCAACAGCATGATTTTGAATATTTTATATTTTTCAATGTAAAAAATGTGACCCCTGAGGCGGTGCCAATGACTAAAGAGTCATAACTTGAACAATCTTGTTGGAGCATCACTAGATAATGCTACACACCAAATCTAAAAATTCTCACCTTTGCAGTTTCTAACATAAAGATGAACCAGTAAATGTACATTTTATCTTAGTTTGAAATGTAAATGCATGAAAGTGTGTGTATATGTTATTTTGTTTACTGGTATGCATACCTAAAATAAATGAAACAAGACATATCTTTTTAAAAGATGATCGTTGTAGATACAGTACAAAATTAATGCCCCATTTGTGTATAGTTTTCGGACACTGGTAAATCCTGAACGCGCATAGTAACTGAATATCCTTCTTCCATAACAGTTTAGGCTATAAACAAAAAATGTTGATTGTAACTGTAACGGTCTCGGTATCATTTTTTCATTAAAACAAATTTAATATTTAGTCATATTAATTATATATGTACTCCAGTTAGGATAATTTTTCATGGTAAAAATGTTCTGATATTTCATTTATGGCAGTATTAATGTTATTATTATTGCATTATTTTCAGAGTCAATAAAACTAACAATTAGGACTTCTGCCCTTAATTTTATAACAGAAACACTTTTAACCAATTTTTACTAAGATTTTTTATCTAACAATTTCATTGGTTACAATTAATGTAGATCAAAATCGATTTTAATACAGCTATACCCAAAAAAATCTCTCTATCTCTCTCCTTCTCTCTTTCTCTCTCTCTCTATAATATATTCAAACATCTACAGTTTATTATGTTCATCAACTGCCTTGTCTTTTTGAATATGTAATAATATTTAAGATGAAACTTCCTACAACCTAACAAATCATGCTACACAGTTGAACATTTACACCAGAATAAACTAGTAAAATCCCTAAGAAACTGCTGACAAAAGTATACATAAATCTGTACTAAATTAAATGTGAGCATTCATGGCTCATGACAGTGTCAGGTCAAAACACAATGAAAAATGACCAGAATTTAGGACTTCTGTACGCAGGAAACTGTCAACCTTATATATATGGATCACTTTCATTATACAGTAGTTAATTCATTTTGTGGTCTACTGTTTTAATTAAAGCTGAATTAAGCAGAAAAACACTCATTAATGTTGTCTGTGGGGATGAATTAAACTCGACAAGTCCCCGTTTCAACAGCTTCACTGTCTAAAAAAATTCATACATATTGTATGCAGAATTCCCCTGATGTTCTTGATCTTTGTCTAGTCTCATAGAAAGAAATGGACATTTCCCCCCACCAGCTTTTATCTTTTTAAATTGTGAACTGAAATTTCCTAAGTCTACACACACCTTACATTACATCCTGATGAAGAACCAGATAGGTTCGAAAATGGTAGATCTTAATTAAAATATTGTTCACATTTATCCGGTGTAGATGTGTGGTTTTTTTATATTCTTCCTTTTCAACCTCTAGGATAAGTTTAAGTTAAATAAACAAAAGAAGTTGTCTGTTGTGTCCATAAGAACTTTAAACTGAAGCATGTTTTCTTCATTGGTTGCACTGTACCAACTGATGTAAGTATTGCAGCAACAGTTTCAAGTGTTCCAGGAAGTTTGAGATAGTATCTTTAAGTCAGAACAATAAATACTTGAAAACTGTCACATTTCATCCTTTAAGTGTTATACTAAACTGATTTTATATGACATACAGACACAAACTTCTTGCTAAACCCAGAATTAAAACTACTTTCTTTCCTTTCTTGCACAATATATATTTACTTAGTATAAATTTAATGCTGTCTTGACTTACTAGATTCTTACAAATTGCAAGAAAGGCCAGAACCATACACTACTGTGATGGAATCCTCCATACAAGAAAAGTAATTGTTATGCTAGGCTTGTAGGAGGGTACTTACATAAAGAAGAGCAAAAAGCTCTTTCTTTCCACGTCTTCAAAGCCCACATTTCATACAAATAATCTCTATAGTAAATATTGTCCATATTGTTACTGTTACACTGTTGAATTCCTATTGAGTCAATGTTAGCACTTCAGAATTTCAACAAATGCTATTTCTTAATTATACATAATGTCTACCTCTAAGGTCACTGTAGAATTCTTGTCTGTACCATACTTTTTCCCTCCATTTTATATCCTGTGGGTCAATATTATCTGAACACTTAAAAAGTTTCAAAGAACCCAACAATATGATAAGCATTTGTTAATATCAAGTATTTGAACAAGTTTAACTCAATAAAGCAGCTATTGACAGGCTCAAAGCAAACATTCAGTGTATTTCTTCCTTAATTTCTTTCAGGCCAATACCACATTCAATAATGGACCACGACTGTTTTCTGACTAGCTTTTTTATTGCAAACCTAAAACTTACTTGACTGTTTTCTAGAAACCATTTCGTCCTGACAGAGGTCTAGACTTTTGCTGAACTATGATGAATGACAGTCCAAGTTTGTAGGGAAAGTAAGGCAGCCTGAGCTGTAGTGGCATTAGTTAGCCAGTCGGTAATAGGCAAGTCACTCCTTCATTGACAATCCTTGCTGTAGTATAGGTATTGATCCATGAATGAAATAACAATTAACAAATTGCAAGACATACATTATGCTGGCTTGTATGATATATCAATCAATTCCAATGACAAAACAGATGAGACTATTAGTAAGGCAGATCAACCAGTAGCTATTCTGAGGGTATCATCTACCTTTAAAACTCAGTGTACTGACATGTCTGCATACACACTTATCCCTACCAGAATAAACTTTTATTAATTCAAGGGCTATAACTCTGGAACAGCCAAACATATTCTTCTGTTATTCGTTAAAAGCAAGGCTTGTCCAAGACTGACATTTCCCCTCTTATTGTACTTCATAAAATAATGATATAATTCAATCATACCTTGTATACATTTGTCTGGACTGCTTTTTCAAATATGCTTTAGAAAAGAATATGTTTACCATAAAAATGCAATTGAATGAGATGATATATCTGAAGACTTTTGTAGAGTGTTTTGGCTTCTCAGGACACCAAACATTATAGTTAGTTTATGCTTTAAGTTCTGTTGTTTCTACAAGCTGCCATTAAAGTGGCCTTTGTAAGAGTTTAAAAATTAAACAGAAAAAAAAGACTACATTATAAATGTGACTTACAACAAATAAATGCTAGAACAAAGAGAGATAGAACACCAACTATAAATGTGACTTACAACAAAAAAATGCTAGAACAAAGAGAGATAGAACACCAACTATAAATGTGACTTACAACAAATAAATGCTAGAACAAAGAGAGATAGAACACCAACTATAAATGTGACTTACAACAAATAAATGCTAGAACAAAGAGAGATAGAACACCAACTATAAAACACCAACTATAAATGTGACTTACAACAAATAAATGCTAGAACAAAGAGAGATAGAACACCAACTATAAATGTGACTTACAACAAAAAATGATAGAACAAAGCGAGATAGAACACCTACTATAAATCAACTGTTCACATTTTCACTTCAGATTTAATAACAAGCATATCATTTTTGCTGAACTAATGGAAAATATTTAAATAAAGTCAGATGAGTCAACTTGTAACAGACATGTTACATAAAAATATGATTTTTAAAACTCAGTATATCACACTGTATATCAAAGTACTTCAACCAAAACAGACAGATACTATTCCAAAGTCTGAAATTAATTTGTTTAATTTAAGCCATAAAAAGAAAGTAAATGACTAGAAACTTAAATAAAAGTTAAAAATATTTTGAGCGCCAATTTTGTGTATAAAATGTATTAATTGTATGTCTGAAATCTAGAGCACACACTTGTACTTGAAAACCACATACACACACACGTGTTTACTAAAATACTAAAAATTTATATAAACTTGCCAGTTATAGGTATAAAGCTAATTCCATGTAAATAATGTCTTCAGATTTTATGCCAATTCAAGAAACCTTGAAAAAAAAACTTAAAGCTTGCCAAATTCTGAACCCGTGACAAAATAGTAAAATCTTGTACTGACCCAGTACAAAATTACTATCACAGTCAGTGATACATTACCATTAACTCCAAGTCAGTATAAAACTTGATAAATATGTTTAATCTCTGATAGTAGCTTAAAAGTTTAATTCTCCCCTGCTCTACATACAAGCCACGTGGACTTACAGAACATAGTGAACAAAGATTATTGGTAAAGCAATGTATTGTACTAGTAAACTCATAAAATTGTAAAATAATCTTATTTTACATCAAAAATTTAAAGCTAGAAGTAGAAGGAACAACTTACAAGAAAACTGGATCAAACACATAAAAATCAAATAATCCAGTTCAAATTCCTTTTTTCCTTGTATTTAACTGAAGACACAAAGCACATGTAGTTAGTTTACTCCTGCCACATGTTCAATACTGTACGAACTACAAACCACAAAATCCCCACACGCTAATGTCATCAGTGAACTTTTCCCGATATTATATCAAGCAGTTCACAGCCATATCTCTACCCTGGTAAAACAATCGAACACTGCCACTTACTAAAAATATACTTACTGATTGCTACTATTAATTATCCAGTCACTAATTAAACCTTTTTTACAAAAATAGGATTTAATTTGTCAGCTCAGCAGATCTTATGAATGAGTTGAGAGACACTTTAAACTGACAAATAATACTCTCTTTACATTATATATTTTACCACAAGTTTAAGTTTACATTATTTCTCTAGTAGTGCGTTCTACAGTCACTATTGAAAAGTTTAGATATTGCTGATTGTGAATATTCTAATGAGTTTTGGGGTCAAATAATTTGAAATTAAATGTGTTCATAAACCTATCCTGATTTAAATCATTAATATATTGTAGATTTCAAAATTCTGTGCAGTCATTTTTTAAGTAAGGTATTTAAGTGGTTAAATGCATGTGACATCTTTTTTCATGATTTAAACAAATACATCCCCTTAATTAAAAAAAACCTGAAATTAAAAAAAAATATTTTTGCATAAAAAGATTTTCATGCAGAGGTAAAAAACATTACACTTATATACTTTTTCTGAACTGCGGTCTCGTACAAAAGATTTAAATATTTAAACTGGTTATTGTTAAGAGAAAAAGCTGATTATACTTAAAAAGAGAGCATTAACAGTGTCAATATGGCAGTTCATATGCACTCAATCAATACAAGGTCAAACCATTAACAGGTATATATAAACACATTTGTAGGGTCTGCATTTTTCTTCTTCTAGCAAATTTAACAAAAGGGGTAGGTACTGAATGATTGAATAAATAATAAAGGAAATATAAAAAATTAGTTTTTGCGAATATGGACAGTATTTTCAGAAGTACTTCAAGTAAAATTTATACAAAGGGAAATAATTTAACAATGTCTATGGCCATCCTCTTACTTAAGTCAAGACTAAGCTACTATCACAATAAATATATGGAAAAAGTTTGATGAAAAATAGTTTGGAAACTGCAATACTTCTTAGACACAGCCATTTGTTAAGTAAATGTCTGTTAGAGACAGCAAGATCTGATGATTACTTTCAGCCAACACTTTTTCCAGATGGGCATTCTGTCATACCTCCAAACGTGGAAAATGGGCAGCCCCAAGCAGAATTCAGAACTCAGACTTTTGAATTGTAACTCTACAATAATCTTGCAACTGCCAGATCAACACCAATACAAAAGGACCCAAGTCCAGTTTTTCTGAGGTGACTGGCTGGTTATGTAACTTCACTAAATTTATAACCATGCTTATGGGAATTTCTGAATCAATCTAAAAAAAGACAATTTAACTGCAGGGCATCCTTTTTGTTGCTATGGTTGTTGTAGCTTGCTTCAGTTTCAAAACTGGGGGCATAAAAAACATGTCATATACATCATCAGTCTATATTCAATGTTAAACATGCACAAGTTTCAAATCAATCGGCCTAGAAATGTTGAAGAAGTTCTCATCACAAGATAATTTATATTGCAATGACAGGCCTTAAACCATAGTGGGCAATGGCCTGCATTAAAAAACATGTCATACACATCTACACTTGCTGGTGAACATGCAAAAGATTTATTCGAGATTTTATTGAGTTTTACATTCTGACCAAGTTCCATCAAAATTAAATTGAATTGTGGCCTCTAGCGTGTTAAATGCTGACAGTTGGACAGATGCTGGACAAAAATTGACCACTATAGCTCACCCTGAGCCTTCATTCAGATGAGCTAAAAATATAGTTTAAATATTTGGATCAGTGTCCTAGGTTTTTTCTGCACAGGCCATCACTCAAATGGATAGTGAAGACAGTATTGACCTATTCGAGAGTGTGTCTATAAGCTAAAAGCTTCCTACACAATCGAACTAAAATAAATTTGGTATAAACTATAAACTATTGACCTATTCCTGACTGCATCAGGCCAGTCTCACATGAGAACAGACAATCCTGGTACCTGGTATTTGGTTAGTTAATGCACATGTCACTGGATGCTTGTAACAGTTAAGAGCAACTGTTCTGTCCATGAGTAAATTAATGCTTTTAAGCACCAACTATAACCAGAGACCCTTACAGCAGTCTTAAAACCCAGAAGACTACACATAGAATGTCACTTCTGTTCTATGTCAAGTGGATACAGTAGCAAGCAGTTATCATTGTGGCACCTTACAGCAACCCAACTGGAAACACTCATTGTTCCAAACTTGACATAAGGCATGTGGTTATGCTATATTATAACTATTTATTAATCCATATAGTATTTTTTAACCTAAGCAATTTGCATCCCTGCATATCAAATGTCTCTCCAAAATCAATGGTTCACAAAAAAAGAGATTTAGCATCCTGCTGCTCTATGTAAGGACTCTGCATATTCATTAATTCTTGTGAATTTTGTGAGTAAATGGGCACTGGTCTAGAATTACATGGCACCAAGAGTTTGAAAGGAGTGAAGTCATCTCTAAATAAGTACTAAATTTCTAAAATTATTAAATAATCCAGAGTAAGCCCTTTCTGCAGTTTTGTGCAGTTGCCCTTTCCCTAGAAGAACTGAATGCCCTTTAAAAATCCAAGCTAGAGCACTCCTCTATCAATTTTAGGTATAATTATAACAGGTCTGACAAAAGCAGGAATAATTACAAAAAAAAGTAATGACTGTAGAGTCATTAAGACAATTATCAAACTGTTCTATTTATTGTCCACTAGTTAAAAACCTACATTTTCAGCTTATTATGAAGCCAAGGACCAGCGCACTACTGCCATACTTCTATTACATCATGTGTGACGTTAATCACACGCTATTTTTGAATGCTGCCTTTTTGAGAATTTTCACAATCATCATGATGGGGCTGTTTGTTAGGGGAAATCTGAAAGTGATTGGTTGTATATAAGCTTTCTGTGTGAAATGCTTATTTTCAGGTATTGTCTTCAGTAGATTTTATAACACAAAGCTTTAACAGTGAAAACTGTGCATTTCTGAGATTTTGGAAGCACACTTGTTCCAAAAAATAGTAGTTAAAATCATAGATAGAATTTTTGAAGTTCATCTATCAACCAGGTGTAAAAACATAGTCAATAATAGGACGACCAAAATTACACATTACTGAATATTATTCCTTTGCTTTTATAGCCTTCTAATAGCCTACATAGAGGGTCTAAATATATTTAAATGTTATATCTACAGATCTATTCAATTCAAGCATATCCTTTAGTCCTTTATTGTTTGTCTTTTTCAGTCATGTCTCCACAACTGCAAGTGCTTAAAAAGGTGAACTAAGGTGAGCAGTCAGACAGGTACAATGTCTAAAAGAGCTGCTGCTAAACGGTATGGGGTGCTGATAAAAAACAAAGGACATTATTCGTCAGAAATTGCCAAAATCAATATCGGGTATGAGAGCGATAGAGATGCTGAAAGAAAGCAATATCGGGTATGAGAGCGATAGAGATACTGAAGGAAAGCAATAACGGGTATGAGAGCAATAGAGATGCTGAAAGAAAGCAATATCGGGTATGAGAGCAATAGAGATGCTGAAAGAAAGCAATATCGGGTATGAGAGCGATAGAGATGCTGAAAGAAAGCAATATCGGGTATGAGAGCGATAGAGATGCTGAAAGAAAGCAATATCGGGTATGAGAGCAATAGAGATGCTGAAAGAAAGCAATATCGGGTATGAGAGCGATAGAGATGCTGAAAGAAAGCAATATCGGGTATGAGAGCGATAGAGATGCTGAAAGAAAGCAATATCGGGTATGAGAGCGATAGAGATGCTGAAAGAAAGCAATATCGGGTATGAGAGCGATAGAGATGCTGAAAGAAAGCAATATCGGGTATGAGAGCGATAGAGATGCTGAAAGAAAGCAATATCGGGTATGAGAGCAATAGAGATGCTGAAAGAAAGCAATATCGGGTATGAGAGCGATAGAGATGCTGAAAGAAAGCAATATCGGGTATGAGAGCAATAGAGATGCTGAAAGAAAGCAATATCGGGTATGAGAGCAATAGAGATGCTGAAAGAAAGCAATATCGGGTATGAGAGCGATAGAGATGCTGAAAGAAAGCAATATCGGGTATGAGAGCGATAGAGATGCTGAAAGAAAGCAATATCGGGTATGAGAGCAATAGAGATGCTGAAAGAAAGCAATATCGGGTATGAGAGCGATAGAGATGCTGAAAGAAAGCAATATCGGGTATGAGAGCAATAGAGATGCTGAAAGAAAGCAATATCAGGTATGAGAGCAATAGAGATGCTGAAAGAAAGCAATATAGGGTATGAGAGCGATAGAGATGCTGAAAGAAAGCAATATCGGGTATGAGAGCGATAGAGATGCTGAAAGAAAGCATTATCGGGTATGAGAGCGATAGAGATGCTGAAAGAAAGCAATATCGGGTATGAGAGGAATAGAGATGCTGAAAGAAAGCAATATCGGGTATGAGAGCGATAGAGATGCTGAAAGAAAGCAATATCGGGTATGAGAGCGATAGAGATGCTGAAAGAAAGCAATATCGGGTATGAGAGCGATAGAGATGCTGAAAGAAAGCAATATCGGGTATGAGAGCGATAGAGATGCTGAAAGAAAGCATTATCGGGTATGAGAGCGATAGAGATGCTGAAAGAAAGCAATATCGGGTATGAGAGCGATAGAGATGCTGAAAGAAAGCAATATTGGGTATGAGAGCGATAGAGATGCTGAAAGAAAGCACTATCAGGTATGAGAGCGATAGAGATGCTGAAAGAAAGCAATATCAGGTATGCGAGCGATAGAGATGCTGAAAGAAAGCAATATCGGGTATGCGAGCGACAGAGATGCTGAAATAAAGCAATATCGGGTATGAGAGCGACAGAGATGCTGAAAGAAAGCAATATCGGGTATGAGAGCGATAGAGATGCTGAAATAAAGCAATATCGGGTATGAGAGCGATAGAGATGCTGAAAGAAAGCAATATCGGGTATAAGAGCGATAGAGATGCTGAAAGAAAGCCATATCGGGTATGCGAGCGATAGAGATGCTGAAAGAAAGCAATATCGGGTATGAGAGCGATAGAGATGCTGAAAGAAAGCAATATCGGGTATGAGAGCGATAGAGATGCTGAAAGAAAGGGGAAATAAGAAAGAAGCTGAATAAGAGAGACAAAAGTGAAATGTAAAACAAGACAGACTTAGAAAATGAACTGAAAAAGAAACTGAACTGAAAAGAAATGCAAAGAAAAAGAAGCCGCTGAGAGCCATGATGGCTCTATATCACTCATATGAGTACAAATCGAAACAGCAATTAAGGTAAGTTCACATGATGTGAAAGTTGAAAAGTACATGCAAGATTGTACATCTGGTCTAAATTTCATGGAGTAAAAATAAGGTCTGAAGTACAAGGTCAATGTCTCCTATAGTCAAAGCTGAAATACAATTTCTGACGAGAAGATTTTCAAAGTATTTATACCATGGTTCCCACTATTTTTAAGGAGTGAAATTCCAGGCTTTTTCCAGGTTTTTTCAAGAATTTTTTGAAAAATTCCAGGTTTTTAATTTGAGAATTCCAGGTTTTCCAGACTGCAGACATATTGCCGAATCTACATCAGTGAGACGCTTACATACTTCCGATAATACCGAAACAAAATTTAACCTCTTGATTGGACAACAAACTCGACGTAAAACAACGACAAACTCTCGTAAATATCCGTCAATTATTAAGCGCAAAACTTGTTGACGTAATATACAAAAGCCTCGATTTCGTTCTCTGTTTCGTACTCAAACCATTTCGTACCGATTCCCGGTCTTTTCCCGAAATTGTCCTAAGTTTGTAAAAATCACGGTCTTTTCACGACCGGGAGCGTAAAATAAATAATGAAATTCCCGGACTTTTCCCGTTTTCCCGGTAGCGTGGGAACCATGTTATACTTTACACATGTAAGACCATCAGGGCATAGCAAATTTTGACCCTTGGAAAATAATTTGAACAATCTTGACAGAGGTCCACTACAAAGAGCTACACAACAAATTTTGAGACTCTTGACTATGCAGTTTCAGAGAGGAAGATTTTTAAAGTTTTTCCTTTATATCTCAATGTAAATCAAGTAACCCTTTCATGTGGAGTCAATTTTGACCCAATGAACATAATTTGAAAACTTTGGAAGAGAAATGACGCTACATACCTAATCTTAAAGCTGAGGGCCTAGTATTTTCAAGGTTACTGTGACCTTGACCTTTGACCAAATGACCCGAAAATTTATAGGGGTCATCTACTGGCCAATGAAATTATGTATTGATTGGAAACTGTTGCACTTTTCAAGGTCACTGTGACCTTGGCCTATGACCTGGTGACCTGAAAAACTATAAGGGTCATCTACTGGGTATGACTGACCTACATAACAAGTTTGAGGAATCTGGGCCCAAGAGTTCTACAGTTATTGACTGGAAACTGTTTTGATTTTCAAAGTCACTGTGACCTTTGCCTTTCACCTAATGACCTGAAAAACTATAGAGGTCATCTTCTGGTCATGGTCAACCTACATACCAAGTTTGAGGAAGGTGGAACAAGAGCCTGCTGGAAAAGACAGCATGCTAGTCCAAGTACAAAAAGAGGCATAACTCCACTAAATTTGATCTTGGCCTAAAGATTTTTACATCATCATGACCCTGTTGTCATAAGTAATAAAATTTAAAAGTTTGATGAAGAAATGTTAAGAAATGGCAAAGTTATAGTAAAAGATAAGATTTTGTGACGGACAGACAGATGGACAAAGCGATCCCTATGTTGTAAGCAATACAACTGTAAGAATTACAATTGGAAAGATTAAGAAATGGCATAGTTAAAGCCAAGTTTTTGTGACAAAATCCATGTACAAAAAGGGGCATAACTCTGTCACATGTGACCCTGACCTCAAGATTTTGGCATCATCATGACCCTGTTGTCATGAGCTATATAATTTGAAAGTTTGATGGGGAAATGTTAAGAAATGACAAAGTTATTACCAACATTATGTTTTCGTGACAAAATCCGAGTACAAAAAGAGGCATAACTCTGTAAAATGTGACCTTGACCTTAAGATTTTGGCATCATGATGACCCTGTTGTCATAAGCAATATAATTTGAAAGTTTGATGAGGTGGTAAAGTTATAGTCACCATTATGTTTTCGTGACAGACGGACAGACCAACCAACAAAGCGTTCCGCAAAAGGGCGACACAAAAATCAAAATATTTTGGTTTTATTTAAACTTTTATCTTACGCTCAAAGATGTGTAACATGAATATGGGGAATTGACTTTAAAGTATTATAATCATAGTAAGATATCAAATTTCTCTAAAGGCGACACATATTAAATAAACCATTGTTAAACTGTATCTTAAGTTACATCTTGTGTTGATCCGAAACATAATAAGTTAATGAATCAGCTGATTAAA
The DNA here is from genome assembly GCA_012932295.1 of Cyclina sinensis. Classification (NCBI taxonomy): domain Eukaryota; kingdom Metazoa; phylum Mollusca; class Bivalvia; order Venerida; family Veneridae; genus Cyclina; species Cyclina sinensis. The sequence goes on along the minus strand of JAAONU010000011.1, from coordinate 31,595,557 downwards.
ATTTAAGCTTCTTTCAAAACTTTAAGTATTATCAGTAGCCTCAATAAGAATGATCTATCTGCTTGCCAATTATTTACCCACTGTGCATTCAGAGTTAGAGCTGATCATGATAGAACAATGAAGTTTTCATCCACTTTTTTGGAGCACTGAAACATTTTTTTTAAATTGATAAAGCAGCCAGACGACAACAGTAACTATAATCAGTGTTCCCAAAAACCGCCAATTTGCACATTGCACACAAGAACGACCTTTAATACCCACTGTAACAAAAACTGAGTTCAGTAGATCTCCATCCTTACTACCAATGTGACAGACAGCCTACAGGTAGAAGATATTATTAGTTTTTTATTCAGTAAGTAACTCCTACTTATCAACTGACAAGAGTTGCTTCCCCCCCCCCTCCCTCCCTTAAAAGTAAAATAAAGTCTTGTGATAATGCACAGCAATGAGAGCAAAATCCTAAGTTCCTGTAAGTTCAGCAGTAGAATATTATGGAAACATAATCTTGTCAATTATTACAACAGATGACAACACATTTTACCCCTTAGACAACAGTCCTTCACTTTGAATTATTCAACTCTTTTCTCAAGAAAAAATTCTAAGCAAAAGGTCAAAATTCAAGTTAAAGAAAGGCAGCTTATTTAAAAACACAATAATGCAATGACTCTGTTAACTACAAAAAAATTAGAGCTTGTCACAGAAGTGACGAATACCCCCACACTGGCCTTGGTCACAAAATTGAAAACTTTGTTAGTAAGAGGAGTAATCATGGCAGTAGAGTGAAAACATGTACAGTTAAAATGAAAATAAATACAATATTGCTTAGGATCTATTTTATTTGATGGTATGATGTTATAGGAAGTAATAAAATACCAAACAAGTAAATAACCAGGAGGTGACATATATTTGGGAGAATTATGGTACTAACAAGGTCTATCATCAACATTTTTCACCTTTGACCAGTCATTGTAACTTTGACCTTTGAGCTATGGACCTGGGTCTTACATGACTATAGTGACACATCATCTCATCTAGGTGAACAAATATGCCAAGGTATTTTAAAATCTTTCTATATAATGGAGAAGTTCTGGTCCAGACAAAAAAAAAAAAACAGGACGGAAGGAGGGACATCAAGTGAATCCAATATAGCCCCCACAAACTCTGTGTCTGAGAGAATAATGAAATTTATAAGAATGTCCAATGAACTTAAGAAGAGTAATTTTTAGAACATAATATTATAAAATCGACTATCAATAAATACAACAGACTATAAAGAAATATTCAGCAAACCTTGAATTAAGTAAAGGAAAACATATCTTTATAAAGCTTATCATTTTAACAAACCAGGCAGTGATATTGCACATTGAAAGTACCTCCTTAACTGGTGGTTTTTGGTCCACTTTTATTTCAAAAAATGCTGCCTATCTGAAAATTACTCGAACCAAGACTGCAAATGAACAAAAAGACCTTGATAACAAATTTTGCCAGATCTATACAACAATTTTTTAAAGAGTTGAACTGGGTAAATGGCATCAATTGAGAGTTAACTACCCTAAGCAATACTGAGCAAAGAAATTAAACACCTGTGTTCTTTTATCTCTTACTGGTAGATTAGAATCTAGCATTAATCTTCATTTATCATTAGACATAATTATTTCAGATATTATAGTTAGTATAAGACTTCATGAGACACAATCATATCACTGTATTTTGATGTTTAGAAACACCATAAGCTTCATGTTCTACAGCAGTATGGAACACAAAATATATGAACTATAATAAACCCAAGTAGACATAATTTGTCTTTAAAATCAGATGAAGAATAGACCTTTTTTCCATTACTAGTTCATAGGAAGTTTTATTTTTGAAATGAAGTTTCTTATAAAGGTAGTCACTAGGAATGTGTCCATATACAGGTAAAATATGAATGAAAACTGTGCAAATGTTTTCCTTCAAATATTCCTTCTAATATGTGGAAACGAAATGTGGAAGAACATACAGAGAGACAGATGAACGTACCATTTACAGTACACGCAGCGCGGACTTTGACAACGAACACCCGTCCCCGCGATTTTACTCTCCGCGTTGAGGACTAAAATGACCACCGCGTCGAGTGTTCAATCGTATAAAACGCGGTGGTCAGCGCGGCCGTTCGCGGTGTTCAGTACCGCGGCGTGTCGCGGGGTTCGCAGTGTCCGATAAAATGAAGCCACAACTTAATTTTCCTTTTCCAATTTTTTTTTTTTTTCAAAATAGTTACAAAGTACACGTAATTATTACCAGTTGAAGTTGTTTCTTTTTTTTTAATACACCATCCGGTTTAATTTTTGTTTGTTGACGATCGATGTTTGGTTGTATAATTGAGGGTATTTGTAGAAAAGTAACAGCCGATAATGAATAGATTTACACACCTACATGACATCTTGTTAATAAACTTTAATTGCTGCAATTAATATATTTCAAGTCTTTAATCGGTGCCGTGTTTGCTCAATAAACATTCACCGGAAATGTATTTGAAATTTGGTTTTAATTTGACCACAAAATAGATGTAAGTAAAATAATTATGAGTAAAATGAAAACCACGTACAAATACTGTACGCACAGTATGTTTAAATGCAGTAATCTCCAAGTCAAAACATCGCGGGGACGCGCGGCGTTATGTCACCGCGACACGCGGTGTTCATACCCCTCGGCGGTTGTCGCGGTGGTCATTTTAGCAGACACCCGAAATTTCGGGTGTTCAGTCCACCGCGACTGGCCACCCGGAGACAATACCGGCCCCCGCGACAATGTTAACAACGTCAAAGTCCGCGCTGCGTGTACTGTAAATGGAATAAGGGGCAATTTCTTTTGTTATTTTCTTTTGTTGTACAGAGGGCCATGTCCCCTTATTCTATTGAAATGGAATTAAGTTTACTGTTCTCTTTTGTTCTGTTTACTGTTAGACACCCCCTTAATCTCATCCCATTGCTTAGACAGACAGACGGATGGACAGACAGGTGCAACACTAAATATCTTTGAATGGTGAAGACATAAGAAATAACAGATATGATTATTTGATCATAAAAATAATGAATAAATAAACCTTGAACTGACAAATGTGATTACAAAAATTGAAATATTGTTTGATATACACAGAAAAAAAATGACTAAACAAGAACTACTTTCAATGGTCATTAACCCTTTAAAGCGACTGACTCACAGATGGGCCGACGATGAAAAAAAAAGAAAATGTTCTTACATCTTGAAATTTTTGCTGCAATTGTGAAGAGCATATTTAAACTAAGTTACTGATTCATTTTTTGATACAGAAAAACATCAAAATATTAAGTTTTACACACTTTTATCGGTAAAAAATTTACCCCTTTAGTCACGGGGTAGATACTTTAGTTATAAAATTAATTTTGACGCAACCTTACAAGTAGGAGCTGTGGCTCAGTGGTTTAGATCGTCGCGCTATATTTTACTGACCGAAAGGTCATGGGTTCGAATCCTGGTTAAGTCAAAACTTTTTTTTTTCAGTTTTCTTGGTGTAAAGAAGCATAATATTATGTTTTTTCCATAATTCTCTTAAATTTTAAAGAAAAAATTTTTTTACCAAATTTCTGTGAGTCAGTTGCTTTAACCTGAGCAAGGGGCTCACCAACAAGTGGAGAACTTAGCACACTGTTAAACAGTGCAAAAATATTTTGTTGATCACTTGAACAAAAGATCAAGATTGATAATAGACTATACATAGGAGTATTAGCATGACTTCCTTACATTACAATATAGTCATGCAGGGATAAGTTCTATATACAATCAATGTCTGACATATCTGGAGGAGACATGCTTGCAGAATAATGGTAAGAACAATCTGGAAGATTAAACACCATCACAAAGCCCTTTTCCTTCATTTCATACTTTTAAGCCTTCTCTGCACAACTGATCAATAAAAATGACTATTTTATACTTTTTTATCTTTTCCAGGTCAAACATTGTAAATATGATTTATCATTAAAATAAAAGATTATTGAAACCAAAATTAAGCATACCTGCAAGAGAAGCATCAATTATCCAGAGTTTCTGCAATCTTTAAATAATACTGTAAAGAAGAGAAAAGCATTTACCTGTGATCAGAAAATGCTCATGTTGATTGAACACTGATTGTATACCCTAGGTTGTTTTAATGTTCATTATGAAATGAGATATTGGAATTGCATTATACAAGGATAATAGAACTCTTGGCAAAATTACTTTATCATGACGTATGGTAGGTTCTATAATACTAAATACCTTACTGAACCGATTTTTATACAAGCTATTGAAAAACTGGCAATCTTTAACATTAAAATTACTTTAGATAATCCCCTGCTAAAATATATCATGATTAACATTTCTTATTTGTAAGAGACTGCTTTAAACTAGAAATGTGTCCAGAGGACACATGTGTCCCAAGGGGTGGTCAGTTCTCAATGCAAGGGGTTGGGTGTGGGTTGTCAAAGTATCTGTAAAATAAAATTAACTGGAAAAACAACAAACAAACAAAAACAGTCCCGCAACCTTAATTGCTGGTATAAATTCCTGTAAAGTTTATGACTCTGGGTGCAACAGTGTCAACTGAGTGTGTGACACTAAGTTTTTGGTAGCAATTTTTACTAAATCAAAGGCCACAACTCTGCACCACCTAGAAGGATGGAAACAAAAACCCTAGGTGCACAACTAACACCTGCTGATATATATCCCTTTAAAGTTTCTTGACCCTAACAGTGTCGGCTAAGCACATGACACAAACATTTTTGTAGCTTTTTTTCACTAAATCAAGGGCAATTACTCTTCTCCCCCTGGGAGAAATAAGACAACCTGAAGAAAACCAACGCACTTTCAGACAGACATCAGACAGACAGAGGGAAAAGAGCAAATCTAAGTGCCCGTCTATCCTTTTTTTTTTTAATACCACTGTGCAGGGCTTTAAACCCCTTCCCCCTCCCAACCCCACTCCTTCCCTCCCACCCTTTAGATGTATATTCCGGTTTCACATAAACTTCAACCATCAAGTAACATGTCATCTGTTGACCTTGCAAAGCTGTTTTAAGATAATCCTGATGCATATCCTGCTTTAAGAACTGGGACAACCATTTTAAGATATCCCTGATGTATATCCTGCTCCAAGAACTGGGACAACCATTTTAAGATAACCCTGATGCATATCCTGCTCCAAGAACTGGGACAACCATTTTAAGATAACCCTGATGCATATCCTGCTCCAAGAACTGGGACAACCATTTTAAGATAACCCTGATGCATATCCTGCTCCAAGAACTGGGACAACCATTTTAAGATAACCCTGATGCATATCCTGCTTTAAGAACTGGGACAACCATTTTAAGATATCCCTGATGTATATCCTGCTCCAAGAACTGGGACAACCATTTTAAGATAACCCTGATGCATATCCTGCTCCAAGAACTGGGACAACCATTTTAAGATAACCCTGATGCATATCCTGCTCCAAGAACTGGGACAACCATTTTAAGATAACCCTGATGCATATCCTGCTCCAAGAACTGGGACAACCATTTTAAGATATCCCTGATGTATATCCTGCTTTAAGAACTGGGACAACCATTTTAAGATATCCCTGATGCATATCCTGCTCCAAGAACTGGGACAACCATTTTAAGATATCCCTGATGTATATCCTGCTTTAAGAACTGGGACAACCATTTTAAGATAACCCTGATGCATATCCTGCTCCAAGAACTGGGACAACCATTTTAAGATATCCCTGATGCATATCCTGCTTTAAGAACTGGGACAACCATTTTAAGATATCCCTGATGCATATCCTGCTCCAAGAACTGGGACAACCATTTTAAGATATCCCTGATGTATATCCTGCTCCAAGAACTGGGACAACCATTTTAAGATATCCCTGATGTATATCCTGCTCCAAGAACTGGGACAACCATTTTAAGATATCCCTGATGCATATCCTGCTCCAAGAACTGGGACAACCATTTTAAGATAACCCTGATGCATATCCTGCTCCAAGAACTGGGACAACCATTTTAAGATATCCCTGATGCATATCCTGCTCCAAGAACTGGGACAACCATTTTAAGATATCCCTGATGTATATCCTGCTTTAAGAACTGGGACAACCATTTTAAGATATCCCTGATGTATATCCTGCTCCAAGAACTGGGACAACCATTTTAAGATAACCCTGATGTATATCCTGCTCCAAGAACTGGGACAACCATTTTAAGATATCCCTGATGTATATCCTGCTCCAAGAACTGGGACAACCATTTTAAGATATCCCTGATGCATATCCTGCTCCAAGAACTGGGACAACCATTTTAAGATAACCCTGATGCATATCCTGCTCCAAGAACTGGGACAACCATTTTAAGATATCCCTGATGTATATCCTGCTTTAAGAACTGGGACAACCATTTTAAGATATCCCTGATGTATATCCTGCTCCAAGAACTGGGACAACCATTTTAAGATAACCCTGATGCATATCCTGCTCCAAGAACTGGGACAACCATTTTAAGATAACCCTGATGCATATCCTGCTCCAAGAACTGGGACAACCATTTTAAGATAACCCTGATGCATATCCTGCTTTAAGAACTGGGACAACCAAACGAAAAAGAAGGCTTGGAGTGCTCACATAAGCAAGTTGCAAATTGTGCATGCTGCCAATAAAGAGCAGGATTGGTTATAAAACTGTCTTAGCAGACTTTAACCATAATACAATATAATAACTTAAAGGAATTTTCTAGGCAAGAACTTTCTTATTCAGAAATACTGCCCAATAAAAATTCAAAAGCAATTAAGTATCATTCAACCCAAGTGCAGTACCTCTTTAAGAGTTGTTGTGTTTTTTTTCAATTTCCAAGCCATGTCCGGAAGTTATTAGGTAATCAAATAATCCATTGTTACAACATGAAAGCATTATCTTTGGGAGCAGATATAGAGAGCACCTACACTTTTTCTGTAGCTGGGTAATCCTGTGTAGACCTTATATATAAGGTCTCAAAAATTTGATTCTTGAAGGTTTTTGCCAGTCAATACTTCCTGTAAACGTTATTATGTTTTTGTTTCCACATACCATTAAACAAATATAGAAACTGATAAAGGGAGGTAATTCAATTCTACTTATCACCACGCTAACTCTACTCTTTTAATGCAAAAAATGGAAAGAAACATATTCTAATTTCAAAAGCAAACAAATTTTAATCACATCATAATAATTTGAAAATAATCCATGGTTTCAAGTTATCAGGAACAAGCAAAGTATGTAGTCAGTTTATTTAAAATTCTGATATTACATGAGACTTAAAACACAAGTTTTAAATAATGCAAGTTAATGCCTATTAATGAAATTCAAAGAACAGTGATTCATCAGCTCCAACTTTAACTATATTCAGTCATGCAGTTTTAATTTAAAGCAACTTTGCAAGCTATATGTTACTCATGTTGTACTGATTAACACCTCTATAACAAGTCACTCTTCAACTTGCTACAGGAATACATTTGCAAAACTATAATCTGTTAGGAATCATGGTATCAGCTTCCAACAACAATTTTCACAAGTCACTAAAGTGCCCTTCTTCAAAAAGATGAATTACAATACATGGATATGACAGAAGGTCAAAAGTAATATGCTTTTTTGTATACAGAACTCGGAAAAATATATCTTATTTAAGATGACTTTACAATAAAATTGCTGATTTTCCTTTGGGTTCTTAATAGCAAGCAAGGTTCAAATGCCAACACTTAAACAAAAAGGCCATGATGGCCCTTTTATCGCTCACCTGAGTACAACTGCAACTACTTTCATTCACACACCAAATTATCTAAACTCCTGGTCTTACGGTTTCTGACAAGATTTTTAAAGTTTTTACCTATGTCAGTCTATAAAACTAAGTGACCCTTCGTGTGGGTCCAATTTTGAATTTCAGACTGGGTGACCTTGACCCCAGTGACCTAAAATCCAAACAAAGGCCAGATGGTACATAAACACCAAATATTTAAGATACTGATAAATAAATGGAAACTCATTCTATGCAGACATGGCAAAATAAGCCTATATGAACCTGACCTAGATATCATCAAGACAAACATTCTGACAATTTTTCATCTCATTTGAACAAAAAATGTGACTTTTAAAGTGTTAACAAGGTTTTCCTTTGATTTGGCCTTGTGACATAGTTTTCAGTCCGACATGACCCATATGCGAACTCATCCAAGATCTTATTGAGAAAATCATTATGATCAACTTTCATGACAGTTAGGTCAAAAATATAACCTCCAGAGTGTTAACATGAAAAATGTGGACAACTGACATTCAATGATCCTAAAAGCTTAGGTGAGCTAAAATGGAGTCTAAAAGAGCGAAAAAAAAGGAAAAAGAAAAATGAAAGAAGATGGTTTCTAGACCATCCTCAGTTCACATTTTGCAGAAGACGGCATGTCTGAATTGATGTTGTGACAGTGGAAGCTTGGAGAAAGCCTGCACATACCCATTATATAATTATGCTGACATTGAGAGAAAACAAGAGGGCCATGATGGCCCTATATCGCTCACCTGAATATGACTGCTTTTAACAAAGTTGCTATTGACCTGGTTAATTGACCCCAGGTGACACATATTCAAATTTGGCCAAGAAATTATTGAAACAATCTTTCTGAAAAATTTCAAGGTTATTTGGACTGAAAGTGTAGCCTCTAGAGTGTTAACAAGGTTTTTCCATATTTGGGCTCTGTCACCCAGTTTTTGACCTCAGATGATCCATATCCAAACCTGAGCTAGAAATCATCAAAACAACCTTTCTGACAAATTTCCAGGACATTTGGACTGAAAATGTAGCCTCTAGAGTGTTTACAAAGTTTTTCGATATTTAGGCCCTGTGACCTAGTTTTTTAATCCAGATGACCCATATTCAAAGCTGAGCTGGAAATCATAGAAGCAACCTTTCTGACAAATTTTCAGGTTATTTGGAATTAAAATCTTAACTCTATAGAGTGTTAACAAGGTTTTTCCATATTTGGTCTCTGTGACCTAGTTTTTGACCAAAGAAGACCCATATTAGTACTTAGAGCTAGAAATCATCAAAACAACCTGTCTGACAAACTTCCAGGATATTTGGACTGAAAATGTAACCTGTGGAGTGTTAAAATGGTTTTTACATTTTAGGGCTCTGTGACCTAGTTTTTGATCCCAGATGACCCATATCCTAATCTGGGCTAGAAATCATTGAAACAACCTTTCTGACAAATTTCTAGGACATTTGGACTGAAAATGTAACCTCTACAGCATTAACAAGGATTTTCTACTTTTTGGCCCTGTGTCCTAGTTTTTGACCCCACATAACCCATTTTCAAAACTGAGCTAGAAATCATTAAAACAATCTTTCTGACAAATTTCCAGGATATTTGAACTGAAAATGTTACCTCAATGCGTGTTAACAAGGTTTTTCCATATTTGGGGTCTGTGACCTAGTTTCTGACCCCAGATGACCTTTATTCGAATCTGAGCTAGAAATCATTAAAACATTTTTTCTGAAAAATTTTCGAGAATATTTGGACTAAAAAGTAGCTTTAAGAGTGTTAACAAGTTTTTTTCTATTTTTGGGCTCTGTGACCTAGTTTTTGATTTCAGATGACACATTAAAATTTAACCTAGAAATTACTGAAACAACCTTTCTGACAGATTCCAGGTTATTTGAACTGAAAATGTTACCTCTTGAGTGTTAACAAGGTTTTTCCATATTTGGGCTCTGTGACCTAGTTTTTGACCCCAGATGACCCAATTCTGAACTTGAGCTAAAAATCATCAAAACAACCTTTCTGACAAATTTCCAGGATAGTTGGACTGAAAATGTAACCTCTAGAGTGTTAACAAGGTTTTTCTATTTTTGGGCTCTGTGACCTAGTTTTTGAACCCAGATGACCCGTATTCGAACTTGAGCTAGAAATCACTGAAACAACCTGTCTGACAAAATTCCAGATTATTTGGACTGAAAATGTTACTTCTCCTTCTACAAGAAGATTTTCAAAGTTATCACTATATAAGCCTATGTAAAACCAATGACCCCGGGGTGGGGCCAAATTTGACTCCAGGGGTATAATTGGAACAAACTTGGTAGAGGTCCACTAGACAATGCTACATACTAAGTCTTAAGGCTCAGGGCCTTGTGGTTTCAGACAAGAAGATTTTCGAAGTTTTTCCTATACAAGCTTATGTGAAACCAATGACCCCAGGGTGGGGCCAAATTTGACCCCAGAGGTATAATTTGAATAAACTTGGTAGAGGTCTACTAGACAATGCTACGTACCAAATATCTAAGCTCTATGCTTTACGGTTTCTGATAAGAAGATTTTTAAAGTTTTCCCTATATAACTCTATGTAAAACAAGTTACCCCTGGGGCGGGGCCATTTTTGACCCAAAGGCCATGATTTGAACAAACTTGGTAGAGGTCCACTAGACAATGCTGCACACCAAATATCTTAGCTCTATGCCTTACAGTTTCTGACAAGAAGATTTTTAAAGTTTTTCCTATATAAGTCTATGTAAAACTAGTTACCCTTGGGGCGGGGCCATATATTACCCCAGGATCATAATTTGAACAAACTTGGTAGAGGTCCACTAGACAATGCTACATACCAAATATCTTAGCTCTATGCCTTACGGTTTCTGACAAGAAGATTTTTAAAGTTTTTCCTATATAACTCTATGTAAAACAAGTTACCCCTGGGGCGGGGCCATTTTTGACCCGGAGGCTATGATTTGAAAAAACTTGGTAGAGGTCCACTAGACAATGGTACACACCAAATATCTTAGCTCTATGCCTTACCGTTTCTGACAAGAAGATTTTTAAAGTTTTTCCTATATAACTCTATGTAAAACAAGTTACCCCTGGGGCGGGGCCATTTTTGACCCCAGGATCATAATTTGAACAAAGTTGGTAGAGATCCACTAGATGATGCTTTATACCAAATATCAAAGCTCCAGGCCTTGTGGTTTCTGACAAGAAGATTTTTAAAGATCCAACTTTTCAAATCTGTTTTTAGCCCCTGTGACCCAGAAATGCAATGAACCGGAACCATTTGAACAAACTTGGTAGAGCTTCATGCAAGGAACATTCTAGGCAAGTTTCATTAAATTTTGCCCAGTGGTTTCAGAGGAGATGTCGTTTGTATGAATTGTGGACGACGGACGGACGGACGCCGGACAATCAAGGATCCTAAAAGCTCACATGAGCATGCTCAGGTGAGCTAAAAAACGCAGAGGGCAGAAACAACTCAAAACTGCTAGGACAGATGGCAAGAACCAGAGACTGCACTGTAACTATGCAAACTGAAGACACCTCTGTAAAAGACTCCCTAGAAACTCTTCTCCATTCAACTACTGAACCTCATTATCTGTCATAATTTGGAATTCTTCTAGACTTCTGTAACATTAATACCACTAATAGTCTCAAATTAGAAAATCAATGGCTTTCAAGAGTTCTTAAAAATGTTTCAGAAGTTATTCCCTAGAAAAAAAATGTTAAAGAATCTCTCAACAAGCACCATCTTATAGTTCTCAGATATCATTTCACAGTTATTGAGTCTAAAATTCACTTACCTAGAAAAACCATACCTAAGTCTGGAAAACAAAAGGACACTGTGACCATAACTTTTAATTTCTATACAATTTTTCAGCTTTTATTACTATAACAACTTTCAGAGCAAACAGACTTTCCAAAGTTATTAAAGGTACCAGTCAATCATTGATTTTCATAAGCATATAGAAAAACAAAACAAAACTTTTTCAGCCACCTCCTGAAAACCCTACTTTAGGCAACATTCTAAAGCATTTTCTTTATTTTTTTTTTACTAATATGAATTATACATTAAAAGAATTTCAGTATGTTGATCTGAATTTAAGATAAATTTCTACATATGATATTCAGGTTCGAGCAAATAAATCTATTATTGGCTTCGGGGAAAAAAAGAGGCAAGTATCTACCTTTTCCAATCATCAATAAGTATCAGATTATTATTCATACCTCTATAACAACAACACATCATGGAGTTCCCAACAGCAGTATCAACATAAAAAACTTCTAAAAATAGTACAAAAACTCAGTACAGTAAACTACGCTTGTAACAATAGTCAAAGGACCATGTGATTATTATTATATCCAGATAACATTATATTCGTTATGAGTTCTCTGAAAAATCATGAATTGTGTCACAGACATGAATGCCCCTGAAACATGGCAATTGTCACAATCATGGTAGCTTACAACTTGATGTTACCTAAATTTTTTGCAATCTGTGAACTAAACAAAGTACCCATACCTCAAGAGGTAAGACTATTATATGTCTGTATGTGTAAAATTCAACAAAGGGCAAAAAATATGCCAAAAATAATCGAATTGCAAAAGCCTGACAATATGCCCTATGGCACTTGATAATGATCATTCTTTGAAAGTTTGGAGAAAATTATAATTATGAGAATTGCTGGACGAGTTGTGGACAGAAGCAATATTAAGTAAAAATTCACTGAAGGGCAATAACTATGCCAACTAGAATTGCCACTGTGCTGGGACCAATACCTTCCCCCCCCCCCCACGCCGCTTTGTCAGTAGGGTAATGATATATGAGAACATGTTACATTATGCCCCAGGATAAAATCAAGTATGAAAAATTACAAAGGGCAATAACTCCAAAATAGTGCAAAATAGAGTTATGGTTCTTTGGCAATGCAATTTTCTTCAATGAGATCTATCCATCCATGAAATTTCAAGTTGATAACACCAATACTTTTTGAGTTATACCTTTGACTAAAATCAAGTATGAAACATTTCAAAGGGCAATAATTCCAAAACTACGAAAAAAAGACTTATGGTTCTTGGCACTGCATTTCTCCTCAATGAGATCTATCCATCTATGAAGTTTAAAGTTAATATCTCTAATACTTTTTGAGTCATATCCCAGACAAAAATTAAGTATGAAAAATTTCAAAGGGCAATAATTCAAAATTACAGAAAAAATAGTTATAGTTTTGGGCACTGCACTTCTCCTCAATGTGATCTATTTATCTATTTAGTTTCAAGTTGGCACCTTCAATAGTTTTAGAGTTATGCTTGGACAAACAAACGCAACAGCCAGACAAGCTGATTCCAGTATACTCCTCCTTAGAACTTTGTTGTGCAGGAGGATTAAGATAATCAAATGGCAAAAGCCCAAAAATATGCACTGTGGCACTTGATAATGATCATTCTATGAAAGTTTGGTGATCATATGAGAACTGGAAGGAGTTATGCATAGAAGCAATATTAAGTAAAATTCAACAAAGGGCAATAACTAAGCCAAAAACAGTCAAATGGCAAAACCCTAGATATATGTGCTATGGCACTTAATAATGATCATTCTGTGAAAGATTAATGAAAATCGCATAGAAAATGTAGGAGTTGTGCACACAAGATATATTAAGTAAAATTTAAACAAAGGACTCTGCCATAGATAATCAAATGGCAAAAGCCCAAGTTTATGCACTGCTGCACTTTTGCTATACCTGACAATGTTACTGGAAGCATAAGCCAACAAGAAGATAATGAATAACTAGAACTGTGTCCATAGGACACAGATGCCCCCACTATGCATAAGTGCTCATAAACAAGAGCATGTATATCCTGTAAGATTTTTTCTGTACATATACCTAAAATGATCTACAGGTAACCTTATGTACATGTTAAATTAAATTACAAATGTAAAATTTATATGTTCAATTATTTATATGGTATATAGTGAAAAAATCAACAAAGGGCCATAATTCTGTTAAATTTGGTCGCAGCAAAAATTCCTTCCTTTACTTCCATCTACACATTAAGGTTGTTCATCCCTGGAAGTTAAAGCAAAATCTGCCATCCGGTTTAAGAGGAGTTGCGTTCACAAAATTTCTATATGGTATATAGTGAAAAAATCAACAAAGGGCCATAATTCTGTTAAATTTGGTCGCAGCAAAAATTCCTTTCTTTACTTCCATCTACACATTAAGGTTGTTCATCCCTGGAAGTTTAAGCAAAAATCTGCCATCCGGTTTAAGAGGAGTTGCGTTCACAAAATTTCGGGACGTAGGGACAGACGTACGGATGGACAGACGGACGGACGGACAGACTGACGGACAAGTGCAACGCTATATGATCCCCACTTTGTGGGAGCATAAAAATGTAGAAATGTTGTTGTCTGCTTTATTTCACATGCATCATGTATCATTATAATATGATAAACTAGAAATGTGTCCCAGGACACAGGTGCCCTCTTGTTTGAAAGAATGTATAGACAGACTGAGTTATAAGACTTGGAAAAAATACATATATTTTCACCTTCTTTTTTTTTCAACAAATCAGAAATCTTGCTGCAAATCAGTATTTTGCTATAACAAAATCTGTTATTGTGAACGAACATATGCCCCCCAATGTGACAGGATGTCTGAGCTGGACATTTGATTCTTGCACGTGACACATCATCATCATATGCAACACATTTATGCCAAGTCATTTTAAAATACATCCAGGAATGACAGAATTGTTGACTGGACACAACAATCAATGCACTTTTATGAAAATTTCCTTTCAAGTCCAATTGTGACCTTGACCTTTGACCTACAAACCTAGGTCTTGCATATGACACATCGTATTAATGTGCCACACGTTTATGCAAAATAATTTCAAAATTCATCCATGTCTGACAAAGTGATGGACCAGACAAAAAGCAGACAGACTGACAGACAATTCAACTAGAGCTATCACTAAGACTGCTTAGGAACTGAGGAAGTTATTGGTAACAGAATAAATGTAAAAGAATTGAAATAGAGTTATGGTTGTGGGCAATTAAAGATAGTTGTGGTTTTTGTACATTGCATTTCCTGTCATTGTGCTTGACCATTGTATGAAGTTGCACTGAATTCCAACCAGTAGTTTTCAAGTTATGCTCCCGACAAGGAAAACCAACAAAGGGCAATAACTTGGCAAATATAGAAGATGGAGCTATGATTCTTGAACATTGCACTTCCTCTCATTGCACTTGACCATTGTATGAAGTTGCATTGAATTCCAACTAGTAGTTTCCAAGATATGCTCAAGACAAGGAAAACAAACATAGGGCAAAAACTTAGCAAATATTGAGGATGGAGTTATGATTCTTGAACACTGCACTTCCTTTCAGTGTGCTTGATAATTGTATGAAGTTGCACTGAATTCCAACCAGTAGTTTTCAAGTAATGCAATAACTTTACTAGTGAAGATGGAGTTATGATTCTTGAACATGGCACTTCCTGTCATTGTGCTTGACAATTGTATGAAGTTGCACTGAATTCCAACCAGTAGTCTTCAAGTTATGCGCCCGAAAAGGAAAACCAATAAAGGGCAATAACTCTGCAAATAGTGAAGATGTAGTTATGATTCTTGAACATTGCACTTCCTCTCATTGTGCTTGACCATTGTATGAAGTTGCATTGAATTCCAACCATTAGTTTTCAAGTTATGGTCCAGACAATGAACAGACCAACTGACCGCCCGACCGACCGACCAACCACTGGGTGACTCCTATATACCCCCCAAACTTTATTTCGGGGGTATAAAAACTATATGCCTCCCTTTAGAGGTATGAAAATCAGTATACATGCAAACTTGCACATGTCTTTCATTCGTTATCTTCTGCACTGCACTAAATAAACTTGCCCAAATATTTCAATCATACTATGAACTCTGCCTAAAATTACCACTGAATGAAGAGAATTTTGATAGCGCTTATCAATTCTTAAACAAGCAACCAAATCTGAATACAACTAAGCCACATTTGACTAAATATATCATGACTAGTGCAAACAAGTATGAGCTCTCGACTTTAGTCTTAAGAAAACATTGTAACATTGACATGCCAGTAAAAAGAATCAATAGGAAATTAATCATGAACTTGTTACTGTAGAAAGGCAAAGAGTAACTTGGGAGAGATTTACATTCACAACTTAATTCTCAACTGTCCTCAACTTGCATCTAGGTTTTAACCCTTCATAGTTCACTAAAAGCCACATTTTAAATGCCAATGTCCACCATTTTTTCACTACTAACCTATTCCTTGATGCAGACATAAAACCTATTTATGTTATATTAGGAAAAGAAATCATTTGAATAACCTTTTCTAAATGAATTCTGTAATAATTTTTTTTCTCTGTTTCACATCCGAACAAGAGAAGTATGCTGTGACTGAAAAAAGAAAACTCAGGAGAAAAGTTCCCTGTTTAACTTTCCCATAAATCTATCTTATCTATTAAAACTATCTGTATTATCCATCAGGAATCCAATCTGAAAATCAGGACCATTGTTTCAATCAATTATCTACACAATAACCCTGAGAAAACAATTAATCATCATTGTAACCAATATGTATGTAGAGTTTCTACTAACCGTTAGAGCTTTCACTGCAATCTCTAGTATCATAGATGAACTTTAAGTACTCCAAAATATGATGGTAGGAAAATGTCTACTTATGTAATTGATTAAAAAATATTAAAGAAAAAACTTGGAACAAAATTTGGATTATAAAATTCGGTTAACAAGCATGCCATGCTTTGAATTACATCCAGATAAAAGCTTACTGTGTATATTCCTGAAATTTGGATGAAATAAAAAATACTATTGAAATAAGTGACTAAGAACTGTCTTTAACTTCAAAATCTTACAAAATTACACTTTCAAACAAAAAAAGATTCAGCATATTCTTCAAATGATACAGACAGAGACTGTAAAATTATGATTCATTTCAAATTTAACTGGCACCTTATGAAATATTTCAGATGAATAAGGACTTCTTATTCATGAAACTAGAAATGTATTCATGGGACACAGATGCCCCCACCATGCTCAAATGTTGACATTAGATCAAAAGCAGATAGTTAAAATGTAAGAAGAAGGTGGAATGTCAAAAGAAGTGTAACTGTTGTTTTTATTTAATGAACAGGTCACTGCAAAACAAAGTCCTTTTAATGTGAAGAAATTTGGGTTTTATTAGTAATTAAGTCTAAAAAGGGTCATAAATTTGGAGATGTCAAGCCATAGTTTCATAAGATACATGCAAAATATGTATGAAATCTGTCCAAACATTTTCCTTTAAATGCGCAGAAATTTAATTTTAACAGAAATAAAGTTGAATAAGGGTGCCATTATCACTAAATATGCCTGTCACAAATGCTTTTGGTGAACATGTTGGCATAATGGATAAAAAGAGGTGTTAGTAGGGAAGGTAGTTTGACTATTCCTAGAGCTGGATTGTGAAACATACATTTTAAAAAATCCTGAAGTAATACTGATATCCTCCGGACAAAATCTTGATATTTCATCATTCTAGTGACCTTGACCTTGCAAAAAATATGGATCTGGATTATGTGTGTAATGCTCAGTCTCATGATGGTGAACATTTGTGATAGAATCCCTCAATTCAGGATGACTAAATTGTCAATACACACATATTCATACTTAATTCTGACCTGGATTATGCATGTAATGCTAAGTCTCATGTGGTGAACATATGTAACAGAATCACTAAATTCATGATGACAAAATGGTCCATATACACACTTTTCATATTTTCATCTGACCTTTGACCTCTATGTTTGACCTTGACCTTGACCAAAGGGACCTGAATTTTGCATGCCTCACAATGGTGAACATTTGTGCCAAGTAAAATCCCTCAATGCCTGCAGAACTTTTGCTCCGGACAAGCGTTTTCATCTGACCTCTAAAAAATATGAATGAAATCAGTGCACTCATTTTCCTTTGAATGTGTGGAAACTAAATATGGAGTTGAAAAAGGGCCGTAATTTGATAAAACTGGAGGTGTCACATCCAATTTTGAAAGGAACCTGTAGTTTCATAAGACACATATACACGCAAAATATAAATGGAATCTGTTAAACGGTTTTCCTTTAAATGCGTAGAAACAAAATGTGGACAGATGGATGCACAGACTCATGTTCTGACAGACTCATGGATGGACAGGTGTAACACTTAAAGCCCCTTTACCATTCTTCAAATGGCGGGGGGCATAAAAAGTAGATTCATTCATATTATACAAAACAACTTTGAAGAAGTTTTCAATGGCTTTTTCAGATTTAAGTGACATTTCAAGTGAAACACATTGACATTTAAGTTGGCTGATCTCTGCACTCTTTACGATAACATCACTAAGAGACATATCAAAAAGTAGAATACCCGTGAATTTGTCAATAAGAATTAATCAGGTATAGATACCTGAATATGAAAATTTCACTGATATGACAACAGGAACTGATTATCTCTATTGACAAACCAGGACAGTAGATTCCTGTACGGGAGACTATGCTGATAAAGTGTCTATGCCATGGACCATACCTGCTCCCAAATGATAGCAGTGGTTGAGGAGAAAGAGCACACCAGATTCCTGATCCAGAGATCACTGGTTTGAAACTCACCAGGGGTGAGTGTCTCTAGTGCCTTTCCACATTTAATCTTTATCAGTACAAGTACTGATTTGAACGCAGAGAGCAGCCATCAAGAGGGGATAATCAAAAAGTTAATTAATAGGTTGAAACTGACTAAATGTTACTTCAGATGCACCTCAATTTCAAAAACCAACTCAGAACACTGATGTTACACAAAAAACAGACAGTAATTTATTTTACATATCAAATTCATAACACATACAGAGAAATCCATTAGAATCAGAGAACAGATGTGATTTGCTTGCCAAAAACTACATTTCCATGATTAAATCCACAGAAAAATTTCCAACTTAAAGGCAATATTCACCAATATATGTGATTCAACAGGGACATTTTTATTAGAGAATACTTTTTTATTTATTGCCCCCATCGCCTTTATTCCATTCTACAATATCAATACTTTAGTATGATCTGTATAATTGTACGAGCATAAAGCAATGCCTTATTTTCCAGGCCAGCATGTTCCAGCATTTCCAAAAGATCTTCCTAATATTTCTGGTAGATGAGAGACCTTTAAACATGAGACTATATTTGGTAATCTTTGATTTAAACCCTACAGAACAGCATCACAGAACCAGTACTTTGACTGGGAGAATGTTGAACTAATAATTATTAAGCTGATTGAAACATTTATCTTCTGGACTCAGCTTTGGTTTTAAATGTAGAAACAACAAAATTAATCTCCTGTGAAATTCTGTTCATATGTGTTAATAACAGTTCATGAACTGTTCTAAGTTCTAGTTCTGGAACAATCTATGACTGTTCATAAACAAATATTTTAGAACTAGAACTGTTCAAGGAAAGCATTTAAGAACAGTAAGTTCTTGGATTGTTTAAGAGAACAACAAGTTCTTTAGTTGTTCCTAAACATTGTAGAAGTGTTTTTAAGAACTGGAAAATATCACTTTCTGCCATTTATTCCGATTACTCCAAATAGGTTACTGCACTTGTATTTAAAATATATTTCTGTTATTCTGATTACTCCAAATAGGTTACTGCACTTGTATTTAAAATATATTTCTGTTATTCTGATTACTCCAAATAGGTTACTGCACTTGTATTTAAAATATATTTCTGTTATTCTGATTACTCCAAATAGGTTACTGCACTTGTATTTAAAAGATTTTTTTCTGTTATTCTGATTACTCCCAATAGGTTACTGCACTTGTATTTAATATATTTTTCTGTTATTCTGATTACTCCAAATAGGTTACTGCACTTGTATTTGGAGTAATCAGAGTAACAGAAAAATCTTTTAAATACAAGTGCAGTAACCTATTTGGAGTAATCAGAATACAGAAAAATATTTTAAATACAAGTGCTGATTACTCCCAATAGGTTACTGCACTTGTATTTAAAAGATTGTTCTGTTATTCTGATTACTCCAAATAGGTTACCTTAAGGTCAACCTGTATGCCAAATATCTAAACTTGTTTCAGACAAGACAATTTCTGAAGTCTTCCCTGTATAAAGACTAAACAAAATCAAGAAAACCCTGTGGCATGGGTAATATTTTAACCTGGGGTCATGATATGAACAAATTTGGTAGAGGTCCACTTGACAATAATACATACCAAATATCTAAACTAGGTCTTGCAGTTTTAGAGAAGAAGACTGTTAATGGTTCCAGTTTTAGAAATTATTTTTAGTTCCTGTGACCCAGATTTGCAAGGCCCTGGAACCATTTGAAATACATGCATGCAACATTCCAGGCATGTTTCATGGAGTTTGTCCAAGTTGATTCAGAGGATATGACCTTTGAAACAATAGTGGATGAAGGCTGAAAGACATTCTTAAAAGTTCACAATTTCATGAGCTCAGGTGAGCTTAAAAAACATATCCAGAACAATCTCAAAATGAAAAACTTGTCTTTCTTTAATGACCCAAAGTTGTATAAGCTGCAGACAAAATCTAGATTGAAACTGAGACACAGTGTGACTTTTCAAAAGACTCTGAGAAATCCTCTTATTTCTTATAACCTCCTTTGAGAAGCAAGATGTTATGAAGGAAATGTCTGGCAAGACCTCTAGCCTCTATAAATACATTTTCTCCACAGAAATATTTTCTTCATAACCACTTTCAATACAAAGATAACTTCAGGAAATTTCTCACTAGGTTACAACACAGGCTGAATTTGAAAAAAAAATGTTATTGAGTGGAAACCATTTTCAAACTGAAGGTGATTTTTACCTTGACTTTTAAGCTACTGACCCCAAAAACGGTAGGAATCTTCTACTCAATATGGGCAACCATCCTATGAAGTAAGAAGGATCTGACTCAAATGGTTCTAAAGTTATTAAGAGGACATGGTTTTCAAATTCAAGGTGACAGTGACCTTGACCTTTCACCTACTGACCCCAAAAACAATAAGGATCTTTTATTCAAGAAGGGCAATCACTCAACCTATGAAGTTTGAAGGATGTAGGTGAAATAGTACATGAGTTATTGAATTGGAACGATATTATCTACTGACCAACTGACCTACCAACCTAATGACTGACATCTGCAAAACAAAACACGGAGAAAAATTACCATGGTATGTGAGTTTGGGTAGAGTTAGAGAGTCAATATTTTCGTTAACTGTAACAAATACTTAACCAGCTCAACGACAAACCTGATAAAGATTCTGTTGGGTATGCAGTGGCCTCATATATTATTTTAGTCACTTAAGAACTTGACAACTGCGGCACAGATAACACCTTCCAATAGTAATATCTTGTTTTAGTGATCAATAACAGAATACATTTGTATTACCATGCAGCAACTCATTTGGTGCAAGGTTCTTAAACAACCTGGTTTCCAGCAAAGCAAATGTAAATTATATTTTACACCTAAATAAGTTCACTTGTTGCAATTCAATCTTCATTAATTAATATCTAAATTATTCAAAAGACCATGCATAATTCCATACTGGATGTTTCTATTTAGAGATTATATTACAATTACATAGAGATTAAATTATTCACAAGATGTGAAATTTTTTTCAAAATAGCTAAGAATGAGCTGTGAAATGACAGTGAGCCATGAAATGACAGTGAGTCGTGAAATGACAGTGAGCCGTGAAATGACAGACATCTTCAGTATGTTCTACCATTCTAGGTAATGCAACAATAACATGCTCACAATATACCGGAACATATACATATTTTGGCAATTACTCTCATCTGTATGTTTCAAAACAGCTTAAGAAAATGTCAAGGGTATCAAGGTTGCAAAATATTCTACTTTCAGTGAGCTAGGCATAAGACATGAAATGAAGTAAAAAGTAATGAACACCTACAGAAACTTGAATACTGAACTAAGTTGCTAGTGTCTCACTGGTTCTGTGCACGAGCACAGCATCCATATTTAGGTTCAGGAAGTAAGGCATATAGGACAAGCATACTGCAGTTTGTCATGACTGCCAGCTTGTCATATACTTTTGGCTGATTTATACAAAATGACCTATGCACTAGTAGCCTATGCACTCTGACTTGTTTGTTTTCTCACTAAACTTTCCTTAAACCATTATTAGATTTCAATGGTTCAACAATGCTATTATTATCACAACCACTGTCATCAACAACAGTGACAACTACATTTTCCTTGTTGATGATGTTTTGTTTTTTTAGTGTGTGTAAAAGTTTTTTAAGTTTCTTGTGCTTCTGTGCAGACTGAAAACAATGTAAATGACATCTTTCAATGAAGACAAATTATTTAATCTTTTGAAAAGCAAGACTTAAGATCATTCTACCTTTACATTACATTCAAAAATGCTTTTAGGATTTCTTGATAAGTGAAATCATTTTTACATTTGAGCAATTAAAAGCAACAATGCAACATTTTACCTCAGATAATCAATCACTGAACAATCAGAAATATGTTAAATACTGGTCAGCTCTATACCTTGTCATAGCATGTTCGCAAAAAAAACTTTTGAAACTGATTACAGTCTAAATGTATTGACCTGCAGTCAATTAAACACTCCAATCTCAATGTAAGTCTTATTTCATCCAATCAGATTATCTTTAAGCCTATTCATAGCTTATCTTTTTAGTTACAGTTTTGTTCTAACTTTTAAAGGATTAAAAGCCTCCATTGCACCAATGAATAACCTGAATAGAATGATTTTAATACTGATATAACAGTAGCAAAATCTATACAACTTAAGAACTCATTTCTGTTATAGTAGATACGATTGTAAAAGTTTATAGTTGAAGCATTGAGACACAGAGAAGGCAGATTTGTAAAAATATATATACTGCTATCTTTAAAAGTCAATAAATTTTGAATCGTCTTTCACAAAAGGTGACTTGTTGGGAAATAATGCAATACAATCAACATTTGATATGTGGGTCATAATTTACGCAGGAATAAAAAAGTACACAAATATATCAATATATTCATACAGTGATCAGCAAAACAGTATAATGCATTTTGTGTGCTTCATTCAATGATTTACTAAAACATTACCTGATGCTTGCTGAAGTAAAGTTTGTCAGAAAAACTGTTCAACATGCCAGTTTCAATCTACCATAAATATTTATACTCTAGTAGGAACTTATAAATACCACTATCTCTGTTTCACTGTTCAAACTTTCCTTTAAGACTATGAAATATCCCTACTGTTGTAGACCCTCTAATTTCTTTGGGACAGTATGGCTGAATGCTTCAAGCTAAATTTAGACTGTCGGCAACAGCCTTTAGAACCACAAATCAAAATCAGGCATCCACGGACACCTCTTCTTTAACGCAGATATATTCATACCCCCACACAGGTGTATCCACATACTAGCACCATATACAAAGACGATCTCATACTAAATCTCATAATTTGTAAATATTCACACATGCTATCAGAAAGTAAAAAATTTATAATTTTACAGTATTTTTTCACATCATCTTGATGATTTCCTTCTTACAATATATACCATGTCATAGTCTTAATGACACACATAAACTAATCACTAAACGAGGACAAAATTCTTTTAAATTCTGAGATACTGAGCAGAGCAACCCAAATCTTGTTTAATACATATAATATATGTGCACCTCCTTTTCTACACCACTGAGTATACAAAAACAATATCAAAGATGCACTGTGTTGCACTGTTTTGTGCCAAGAAAAAGTAGTGCAGTCATAACTAGAACATGACTGGTTAAACAATGTACAAGAGCCATCACTAAACGTGATGAATACGTGTGTATATGGACTTCACACAGCAGTTTCTACATTTATAGTTTGTCTGCCATAATATAAAAAAAACTGGCTGCAAATTTCAAAACTTAAACTTCTGTGGAAAGTTTACTAAGCAGTATAAATCAACTATATGGATAAACACAAAAAACTTAACCACATCTTGCAAGAAAAAAAAATCAACAGAAATCAATATAAACATTACATGATGAGGACATGCAAATCTGGGCTAAGAACTACAGAAGTTTGATTATACTCCAATAAATAATTGCTGAAAAAAGCACAGACACACAATGGACAAACTTTATTTTTAATATTAAAAAAAAATCAAAGGGCCATAACTCAGTAAAAATTCATTGTACTGGAACAGAACAATGACATACACAAGTAGGCTTGAAACTTATGATTACTGCAAAATATTAAAATCTGACAAATAGTTGCTGAGAAACAGCATGGACAAACTTATGTATCAAAGGCCCATAACTCAATGAAAATCATGGCAGTGGAATTCAACAACAACAGCCACAACTACATTTGGTAAATGATTCTTGTAAAGTATTATTAAAATCTAACAAATAGTAACTGTTGCTGAGAAACAGCATGGACAAATTTAAGTGTTAAAAAAATATCAAAGGTCCATAAGGGTTGGTTCACATGATATGTTTCAGCAGATAGGTTTTTAACATATCTGCTAAACATACATGTGACAGGCGTCGGGGTTTTTTTTCAGTATTTTGGGAACATGACCCATACCCTTGAGATTGGGAATTTTAGCGGCATTTTGCCCAAAATAGGGAAAAATAAAACACAATATTTTCAAGTTTCCTGAGGCAATATATTCCTTTTCTAAAAGGATTTAGTTCACAAAAGTAGGTCTGTAGCTGAAAAAAGCTCGCACAATTTGCAACAATACCCAACTTTTGCACCACTATAATACAACCAGTCATACTTCAACTCGTATTTGTTGGAACAAAATACATGTAACCTTTGATCAGGGACAGGGACGGGACAACTGTATCTGAGTAAGACTAGTCGCTAGAACTTTTAGAAGCCCGAGAAGGAACACCATCGTGGTAACTCACCGTTAAAGGCAATTTCTCACTAGTACTTGCAGTTTCATTCGCCGTTACCGTTTCCATAGTACAACTTTTTTCCGAGAGAGTCGCTTGCTTAAACATTAAATCAATTTTTCTGTCTTTATCAGTGCATTTTTTAAGTTTTTTAATGTAATATTTTGCATTGTGCGACATTTTGATTCTTCGTTTTCGAAGGTCGTCGCTACCTTTAGACGCTCGATAAACTAATACTGAGAAATCAAGCATCTACTTAACACGTAGTTCGTTTAGACGACGGCTATTCGCTCAATTTTACGTTCCCCAAATCGATTTAATTTTTTTTTTTTTTTAAGATTTTGATTGGGAATTTTTGTATCAAAATTGGGAAAAAAACATACTATTTTCAACTGGGAATATGACCGAATAACGGCTATAAAATCGGCCAAAAAAAAACCCTGGGGGTAAAATGCAAACAGATATGTAAAGCAGAACAAATAGAACTTCATTTGCACAAAATTACCAAAGTCCACAATTCACTTTCATTTCCAAGCCTTTTCAACAGAGCATGATGTGCTCCATAATTATTCTGCTTCAGAATCCAAGGTCTAACCTAATAAACATGTCAGAGTCCTTCTTCTATTTCTTAAATATTGAAGGTAGGCAGCAGTCATTACAAGGAGAATTAAAGGAGCAAACAAATCTCTAAATTCCATTTTAACAATACTTGGGAAATGAATCATCAGTGATAAAATGACAGGACATACATGCTTTAGCACGTGTTAACAGGAAAACTGGTATGTTTTAAAAGCATGTATGTTTTAACATATATGCTAAAAACATATCATGTGAACCCCCCCCCTTAACTCAGTTAAAAAATCGTCAGAGTCTGACTGACAATGATATGCACAACTAGGCTTGGTACTTATGATTTTTGCAAAGTATCATTAAAATCTGAGAAATAGTTGCTGAGAAATATTGTCTACAGATGGGCGGACCAACACACGTGTGAATCCAATATGGCCCCCAGATATTCTTACTGGGAAAAACCATGAAAAACATGGTCATTATAATGTTTCACTTTTCACTTTCTTTTGTTCAGATACAGGCATTTTGTACATTATCAAAATAACACACCTACTATCATTCTAAGCAGGATTTACCTGTATATCAACAAAGTGGACCAGAATATGATAACAGAAAAGAGTTCAACAAAAAGTTTATATTTTGAAAGTTACAGGGTCAAAAAGTAATGCAGATTAAAACTGAATGTGATTAAAACCTCTTTGTCAGAGGAAAAGAGAAATACAAAAAGAGTGACAAACATCTCATCTAGATGAACAAATATGTCAAGATATTTCAAAATCCACCCATGCATGAAGAAGTAACGGGCCGGACAAGGTCTATCATCAGAACTTTTTATCTTTGACATGTCACTGTGACTTTGACCCTTGAACTAGGGACTTGGGTATTGCATGTGATGCACGGTCTCATCTAGATTAACAAATTGGGTCCCACACACAACACAATGTCTCATCCTGATCAACAAATATGCAAAGATTTTTCAAAATCATTCCCTGCATAGAGATATTATCGCCCGGACAAGGTCTATCATAAAAAAACATTATGTAACTTTGTCCAGTAACTGTAACCTTGACCTTTGAGCTATGGACCTGGATCTTACTCATGACATTACGTCTCATCAAAGTGAAGAAACAGATGTTATGACTTGGACAATATAATAATTATGCAAAGAAGGAACACAGTTATGTAAAGTATATTACTATGCACTGAACATTTCTCTCTTTATCTAATCTATAAAGACCCTGTGATAACATTACCTTGTACTTTACTTAGCTAAGCAACAACAAAATTTAAAAGATCACATTTTAGACCTTAAAAACTAATAAATGAAGTATGCAAAAAGGACAACTACTGTAATTTAGTCTTTAAAGTTTGCTTTCTCTAGAAGTTTCCAACACAAAATACTCATGTTGTTATGATTACATGACACTCTTTATTGTGGTACAAGCTGCAAGTTTTTAAAATTTTATTCTGTCAGAAAATGACTGCAAGACTATTAATATCAAAACATCTTCAGCACAACACAATTACCTTGAGATAATTAGTGAGATTCTTACAATGAGTAAAAACAGATCTATTACCTCTGGTTTTATTCTGTTTTAAATCTTTTAAAGCGACTGACAGAATTTTGGTGATTTTTTTTTCTTTAAAATTTAAGAGAAGTTAATATACTATGGAAAAAACATAATATTATGCTTCTATACACCATGAAAACTGAAAAAAAAAAGGTTTTGACTTAACCAGGATTCGAACCCATGACCTTTCGGTCAGTAAAATGTTGAGCGACGATCTACACCACTGAGCCACTGCGTCTAGATATAAAATTTCGTCAAAATTAATGTTATAACTGAAGTATCTACCCCGTGACTAATGGGGGTAAATTTTTTACTGATAAAAGTGTGTAAAACTTTATATTTTGATGTTTTCCTGTATCAAAAAATGAGTCAGTAACTTAGTTGAGATATTTCTTCACAACTGCAGCATATATAAACATTTTCTTTTTTTTGTCATCGTCAGCCCATCTGTGAGTCAGTCGCTTTAAAAGCAGTTAAGGCACAAGTTGTTCCAAACTGCTTCAAATTTTACCTATGACCTGTTCTTCAGATGTTCTTGCTAAGGTCAACAATTGAGAGTAATGGAACTTGAAGTCCATTATCCATGTTTTGTGGGAAGTTTGTCAGCAACCATTTAGTCAGAACAGCATTGTGAAAGTAACTACGAAAGCTGTATACTTGGCAGTTTCTTCCTTTAGGCCTTCATTTTTTTATTCTTTGTTCTACGGACCTGCCACTCAAAAAAAGTGTTTTCAGAAAAAAATATTGAAAAGGAAAATGAATTTATTTTATATCCACTTTTGATCTGGTCTTTCAAGAAAAGCAGCATTCTTAGTGGTGTAAATAAAGACAATAAAACTGGATATGGGTTTAAATCCAGAGGCGTCTACTTGCTCTATTCAATCAAATTACAGGTTACAAAAAACGGTTCTTCCGTTTTCAAAATGTTGGCAGGCTATGATTAACGCCTTTGGCTTCAACTTTCTGTCGAAAAAAAGTTTAAAAAAACAAGAACTTTTATTAGTATGAGGCTAAATAACACAGCTGAAGTAAGCATGTCCCTTCAGATCACAATATAGTAAGTTTCACCGGGTTCTTGTATGAAAAAGCCAACCAAATAAATTTAGGCTGAAATGCTAGCTATTGTCATCTAAAATTTCAGAATATGATTCATCGATGAAAATTTTAGGAATGAAATACCTGAGCCAGATAATCCTACCATACAGGAATTAAGGGAACAATCTGGTACAGTGCAACCCATCTGCTACCCATGTTTAACTGAGTGGCAAGGAGCCAGCTTCCAGAAACAAATGAGCAACCAAAAATAAATACACTTTCCCAAATGTTGAATAGTTTATAAAACTGTCTTAGAAAATGCAATGAAATTTAAAACAGACTTGAAAATGTGAGTGAATCTGTTTAATTTTTTTTTTTTTTTTGAGATCATGTCAAATATCTTGACAAATAATTAAAAGGGGGCTGGGTACCATGGTGAGAGCCAACTTCTTCCACAGCTCATCTAACTAGCTAGGCAATGCTGAACCATAAATATCTACTAAGCTCAAGGCCTTTCACTTTCTGAAAGAAGAAGTGTACCCTTCTTTACTCAAGCTAAACATAGCTTACAGCTCAGAAATGTTCCGGCAGAAAACAACTTTCTAATGAACTGTACGAGCAACTGTCTATCTACTTCAAACTCCATCCAGTTCCAATTCAAAGCATTCCTAACACCTGAATCAATTTTTTTCATGTCATCTTTCACACAAACCTGGAGGAGGCCATTTTGAATAAAGAAGATTTTGATTGGAGGGGCACTCTCGAGTTAAAAAGCGGTATCTGGTACCTGAGAGCAAATCAGTCCATTTGCAGAACCTCCCCACTTTCCCCAAAAACATTTCTCCTCAGATCACCCCTCTGGGACGTAAAAAATATCAGAAATCTGCCAAAAGTAGGAAAAATCTCATGCCTGACAATGCGACAAAGAAAGTATCTAAACTCTAAATAGCATGCTAAAAGCTACACCTGACATCAGATAATTAACCTCTCTCAGACTGATGGTCATGCTTTCCCATCATTACCATTTAGAAAGGAAGTCGGCAGTTTCTTATGTAGAACGGGAGTCTAGTACTGGTCCTTCCAAGGAACAATGGTTAGAACTGTGTAAAGGTTGCCTATTTCCATTACATTGTGCAAGTCCAACAGTACAACAACCTATGTTAGGAAAGATCAATCAACTTGTTTTTCCCCAGTAGCTAGCTAAGTATGGTCAAACAGTTCTATATTAAATGTCATCTTGATGCTGTCCAGTTCTTGACCTTATTTTATCTACCTGTTCAAACAATACTGGTTATTGACCAATCTATATAAAAACAGGAGGACCATGATAGCCCTAAAGCGCTAACCTGAGATGACCTGCTAAGAAAGACAAGTGCTATTTAATGGATTTATCATCATAAAAAAAACAAAAGGGCCATGATAACTCTTAATCGCTCAGCTGAATCCCACTGCTCAAGTTTCATAAGAATAGTTGTGTTAATTTATTTTGAAATCAGGCCAGTGGTTTGTAAGATAATCAAAGCTGTGAAATCACTATCATGCAGGCATGGCAAAATATGCCTCTTTTGGCATCCATACTACTGGAACCCATGATTAGATCAGGTTGGTTCAGAAAATACAAGGGCCATGATGGCCCTTTTATCACTCACCTGAGTACAGCTGCAAATACTTTCATCCACATACCAAATATCTTAACTCCAGTAAGGCTGTGGATCGTTTGTCAAGTGGTAATCCAATCCGATCCATGATTCATGAGTAACAGTTCACAAATCAAACTACGAATCACTACTTAATAAATGCATAAAAGAATCCAATTAAAACAGAAAAAAAATGTTACAAAATTATGACAGTTTTATTGATAACTGTCCATACTGCACTACTACGAGCAGCACCAGACATGCGACTTGTCATTTTTACAGAAGAACAAATGATGTTACTCAGCAGAGCTAGGACTGATTCGGTACATTCGAATTTTGAACGACATAATTAATATTACTGTTTGATTTCTTTGATTGATTAAGTCATTTGATTATTTAAGAATAAGTATAGTTTTGTGGTAACACAAGTAATTTAAACAAAGAATGTTTTGATGACCATTGTATTTAGATCTATCACAACTGACAGCTCTGCAATATGATACTTGTTTATTTCCAGATTCAGCCGTTTAGCGCTTGTAAAACATATGTGCAAATCAAAGTTTAAATTCACTTTGCAGCTCATTTTCCTTGAATATTAAGTGAATTACTACATGTCCCAGACTTAAAAAAAAACAGATCGCGATGAAACAATGTCGGCAGTGACAATATTCATACTCGATTTTCTGGTTGGATTCTTGATTATCATAGAACTCAGATACTCCCAGCAGCCCTAAATTCAGGCCTTATCATTTCTGACAAGTAGATTTTTAAGGTTTTAACCTATGTCATCTATATGAAGCCAACTGACACCTGGGGTGGGGCAAATTTTGATTTTTAGCCTAAGCAAAATAAGCCTACCTCTGGAACCCATGATGGGATCAGGCTGGCTCAGGAAAAGAATGGTCATAAATGTTTTGTAAAAGTTTTGTTGAAATTAAATCAAATACAAGCATAAAACTATGACATACGGTAGAAAAATCTATTTTTAACCTCTGTGACCTTGACTTCTATCCCAGTGATCAAACCCCTCCCTGTTGTAGAGGTCCATGCAAGGACTTTCATACCAAGTATCTAAGATATTGGTCAAATGGCTTGATCCATATCAATAAGTAGAAAAATCTATTTCTAGCCATGGTGACCTTGCTTTGATACCAGTGAATGGTAGAGGTTCAAGGAAGGTGCCAATAAACCAAATATCTAAAATAGTGGTCAATTCATAAAGGCTCTGTGACAGAAGGTGGAACAAGAGGGAAATAATAGCCCTGAATCGCTCACCTGAATGCTTGGCAGTGGATGTGCTATTGAGCAAACATCAGAAGCAAAATTGAAGATTTCCAAAGATTTTATATTTCATACAGAAAGGACCCCTGAGGCAGAGGATAACTAAGTTAGCTAAAATGGGTCTGCTAATTATTATTCCTGTGAAGTTTTGTCAAATTTGATCCAATGTACATTGTTCACTAGACACCAGGGTTTCACTAAAATTCTTCAGTTCAGGTGAGCTAAAATATCTGTCCTAAAAAATAATTGCAAATGCTCTAAATTGTATATTTACACATTTTTTGTCAACTACAGGCAAAAATTATAATGAAACAGTACTGAAATGCAATAGGATTTATTTGCATGTAAATTATCTTTTAGTTATTCAAACCTACTCAGCTGTTGGCTAGAATGACTATAATGGTACCTGACTGAAAACCAATGTAATGACCCTGACATATCAAGATAATCCCACAAAGCCAAATGTTATCTACCCTAGCAAATCAACTTAGTTCAGTGTGTCATCTGAAAATGCTGCCTTGGTTTTCTATGTTATGTTCAAGAAAAGTAAGTGGGCCCCTGCATTATGCAAAATTTGCATCTCAGCACTTACTGAAAGCTGCTGTAACTGCAAAATGAGATATGTCCATTTGATTTTCACTTTATCTAACACCATGTTCAATCATTAACTTTTTGTTTTTTTTGGCACCATAGAAGTTTTGGCAGACTTATACCTGATTCCTTGGTTCAAAGGTAGGGTATAAACAACTTACAGCTTCAAAGCCCAAGATTTAAAAAGCAACTCAAACCAGTTCTGCAATAACATGCAATGGTCAAATTTATTTATTTAGCTGCATGAAGAACTAATGCTGGCTATAACTTAATTCTTCAAATTAACTGCTTTCTACAGACTGACCTAGGGACTCTTGTGTATCATAAGTCTCCTGACCTAAGTAGACCATGCTGGGCCCCATGGAGATAGGGGACACAAACAAGCAAGAAATGAGCACTTGGTCCTACAAGACACATAAAGACTACATGTGAGTAACTGAAATCGAGAGAGCCGACAGTGTGTATCACAGGTAAACTTATATATCATAAAATTGTCACGGTGTGAACAATAATGTCATTATGGTGAAAATTTGTTCTCCACTGTCATACTAACAAGGCCATATATATGTAATTAATGACTTGTGACGTATAAACAACACCAGTCACTGAACTTTTATCCCTACTGAGTAAATGTGACCCAAACTGTCTCGAAAACAAAATAACATAGTGCAGGGGCAGATCCAGGATTACAGGTTTGGGGTGGTGGGGGGAGGGGGGGCGGGAGGTAATATTTCTCTTCATGAGACTCTTAATGACTTGAGGAATTTCTTGTAGCTGTAACAATAGTTTATGCAGTGTTGTGTTTCCTGTTTTTCTTGTTCTTAGATAAAAACATAGGGGGAGCTAGATTCCATGGATTACAAACATTTCCTCTGAATGTTATTGCTTTCCCAGACACTGAGGCCAAAAGTACAAAAAGCGTTTACATACACAGCACCAAACAGCTCTATAGAATCTTCCATGGTACCTTTATATGACTATTTGGCCTGCGGATGTCTGAAAATATACTATCATTAGTCTTATGTAAGACAAAAAAATAACAGGTTTTTCACATAAGGTATTCTGTCAAGTAATACATCTAGCACCCTTCCCAGTCTTAAAGATTTTTTAAAACTTTTTTTTTTTTTAACAGTACCTGTTCTAGTCAGATTCAGATTTCTTACTTCATGTCAGGAACATTCAAATAAGGGAAAATGACTGTTATGTTTTATCAACAGGTGATGTGATCCTTGAATGGAAGATACTTGTAAACTGCACTCATATACAGTGTGATTTTAAATGGCATTAAAAAATCTCTATTTGAAAAGCTTTCCGACATTATCTTAAGTTACCATTTCAAAGAAAGAAAAACCAGTAATTTTTTAAGCTATGGTATCTTTATGATTATATTTAGATGCCAATTATGTTATGCCAGTGTACAAAACATACAGCTACCAAATACTGATATTCTTGAAAAGATAAAAGTTGTAACAAATTTTTGCTATATATTTTTTTCCTATTCTAGCATTCTTACTAAAATATTTTCAATCACACATATTATATACATACAGGTTTTGATATCAAAATATTCTATGGCAAAGGATAATTTATAATAACTATGAAAATACTGAATTCACTATATGAATGCCAGGGCTGAGATTTGTGTTATTTAGACCAATTCCTGCACAAAGTTCACATTTAGAAAATGAAATGTGGCCTATAAGCTTACCAGGTACTTGAATATTGTGAAAGATGTTACAATCTTTTAAGAATTTGCAGTTTAATTCATTCAAGACACCAATTATTTTCAGCCAGAAAACTTTTAAGGCTGCACTCCATCACCGACTGACTGTCAATGATTAAAGTAAAGCTACAGATTTGTTCTTCTCAAGTTAGAAAACCACTTTCAGGATTCCACACCTCGTTAGTTATAAATACCAGACATTAAACTGTCTTTCTCAGTCTCCATAACTTCTTCCCATCCTACAAACCTTTTCCCTGCCAACTAATACACAGAAATAAACACAGTTCAGTAAGCAGTTGAAGACTTTGAATGTAGGTTGTATCAATTGTTTTTATTCTACATAACTTCTACGTAATGCTGTATTCAACAGTCAACAAAATTAATACTACATATAATAATATACCTGTAAAGCTTTTTATGAGACATAACATCTAAGTTTGAAAAAAATTACTAACCATAAAATATGTAAACAGAACTGTGCCAACAGTGACTGGAGTGAGTGCCAAGCAAATTTTTTGCTGCACACATTTTCACGAAAGAGCAACTTAGACAAGTCATAAGACAGTTCCAATATGTTGCATCAATCAATATGAATCAAATCAATAGAGTGTTTAATTAGATCTTAACACATCTGTTTTTCTATCTGATGCTGGGATGATTGCAGATTTATCTCTGTTTGTACTGCAATCCCTCAAGATTCTCACATAAGCACTCTAACACAAGCAGTCTCCCATATTCTTATCACAACCCTTATACTTTACATGTCCCTTCTCATATCTACTAATTGCAGATGCAATCATTTCTAATTCTGATTTCTTCTGAAAGTAAACACGGTTTTTGCTTGAGTCACAGTGTCACAATCAAACTTCTACATGCTGCTAACAAAATGCTCTTTCAACTGTGTTGACAAGCAAATTCTCTTCAAATCCAGACTTTCAATTAAGATGTGTAATTGCAATGAAACTTTTCTAGTAGTTGATATTAACAAGATGGTCATGATGGCCCTTTTATCACTCGACTGGGAACAACTGCAACTACTTTCATTCAAACAGCAGATATCAAAACTCCAGGCCTTGTGATTTCTGACAAGAAGATTTTAAAAGTTGGTACCTATTTCAGTCCATATAAAACCAAGTGACCCCTGAGGAGGTGCCAATTTTGACATTTTTAGCCTTGGTGACCTTGACCCCAGTGAACTAAAATCCAACCCAAGGGCAGACATCCATGATACATGCATACCAAATATTTAATATATCGGACAATAAATGAAGACTCAGACAAGTGGTTTGTAAGATTATCAAAGCTGTGAAATCATACAGACATGGCAAAATAAGCTAATTCTGGCCCACATACCTCTGGACCTCATGATGAAATCAGGCTGGTTCAGAAAAAGGAGATCTATTGTTAATAAATTTTTTGTGAAAGTTTGGTTGAATTTATTTTAACTCTGTGACTTTTACCTTGACCACACTAACCTTAAACAGTGGATGAGGTCCATGCATGATACCATGTATCAAAAACATTTGTCAATTAATTAAGGCTCTATAACAACAAGAGGGCCATGATGGCCCTATATCGCTCACCTGAATATGACTGCTTTTAACTAAGTTGCTATGGACCTGGTTAATTGAACCCATATTCAAACTTGGCCTAGAAATTATTGAAACAATCTTTCTGACAAATTTCAAGGTTATTTGGACTGAAAGTGTAGCCTCTAGTGTTAACAAGGTTTTTCGATATTTGGGCTCTGTGACCTAGTTTTTTAATCCAGATAATCCATATCCAAACCTGAGCTAGAAATCATCAAAACAACCTTTCTGACAAATTTCCAGGACATTTGGACTGAAAATGTAGCCTCTAGAGTGTTTACAAAGTTTTTCGATATTTAGGCTCTGTGACCTAGTTTTTTAATCCAGATGACCCATATTCAAAGCTGAGCTGGAAATCATAGAAGCAACCTTTCTGACAAATTTTCAGGTTATTTGGAATTAAAATCTTAACTCTAGAGTGTTAACAAGGTTTTTCCATATTTGGTCAATGTGACCTAGTTTTTGACCAAAGATGACCCATATTAGTACTTGAGCTAGAAATCATCAAAACAACCTGTCTGACAAATTTCCAGGATATTTGCACTGAAAATGTAACCTCTGGAGTGTTAAAGTGGTTTTTACCTTTTAGGGCTCTGTGACCTAGTTTTTGATCCCAGATGACCCATATCCTAGTCCGGGCTAGAAATCATTGAAACAACCTTTCTGACAAATTTCAAGGACATCTGGACTGAAAATGTAACCTCTAGAGCATTAACAAGGATTTTCTACTTTTTGGCCATGTGTCCTAGTTTTTGACCCCACATAACCCATATTCAAAACTGAGCTAGAAATCATTAAAACAATCTTTCTGACAAATTTCAAGGTTATTTGAACTAAAAATGTTACCTCAATGCGTGTTTACAAGGTTTTTCCATATTTGGGGTCTGTGACCTAGTTTTTGACCCCAGATGACCTTTATTCGAATCTGAGCTAGAAATCATTAAAACATTTTTTCTGATAAATTTCGAGAATATTTGGACTGAAAAGTAGCTTCTAGAGTGTTAACAAGTTTTTTGCTATTTTTGGGCTCTGTGACCTAGTTTTTGATTTCAGATGACACATATTCAAATTTAACCTAGAAATCATTGAAACAACCTTTCTGACAGATTCCAGGTTATTTGGACTGAAAATGTTACCTCTAGAGTGTTAACAAGGTTTTTCCATATTTGGGCTCTGTGACCTAGTTTTTGACCCCAGATGACCCAATTTTGAGCTTGAGCTAAAAATCATCAAAACAACCTTTCTGACAAATTTCCAGGATATTTGGACTGAAAATGTAACCTCTAGAGTGTTAACAAGGTTTTTTCTATTTTTGGGCTCTGTGACCTAGTTTTTGAACCCAGATGACCAATATTCGAACTTGAGCTAGAAATCATAGAAACAACCTGTCTGACAAGTTTCCAGATTATTTGGACTGAAAATGTTACTTCTCCTTCTACAAGAAGATTTTCAAAGTTTTCACTATATAAGCCTATGTAAAACCAATGACCCCAGGGTGGGGCCAAATTTGACTCCAGGGGTATAATTGGAACAAACTTGGTAGAGGTCCACTAGACAATGCTACATACTAAATCTTAAGGCTCAGGGCCTTGTGGTTTCAGACAAGAAGATTTTCGAAGTTTTTCCTATATAACTCTATGTAAAACAAGTTACCCCTGGGGCGGGGCCATTTTTGACCCAGAGGCCATGACTTGAACAAACTTGGTAGAGGTCCACTAGACAATGCTGCACACCAAATATCTAAGCTCTATGCCTTATGGTTTCTGACAAGAAGATTTTTAAAGTTTTTCCTATATAACTCTATGTAAAACAAGTTACCCCTGGGGCGGGGCCATTTTTGACCCAGAGGCCATGATTTGAACAAACTTGGTAGATGTCCACTAGACAATGCTGCACACCAAATATCTTAGCTCTATGCCTTACGGTTTCTGACAAGAAGATTTTTAAAGTTTTTCCTATATAACTCTATGTAAAACAAGTTACCCCTGGGGCGGGGCCATTTTTGACCCAGAGGCCATGATTTGAACAAACTTGGTAGAGGTCCACTAGACAATGCTGCACACCAAATATCTTAGCTCTATGCCTTACGGTTTCTGACAAGAAGATTTTTAAAGTTTTTCCTATATAACTCTATGTAAAACAAGTTACCCCTGGGGCGGGGCCATTTTTGAACCCAGGATCATAATTTGAACAAACTTGGTAGAGGTCCACTAGATGATGCTTTATACCAAATATCAAAGCTCCAGGCCTTGTGGTTTCTGACAAGAAGATTTTTAAAGATCCAACTTTTCAAATCTGTTTTTAGCTCCTGTGACCCAGAAATGCAATGAACCGGAACCATTTGAACAAACTTGGTAGAGCTTCATGCAAGGAACATTCTAGGCAAGTTATATTAAATTTTGCCCAGTGGTTTCAGAGGAGATGTCGTTTGAATGAATTGTGGACGACGGACGGACGGACGGACGCCGGACAATCAAGGATCCTAAAAGCTCACATGAGCATGCTCAGGTGAGCTAAAAAAATACAAAAATCTATTTTTTACACTTGTGACCTTGACCTTAACCCCAGTGAATGGTAAAGGTTCATGGAAAGTGCCTATTACCCAAATACCTAAAACATTGGTCAATTAATAAAGACTTTATTACAGAAAGAAGAAAAATCTATCATAAGCCTTGATGACCTTGATCTATTTACCTAAAACCCCCACCCATGGGTAGAGGTCCATGTGATAAACCTACATACCAAATATCTATGTTAAGTAACTGGTCAATAAATGAAAGCTCTATGAGGTAAAGTAGAAAATCTATCTTTAGCCTTGGTGACCTTGATGCCAGGTGTCTATATTCCAATATGTAAAATATCCTTCAAAAAATAAAGGCTCTATCACAAGTAGAAAACTCTATATTTAGCCTATATGACCTTGACCCAACTGACCTCAAATTACACCCAAGGGTAGCTGTCATTGCAAGTTACTTACATACAAAATATTAAAGTACCGGGTCAGTAAATGAAGGCTCTATGAGGTAAAGCAGAAAAATCTTTTTTTAGCCTCAGTGACCTTCACATCAGTTAATGGTAGAGGTTAATGCCAGGTCTCTATATACCAAATATGTAAAATATCAGTCAATAAAAAAGGCTCAATGACAAAAAGAAAACTATTTTTAGCCTAGATGACCTTGACCCAAATTGACCTCAAACCCCACCCAGGATTTGTCTTTGCAAGTTAGCTTCATTCCAAAAATCTAAGTAATTGGTCCATAAATTAAGACTCCACTGGGTAAAGTAGATTTTTGAGGTTTTCCCTATATAAGCCTATATAAAATCATGTGGCCCATTGGGTGGGCTCAATTTTGATCTTGAGACCACTAGACAATACTCCCAACTGAATATCTTAGTCGTAGGCCGTGTGGTTTTAGAGAAGAAGATTTTCAAAGTTTTCCCTATATAAGCCTATGTAAAATAATCTGACCCCCAGGGCAGGGCCATTTTTAGCCCAAGAGGCATGATTTGAACAATCTTGGTAGAGATCCATTAGACAATGCTATATGCCAAATATCTGAGTCCAAGGCCTTGCTGGTTCAGACAAGTAGGTTTTAAAATATTTCCCTATATAAGCCTATGTAAAATCATGTGGCCCCTGTGGCGGAGGCAATTTTGACCCTGAGGCCATGATTTCAACAAACTTGGTAGAGGTCCACTTAACAATACAACACACCAAATATCCTAGGCCTTGTGGTTTCAGAGAAGAAGATTTTCAAAGTTTTCCCAATATATGGTATGTAAAATAAATTGACCCCCTGGGCAGGGCCATTTTTGACCCTGGGGCCATGATTTCAAAAAACTTGGAAGAGGTCCACTAGACAATACTATAAACCAAATATCTTAGCCCTAGGCCTTGTGGTTTCAGAGAAGGCCTTGTGGTTTCAGAGAAGATTTTCAAAGTTTTCCCTATATAAGCCTGTCTAAAATAAAGTGACCCCGGGGCAGGACCATTTTAACCCAAAGGGCATAATTTGAACAATTTTGCTAGATGACCTCCAGGTAAACCAGTATACAAAATATTTAAGCTAAGTGTTTGTTGTTTTAGACAGGAATATTTTAAAAGTTTTTCCTTTCTGATGCCACAACCAGAGTTCTTAATGGAACTGAATTTTTGAACAACTTTGGTTAAACTTCATGCAAGGAACCTCCCTTTCATTAACCTTGACCTAGTAAGTTTCAGGCCTATATCTGCAAGGGAAAGGTGACTAGTACTACCTTGCCCAAAAACTTTAACCAAATTTCTAAGTTGAAAAGTGGCCATAATTCACACAAAATGCTTGACAGAGTTACCTCCTCTAGTTAGCAGAGTAAGCTCTTAATGGTAAACAAGTATTGTAAGTTTCAGGGCTATACCTGCAAGGGTTAGGTGAATAATGTTACCTTGCCCAAAAACTTTAACCTGAAACAACGCTGACGCCAGGGCGAGAACTATAGCCCTCCTTATTCTTCGAATAGTTGAGCTAAAAACTAGAACTATCACTAAAGGTGATTAATACCCCCACACGGGTGCTTGATACTGGAACTGTAAAGCTTAGAATCAACGGCATAAAGTGACATAAGAAACATGGAAATATGTATATATTTTATATTTAATAATATTGTATATAGAGAAAACAAATACCGGTAGACCATTGAACTGTATATTTTCTAGTAGAACTAGCTTAACTTAAAGCGAACAGTGACCTTGACCCAACTGGCATTTTCAATCCCAAGCGTCGTTATCATAGAAGCTACCTTTACAGCAAATTTCATCAAAATATCTCATTCCTAACTCAAGTTATTGAGCGGAAACCATTTGTTTTTTATTTTTAGTAACAGTGACCTTGACCTTGGCCCAACCAGCCCCAATATCAAACTTGACCAGTATCCTGTGATGTTACACCTGTGTACAAACCGAAAATTGTTAAAATCTGTCAAGATTTCACGAGTTATCATCCAGAAACCATTTTTCAACCATTTTATTATTTTTAGTAACAGTGACCTTGACCTTGGCCCCACCAGCCCAAATATCGAAGCTGACCTGTATGTTATGATGTTACACCTGTGTACCAAAAATTTTTTAAATCTGTCTAGCCTTTCATGCATAATCATCCAAAAACCGTTTTCTATTTTTAGTAACAGTGACCTTGACCTTGGCCCCACAAGCCCCAATATCGAACTTGACCTGTATCTTGTGATGTTACAACTGTGTACCAAAAATTTTATAAATCTGTCTAGCCTTTCATGAGTTATCGTCCGGAAACCATGACGGACTGACCAACAAGCTCCGTATATACCCTCTCAAACTTTGTTTGTGGGGGTATAACAAAATGAACGTAAGCCTTCAAACCAGAACTTTGGGATCAGCATTGACAGGTTAGGAAACCGTAAAAAGACAACTTACTAACATGTTTCTTTTTTTACCATGCAGAAAACACAAATCAAAGCAGCAAGACAATATTAGATCCTCCAGAGTACTTAGTTATTATCTATTAATGCCATGGTAACAAATATCAATAGCTTTAAAGATTTTTTTCTTCTAAGTTCTTTAACTAAACAAAATGAAATGATTAATTCCAAATTTCAAAAATCTTCATTTTTAGATTTTATTGTATGTTTCAGTTTAGCAGATTCTTTTCCATTTTCGGGGATCTTTGTAGTTTACATTACCTTATTTTGATAAGACAGATAACCATATTCTGCAGGTAAAGAATAAACAGGCTAACAAATCTCAGTTTCTGTCACTCTATAGCACTGAAAATGTCAGTTACCTGCTATACTAACAAAATACTACAAAAGTTTATAAAAATTCAACAAACACATTCTCAGGATTGTATGTCAGATACAACTATGTCTGGCTTTTAAACAATAAATGCAGTGATTATCAGAATGACAGGTAACAACTTATCTACATGTGGCACCATGTTGTGTCTGACTGTCAACAAGTTGTGTAATCTACACTTTTCTTCTTGTCATTAGTATTATGTGTCTTTTAATGTAGGCTCGTATGAAAATATCAATATTTCTTATATGCAAGCAAAGAGAACACTACTAGGCCAAAGGTTATTCATGGAGATGTCACTAAACATACTGTTTATTTACTTACTAAAGAAGTAAGAAGTGACTTATTTCTTAGCACTGTGAAAACTTTGTATTCTGGTACCTGTTTACATCAAGAGACATAAAGGAAAGTCAAACCAAAAGGTGAGCAAACTAAAATAAAATTATCAAAGACAATTGAAAACAAATTTGAACACTCAACATCAAATTTTTACATAAACAAAATATTTTTGAACACAAATATTGCTAAAGCTTTTTAAAATAATATGTCCTCACACTTCTCCCTAAAACAAAAAATACATTCAGTTTGTCCATCACAACATTTGATTAATTCAAAACAATCTGTTGCAAGAGATGTTGATATGCTGAGATTTTATCAGTAACAATGCTGTAGAAAAATAATATAAACAACAGGTTTTAGCTTGAAAATTAATTTTCACATACAGATATCTGAAGTTCTCTTACATACTGTATACCATCATTTAAATGCCCCCAGAGGCTATGCATTTTGCAGCAAGGGGGCATTTATTTTCCCCCAAAAATGCAGAAGTTTTATTTTCAAAAGTGTTTAAGTAATTTCTGTTTCTATGAAAAGGGGTCAGCATCAAAACATCAAAGAGCCAAGTCCCGAGCCAAGTGTCCAAAGAGCCAATCATCTCATAGGGCTGGTAGGTCAGTATTTTTGGCTACAAAAGTGTGTGGGGGGTGGGGGGTTTAAATGGGGGTATATGGTACTTACATTTTGGCTTTGAGAAAGTAGATGCTCAAATCTCACTTGTCATTAATGACCCCAGGGGCATAATTTGAACAATTTTGGTAGAGGACCTCTAGCTGATGCTCCATGCAAAATATCTAAGCCTTTGACATTATGGTTTCAGACAAGAATATTCTTTTAAGGTTATCCCAATACAAGTCCATATAAAATCAAGTGACCCCCAGGGTAGGGCCAATTTTGACCCAAGGGGCATAATTTGAACAAACTTGGTATGCAAAATATCTAAGTTCTAGGCCTTGTGGTTTCAGACAAAATGATTTTTTAAGGTTTTCTCTATTAAGCCTATGTAAAATCAACTGACCCTGGAGTAGTGCCAGTTTTGACTTGATGGGCATAATTTGAACAAACTTGGTAGAGGTCCACTAGAAAAGACTTCATACCAAATCTTAAGGCCTAGGACCTAGTACTTTTTGACAAAAAGATCTTTAAAGTTTTTCCTTCTTGTTGCTACAGCAACAAGAGTTCTGCTTGGATTTAAATTCTTTGAACAACTTTGGTAGAGTTTTTACAAGGGAAATCCCAGACAAGTGTCATCAAAAGTTGCTTAGTGGTATAGGAGATGAAGTTGTTTAAGTCAAATTGTTGACGACGCATGGCGCATGCCGACAGAGCGTCATTAATCCGTAAAGCTCACCCTTGAGCACTTTGTACTGAAAGGTACAGTAAAAATGTTAGATTCATAGTAACTATCAACAGGGTGTCCACTCTTTTACATCTAAAAATTTAAGGACTTTTCCAGGAACTTTTTGCAATTTTCAGATTTTTTTACAAGAGCAGAGTTGTTCTTCTTGTTTACACTGCCTTAGTCCATGGTCAGAAAGCCATTTTAAATTCATCCTTCAACTTAATACATTAGGAAGATTCTGTCAATCCTTCAAAACAACTTTTATGAGAATCAGTCAATGTCTAAAATAAATTTAAGGAAGTTTATTTTTGCGACACTTAAGCCTGATATTCTTTCACATCACCAGCAACTAACTTTTTCTTTGATCTCACCCTACTTTGTTTGATGGAAAAAACATTAATTTCTAAAGCACCTAAGTCATGTGTCAAATGGCAGATTCGAATGTTATTTTGCTGTAGGTAAAAGTACCATGACACCTATGTATTTTTCTGGGAAACAAACCTCAGTTTAGGAAGTCTTTATCCTATTAAACACCAAAAAAGATACCAATAAATTGTTGAAACCTATAAAACAAATTTCTGTATCATATATAATGCATTTTCTTGAAAACTTACTGCTCCATTTCAATAAATTTGACTTTTATTTATGATTTTATTAATAACCATGTGCTATACTATTTTTTCTGTGACGTCGCCAGAAAAACACACCA
Source organism: Cyclina sinensis (assembly GCA_012932295.1). Classification (NCBI taxonomy): domain Eukaryota; kingdom Metazoa; phylum Mollusca; class Bivalvia; order Venerida; family Veneridae; genus Cyclina; species Cyclina sinensis. The sequence continues at coordinate 31,552,594 of JAAONU010000011.1, read as the reverse complement.
TCTATACTCTGTTGGGTTCACAATTTTTTTCCCTTCGCAAACATGATGCAAAACAATGTTAAATACTAAAGTACAGTCAATATATTGTTGCGAGTCAAATAAGGCCTCACAAGTTATTTCCCCTGCCTTAAAGCGAGGCTAAATTTGATAATTCGCATGATTATCTTTTTGTAACAATGCTACAAACCAAAAGTCATTGTATTTTAAAGTAGAAGATCATTCAAAAGCTTTTTCTATTTAACTCTATGTAAAGAATTGACATAAAATAACTGCATTAATGATTTTTCGACCTCAGTGTCAAGATTAACATCATTTTGTAAAATCAATTCCCTGTTCAATATTTAAAGCACTAGTCACCATGTATCTATATTTCAAGTTTCTAGTCAATCTGTTTAATAGTTTTGGAGTTATGCTCCATACAACATGATTTAAAAATGGGACAAGTAAAAGTTATGTTTTTTTCACTCTGCACTTTTCCTCATCACCATGTATCTTAATTTCAAGTTTTAAGTCAATCCCTTGAACAGTTTTAGAGTTATGCTCTGGACAAGAAATTTGCAGGAAAATTGCAAAAAGGGAGACAATACAAAAAAGGGACTAGACAGAGTTATGGGTCTTTCACACTGTATTTCTCCTAGTCACCATGTATATATATTTTAAGTTTCAAGTCAATTCGTTGAATAGTTTTGGAGTTATGCTCCAGAGAAGGAATTTGCAAAAAGGGAGATAATTTAAAAATGAGACAAGTTAGAGTTATAGTTCTTTCACTCTGCACTCCTTCCAGTCACCATGTATCTATATTTCAAGTTACAAGTAAATGTCTTGAATAGTTTCAGGGTTAAGCTCTGGAAAAGAAAAATGCAACAGATCAACCGACCACCCGACTGACCACAGGGTGACTCCTTCATACCCCCTCAAACTTAATTTTTCGGGGTATAAAAATATTTTTAAACCAGAAAAGGTCAACAGTTCTAGGTAAACCAAAGTCAAACTAGAAGTCTATATGAAAACTTATACAAAAAGTTAAAATTTCAAAAACATAATCATCTTCAAAAACAAGGAAGTAGGTCAAGGTCAGCCCAGGTCAAAGTTGAAAACTGCATGCAAATTTATACAAATACTGAAATAATGAAGGTCAAGGACAAAGGTGGATGAAGTATAAGTACCTTCCTACCCCATCCAATAATTTTTTTTTTTTTCAGAGGGAGGGGGGGATACCCAGGTGAGGTGGGTGGTAGCTGGGTACCCTGATGCGGGCCAAGATCATCCAAAGCCAATCTTATTTACTAGGCAGTGCTGAACCATCTAGTATCTAATTATCTAAGCTCAAGGCCTTTCACTTTCTTTAAAACCTTTTCCAACATAACTCTATGTAAAACCAAGTGACCACTGGGATGGGGCCAATTTTGCTCCAGGAGCCATGATTTGTATAAACTTGGTAGAGGTCCACTAGATAATTGTACAAACAAAATATCTAAATCCTAGGCCTGATGGTTTCTGACAAGAAGATTTTTAAGTTTTTCCTATATAAGTCTATGCAAAATCAAAGTGATCCCTGGGATCATGCCAATTCTGACCCCATAACCATGATTTTTATAACTTTAGTAGAGGTCTACTAGATGATGCTATCAACCAAATATGTAAGCTGTAGGCCAATTATGATCCACGGGCCATGATTTGTTAAAACTTGGTACAGGTCTACTAGAAAATCATACACACCAAACATCTAAACTCAAGGCTTTATGGTTTTTGACAAGAAGATTTTTTTTAAGTTCTTCCTATAAAAGTCTATGGGGTGGGGCCAAATTTGACTCCAGGGCCATGATTTATATAACTGTAGTAGAGGTCCACTAGATGATGTTATCAACCATATATCTAAGCTCTAGGCCTTGTGGTTTCAGAATAGAAGATTTTTAAATTTTTTCCTTCAGTTGCCATGGCAACTAGAGTTCTGCATGGAATTCTATTTTTTTATTTAACTTTGAAAGAGGACCATACAAGAATCATTTCTGTAAAGTTTTATTCCAACTGATACAGTGGTACAGGAGGAGATTTAAAGCCAATTGTGGATGACAGACGGACGGACAAAACAGCATACTAAAAGCTACACCTGCCCTTCAGTCAGGTGGGCTAAAAAGAAAGTAGGTCAGTGGGTTAAGGTCAGCCAATGTCAAAGTTGAAGTCTGCATGCAAATTTATACAAATAGTTAAAGTTTCATTGATGTAGCTTAAAAAAACAAGGAAAAGGAAGTAGGTCAGTAGGTCACATGAAGGTAAAGGATGAAGGTAGATGAAGGTTAAGTACCTTCCAACCCCATCCAATATTTTTCTTTTTTCGAGGGGGGGGGGGGAGGCAACATCTTCCAAAGAGGTCCACTAGACAATGGTACAAACAGAATATCTACATCCTAGGCCTAATGGTTTCTGACAAAAAGATTTTTAAGTTTTTCCTTTACAAGTCTATATAAAATCATGTGACCACTGGACTCAAGCCAATTCTGAACCCACAGCTATGAATTATATATAACTTTGGTAGAGGTCCACTTGATGATGCTATCAACCAAATATGTAAGCTCTAGGCCTTATGCTTTCAGACAAGGAGATTTTTTAAAACTTCTTTCCTACATAACTTTTTGTAGAATCAAGTGACCCCTGGGGTGGAGCCAATTTTGATCCAGGGGCCAAGATTTGTATTAATCTATGTAAGACCTTTAGGTTTCAGACAAGAAGATTTTAAGTTTTTCCTTTCAGTTGCCATGGCAACCAAAGTTCTGCAATTTTTATATGACGTTGAAAGAGGACCACACAAGGATCAGCTCTGTAAAGTTTAATTCCAATTGACAGAGTGGTATAGGAGGAGATGTTGTTTCAAAATCAATTGTGGAAGACAGACAAACATACTAAAAGCATACTAAAAGCTACACCTAACCTTCTGTCTGGTGAGCTGAAAATGCATCCAAAAATTAACCTAAGTTTCTGGACAATATTTTTTTTTTTGTTTAACATTTTGCAAGTGTAAAGGTATCCTCAGTGAATTAATTGTGTACTATATTGGTTTCATTAATAGTACGGAACAAAATTCTTATTTAAGTCAAGGTTAATTCTGTTCTCATAAAAAGAAGATTACAAAACCCTCAAAATTCAGTTAAATATGAGTTCTTTAAACCTGACACCAAATCATTTAGATTACTAGAAATAACTTTCATTTCCCAAAGTTCACATACAACAAAGCTGTCAATATTCTAGCAATAAACATAGAAACTATTTAATTCAATCTGTCAAGGGCACAGGCATAACACTTAAATTACTAACCCTGTGTTCAAATTTCCCTCAACATTTTTAAAGCTTTTAAGGCATTCTCTATATGTCCTCAGACTAGCCTCATTATCAAAGATTAAAAAGGGCACATGGATAGTTAACAGTAAACAAAATAATCAAAATATTTATTTGTGCTATGTACAGTTATACTCAACTAGAGCTTGTCACAGAAGTGATGAATACCCCAACACTCTGTTTGGTCACAGGATTGTAAGTCAGTCAGTACAACAATACCCTGTGACTGTGACGTCACTAAAAGCATCAAAACCGTAAGTATTTCATTACTTCATCGTTTTCTATGGGGACGTGTGTCAGTCTGAGGAGAAAAATATAAGCTTTGCACAGAATATAGGATCTCCATCAGCAGTTGAGCCATTTTTTCAAGCAGTATGTGAAACCTTGGAATTTGTTTGTATGTGAGGATTCTCATAGTGCTTGAAAAAATGACTCAGCTGCTGAGAGAGATCCGATTCCGTGTGAAGATTTTATTTTTCTCCTTAATAGACTGGCATATGTCCCATAGAAATTGATGAAGAAATGAAATACTATTTTTGTCCAAATGATCATTTTTTGGTGCACCTTCTTTTTGGAGAGCGTTGTTACAGGGAGAAAACCACTGTCATCAGTACTGAAAGTACGGTATCGTAAAAGCCGTTATAATGCAGTTTTTTTGTTTGTTTTTTTTTTGCTTTTTTTGTTTTGTTTTTTTAAATGTATAACTGCTAAAGATTCAATCATGTAATCAATGCTTACCGGTATTATGCCCATCAATATTCGCACTCGCACAATTATCAACCAATTAATTGGATAAAGGAGTCGTCCATATATTGTTAAACAAATACAATAATAAGTGTCGTTTGATGTCGCCATAACTATGAGATGTTTGTTTACACATCCAAAAGGTGTTGAGAAGGTGTTGACACTTTGAGATAATGCCATGTTTATTCGATATTTCCGAAAGAAATAGTCTCTATGGCTTATTATCCTTAATGAAATAAATAGTTAAATGCAACTGTAGCAATATTCACGCGATGTACGCGCATCGACAATGGCCGCTTCCTGAACGAAAAACATCGCTATATGGTAACTCTATTTCCAGACAAAATTTAGGTGCGTATTATATTCCAATGCATGCATTTTTTTACCAGATCTTGAGGCCAGACCAGGGGTGTTTTTTATACACGCTAGTGTATAATATTCAAAGCATTTACGGTAAGCCATAAAAAACCAAGAAGGCAAATACTGTAAATGCTTGAATATCATATGCTAGCATGTATAAAACGCACACCTGGTCTGGCCTCAAAATCTTGGAAAAAATGCTTGCATTGAAATATAATACGCACAAAAATTTGTCTGGAAACAGAGTTACCATTTGGTGTCTTTTTCATTCAGGAAGCGGCTATTGTCTGTGCGCGTAACAATGATGTCGCGTGAATATTGCTACAGTTGCATTTAACTATTTATTTCATTAAGGACAATTAACCCACAGGACAAGGCATTCCCTTAACATGTCAACACCTTAAACAAACATCTCATAATTATGATGACATCAGACCAGGGGTGCATTTTATACACGCAAGTGTATAATATTCGTAAATCTCGTAATTACGGTGACATAAAACAACACTTATTGTTGTGTTTGTTTACATGGGTGACTCCTTTATCTAATTAATTAGCTGATAATTAAGCAAGTGCAAACATTCACTGGCATAATACCAGTAAGCACTGGTTACATGACTGAATCTTTAGCATTTATACATTTAGGGAAAAAAAACAGCATTATAAGGGCCTTTTACGATACCGTACTTCCGCTCAGTCAAATGGCTACGGACGGTACCATGGGTAAACAACTCAATCTCTCTCTCCATACTTTCAGTACCGATGACACTGTTTTTCTCCCCTTAACAACTCTCTACAAAAATGAAGGTGCCCCAAAACAGGAAATATAATCATTTGGGCAGAAATTATTAACTTTTGGCTAGTATTTTACATGTTTTCAATCTGGAAAAAATTGTCTGGCGACCCACCATCGTGTACAATATGCACACCTTTGTGGAAACTGAAAATTCTTGGAAAAAATTGTGTATTATATTCAAGCATTTATGGTAACAAGGAAGCTGACATATATATGTGGACAGAAATAAAAAATCCTTCCATGCATGGAGAAAAATGGTCCTGACAAGATCTATCATTAACATTTTTTACCTCTGACAAGTCACTGTGACCTTGACCTTTGAGCTATGGACCTGGGTCTAACAAGCAACATTCTGTTTCATCAAGGTGAAAATATATGCCATGTATGGAGAAGTTATGGTTTTGACAAGAAATAGGAGAGATGGACATCAAGATGAATCCAATATAACATATATTAATAATTGTAAGAATACCTTCAGTGAGTCAAAGCCATCAACATCATCTACTCTAAATATGACAAGTTTAAGCCCTTGAGACTTGCTAGTGAACAGACTGAAAAATGAGCTATATAATCTGGTTAACAAAAGTTTCAACTATTGGAAGTCTGTAAAATGATAATGTAATGAGTATTCAATTCCTCCCAAATCATAATTACTGTCAATAAACTGTAATCTTGTGGAGTTCAGACAGACAGACATGGTATCTGCTTTAGCAAGCATTCCATTCCAAAACAAACAACAGGAATTATATAAACAGTAAGTCCATTAAGTAAGATGGCTTTTTGTCTTACTGCTGACACAATTTTTTTTTACATTATGACATACAAAATAATGATGCAAAAGACAGGCAATTTAAGTTGACAGTGTCAAGGTTTGGTAGCTTAAGGTAAAAACTGAACATCAATTAATCCACTGGAAAATACAGAGAAAACCTACATACAGAAGTCAATCAGGAGAAAAGTGATATTTCAAAAATATCCTGGAAACAAGAGGGCCATGATGGACCTAGATGGCTCACCTGAATACTTTGCCTTTGGGTCTGCTGTTGAGCTAACATCAAAAGCTTTTTTAAGATTCTCCATATATAAATCTATATGAATTCAAGTGACCGCCAGGGTAGAGCCAATTTTCACTCAAGGGGCATAATTTGAACAAATTTGGTAGGTGACCTCTAGCTGATGCTCCATTAAAAATATCTAAGTTCTAGGCTTTGTGATTTCAGACAAGAAGTTGTTTTTTTTTAAGTATTGCCTACATACACAATTTTAAGCCTATGTAAAATTAATTGACCCCTGGGCCGGTGTCAAATTTGACCGCAGGGGCATAATTTGAACAAACTTGGTAGAGGTCCACCAGACAAAGCTACATACTAAATCTTAAGGCTAAGGGCTTTATCGTTTCAGACAAATAGATTTTCAAAGTTTTCCCTATATAAGCCTATGTTAAGTCAATGACCCACAGGGTGGGGTCAAATTTGACCCTAGGGGTATAATTTGAACAAACTTGATAAAGGTCCACTAGACAATGCAACAAACCAAATCTTAAGGCTCAGGGTCTTGTGGTTTCAGACAAGAAGATTTTCAAAGTTTTCCCTATGTAAGCCTATGTAATATCAATTGACCCCCAGGGGTATAATTTGAACAAACTTGGTAGAGGTCCACTAGACTATGCTTCATACCAAATCATAAGGCTCAGGGCCTTGTCATTTCAGACAGGAAGATTTTCAAAGTTTTTCCTTTCTGTTGCCATAGCAACCAGTGTTCCTGATGGAATTCAATTCTTTTAACAACTGCATGTTTAGTCAAAGTTTGCTTAGCAGTGTAGGAAGAGAAGTCGTTCAAGTAAAATTGTTGACAACGCAAGACGCATGCCGATGGACAATCAATGATCCCAATAGCTCACCCTTGAGCACTTTGTGCTCAGGTTAGCTAAAAACCTGCTTAAACACTAAAACATAAAGGAACTGTTATTTTTTCTTAAGATATGCACCTATCTAACTGGTTTATCACAAATATCAACCAATCAGAGATCAAACCACAGCCACAACTAAAAATAATCAAACCACCGCTTATCAATGAGTGCAGCATAGATAAATACAACATTAATAATAAAGAACACCTTTAGGTTTGGATAAAACTATTTAACATTGTTCAATACATTCTGACAGATTGTAATGTGCATTATCTAACATGTCAAGTTCATTTACAAAATTTTCTGTTATGTAATGCTCTCTCACATAGCTACTTGCTTTTATTACTTGTTTTTTCAGTAATCTACTGCAAAATTAATCAGAGTATAGTAAAGGACTTACAAATGAGCTATTTAATATCCAAATATTTATCTGGTAAATCAATACAGTTCAAACAAACTTTCATACAGTTTATGAACAGCATCAAGTGAACCTGGGTTTTGTAACAGTTTATCAACTGCAATACATAACTGGTATTTCACAATCCCCTTAGTGTTCTATTTCTGCTCAAGACTTACAGACTTCTCTCCCTTGAGTACACCATGTATTTAGAAAACGCCAAACAAAATGAGTTTACAGATATGACAGTGTGTTTAATTTATCATATTCTAATTAGTTACAGATATGAAAAGGCAAGAAGTTTAACTAAACAAGAGGGCCATGATGGCCCTAGATCGCTCACCTGAGTACTTTGCTTGAGGGTCTACCGTTAAGCAAACATCAGATGCGACATTACGTTTTCTAATTGAAGATATTCAAAGATCTCATATTTTATACAAAAAATCCATGGGGCAGAAGCAATTTCGTGATAACAGCTTGTGAGGAGATGTAACTGAAGCCATATATTGAAGAAAACCTGTTTTTAGCTCCAGTGGCCATTTTGTTCAATGGAGCAGAACCGTTTAAGCAATTTTAAAGCAGGGTTATGTAAGGAACATTTCCGTGAAATTTGATGGAAAATTACCTTGCCATTAAGGAGGAGATGCTGTTTAATTTCTTTTCTATTTTAAGCTTTTGCAGCCCTTATGTGCAATGGAGCGAAACGGTTATAGAATTTTAAAAAAGGGGCAATATGTGGACACATTTCTGTCAAATTTGGTTTAAAATGGCCAAGTGGTTTTGGAGGAGATGTCATTAGAAGCAAAATACTGAAGAAAATCTATTTTTAGCTTTGGTGGCCATTCTGTTCCATGCAGCGGAACCATTTCAGCAATTTTAATAGATAGAGCTATGTATGGAATATTTCTGTGAAATTTGGTGGAAAATCACCCAGCCATTCAGGAAGAGATGTTGTTTTGATTTTTTTTCTATTTTTAGCTTTTGCAGCCCTTATGTGCAATGGAGAGGAAAGGTTTGAGCAATTTTAGAAAAGGGCATTATAAGGAACATTTCTGTCAAATTTGATTCAAAATGGCCAAGTGGTTTTGGGGGAGATGTCATATGAAGCCAAATATTCACGAAAATCTATTTTTACATCTGGTGGCCATTTTGTTCAATGGAGCGTAACCATTTTAGCAATTTTAATAGAGGGCTATGTAAGGAACATTTCTTGAAATTTGGTCGAAAATCATCCAGCCGTTCAGGAGGAGATGTTAATTTAATTTTTTTTCTATTTTTTGCTTTTGCAGCCCTTATGTGCAATGGACCAGAACAGATTGAGCAATTTTAGAAAAGGGCTTTATAAGGAACATTTCTGTCAAATTTGATTTAAAATGGCCAATTGGTTTTGGAGGAGATGTCATTTGAAGCCATACATTGATGAAAATCTATTTTTAGCTCTGGTGGCCATTTTGTTCAATGGAGCGTAACCATTTTAGCAATTTTAATAGAGGGCTATATAAGGAATATTTCTGTGAAATAATCCAATTTGGTGGAAAATCACCCAACCGTTTAGGAGATGTTTTTTAATTTATTTTCTATTTTTAGCTTTTGCAGCCCTTATGTGCAATGGAGCAGAAAGGTTTGAGCAATTTTAGAAAAGGGCAATATAAGGAACATTTCTGTAAAGTTTGGTTTAGGAGGAGATGTCCTTTAAAGTAAAATGTTGACGACAGACGACTGAGATGTACACCGGATGCCGGACACAGGGTGATTACAATAGCTCACCCTGAGCATTTGCTCAGATGAGCTAAAAAGCCACAAACTACATTTGACAAAAATAATTTATGAAGCACTACTTTTTGCAAAATGTCAGACAAAACAAACAATTTTCTATAGTACTAGTAAACCTGTTGTTGTGAGAAAACTTGCAAACACTTGATTATTACCTTTTTACAGTATACTTCTAAGGTAGACTTTCAATCTTCTGCCAGCTGAAGAATCTAACAATAATAAGAAACATTTTGTTAAAATAGAATGAATTGTACATGTATGAAATAAAATAAAACTGTAAACACTGGAATACAGTACACACTTTTTTTCAAGAATTTTCAGTTTCCACGAAGGGGTGCGTATTATACAAGTAGGTGGGCTGTCAGACAATATTTTCCAGCTTGAAAACCCGTAAAATATCGACCAATTAATTTGATAAAGAAGTTGCCAGTATAATGTTAAACAAACACAATGTTTTACATGCTAGCATATAATATACGAGCATTTACGGTATAAAATGTCTTAAATGACCAAGATATATGGCAGTCAAGATAATGCTGAAAACAGCAAATGCTCTATAATCATGTAAAAGAAGTAACAAGAAAATTTGTTGAATATATATCCCCCACTGTAAAATGCTCAGTTTGAAAAAAAACAATACAAATGCATCATTTTATAAACAAGAGGGCACTATTATGCTCACCTGAGTACCACTGAAACATATCAGTGTCAGCAATTTTCAGTAATTAAATCTGCAGTCAAATTCACACATGGTCCAAATTTAAAACTGTACACAGTACGGGTCTGGAAAACCAAAATACTGTCCTTTTTGACTGAATTTCAGCTTCCTATACTGATTTTTATATGAAAATCTTCTTAAACAAGAATGGTTTGTAAAACATATGCCCCCCTAGCGCCTTATCCCTTGAGGCAGCCATGAAGTTCTGAGAAGCTGGGACTAAGCATTCTTTAGTTATTGATCAGAAACCATTATGCTATTCAAGGACACTGTGACCTTGAACTTTGACTTGGTGACCTGAAAAACTAAACGGCATATCAACAAGTCATGAACAACTTATACACAAAGTTTGAGGAACATGGGCCCAAGCGTTCTACAATTATTCATCTGAAACGATTTTGCTTTTCAAGGTCATTAAAACCCTTCACCTTTGACCCACTGACCTGAAAAATGATAGTTCTTATCTACTGATCATGACAATCCTACATACTAAGTCTGACAAACCTGGGCCAAAGGATTCCCTAGATATTTAGCAGAAACTGTTTTGCTATTCAAGGTTACTGTGACCTTGGCCTTTGACCTAATAACCCTAAAATCTACAGGGGTCATCTAATTGTCATGACCAACCTACCTATGAAGTTTGAAGAGCACGGCCAAAGCAGTCTAGAGTAATTGATCGGAAACTATTTTGCTATACAAGGTCACTGTGACCTTGACCTTTGACCTGAAAAGCTATAGGGGTCATCTACTGTCATGGACAACCTATATACCAAGTTTGAGGAACCTGTGCCCAAGTGTTCTATAGTTATTAATCGGAAATCATTTGCTTTTCAAGGTCACTGTGACCTTGGTCTTTGACCTGGTAACCTGAAAAACTAGAGGGGTCATCTACAAGTCATGATCAATCTAAACAGGGCATTCCCCAGGTAGACTGAGCACCCAGGGACCAGGCATTTGATTTTTGTGATTCAGGTTACCTAGGCGCTTGAATTTCGGCTTGAACGATCTTAGCGCCAGGGCGCTTGAATTTTGACATCGGCAGATGACTGCTTATCACTGAATTGTTACTTGTACTGTGTCATCAATCAATAAATCCCCTGTTATGACAGGATGTATGGATAAACATGTGACTGCTTATAAATGAGGTATGCTATGAAGTAATTAACAGGCCTCTACAAATTATATAGTACGACTTCCAGGACAACTCTAAATTGTTCTCGAACAAATGACTGTTAACAAATTTTTTGTCCTGGACAACTTCTAGGGAAGGATCTGCTACAAACTAAGTTTGAAGAACCTGGGACCAAGGGTTCTATTGTTATTGACTGGAAGCCTTTTTTACTGTTCAAGGACACTCTGACCTTGACTATTGACCTGGTGATCTGAAAAACTGTAGGGGTCATTTACTTGTCATGACCACCTACACTGTAAGTTTGAACAACCTGGGCCCAAGGGTTCTATAGTTTTTGATTGAATACCGTTTTACTTTTCAAGGTCACTGTGACCTTAACCTTTGACCTGGTGATGTGAAAAATTATAGGGGTCATCTACTGGTCATGACAAACCTACATACTATTAGGCAGAACCTGGGACCAAGCCTTCTAAAGCTATTTATCGGAAACCATTTTGCTTTTCAAGTTCACTGTGACCTTAACCTTTGACCTGGTGACCTGAAAAACTATACAGGTCATCTTCTAGTGATGACCAACCTGCACACTAAGTTTGAACAACCTGGATCCAAGAGTTCTCTAGATATTGATTGGAAACAGTTTTGCTGTTCAGGGCCACTGTGACCTTGACCTTTGACCTGGTGACCTGAATAACTATGAGGGGCATCTACTGGTCAGGACCAACCTATATACTAAGTGGAAATAACCTGAGACTAAGGGTTCTTTAGTTATTGATCGAAAACTGTTTTGCCATTCAAGATCACTGTGACCTTGACCTTTAATGTGGTGACCTGAAAAACTACAGGGGTCATCTACTGGTCATGACCAACCTACATACTAAGATTGAACAATTTGTGACCACAGGTTCTTTAGTTATTGATCGGAAAATCGCATAAAAAATTTCATACTCAAACCCCAATCAGCCCCTAATGTAGTCCTTCACACCTATCATAAACCCATAAAACTGCTACTGTGACCCGTGGCAATTATCACCAATTAACTGATTAACTTGTGTCTGTCAGTAAGTGTGCTTGATTCACAGGGAGTCAATCATAACATTAACTTGTGTTGGAAAATTATAACATTGTGAACTTGGCTCACTTTGAAAAAAAACATTTTTTTCACAATGTCAACAAACCAACTAACATAAGCATCATAATTCAATTTCAGTTGACAGTGACGATAAATTGTTCATATTTTTCATTAAGAGAAAAAAAACCTTTAAGGCATTTATTAGGTATATTAATGTTAAAGATTGTTTATGGCTTTTTTTTCCCTTAAAAATGGGGGGAGGGGGAATGCAAACTGCCCCTTAAATTTTCAAATCAGAAGGGTGAATTTTCGATTTCAGTGGACAATTTCTAATTTTGTTATTTCTATATGTTCTGGTATATTGCTGCTTTTGTCCAATTTAAGATCTTTTGTCTGAATAAATAGACATTAAGTTGGTTGTTTTTCATCATTATTGAGGCATGTTTGAAACAAAACCAGACAAGTAAAGTGTGGCGGTGGTGAGGCGGTGATAAAACCGCTCCCAAAAAACATTATATTTTTACACGCAGAAAAACTGTTTTTCTGTCAGTAATAAATGAAATGATAATATGAGCGGTGTCATGAGATTATCAACAATGTGATCAAATTTTTCACTTTCAGTTAACGGACTGTTTTGAAATTACTTTTGTATATTTTTTATCACATTGTTACTACCAGAAGGTACACTAATAGTGTAACTAGAACTGTGTCCATAGGACACGGATGCCCCTACTTTGCATAAGTGCTCATAAACAAGAGCATGTATATTCTGTTTGTAAGATTTAGGTGGGGAACAATTTTTTTCTGTAGTTGCAAATGAATTGAGGTGTTTTGTATATTATTAATGCTGTCCTTTTATTTCAAAATTAGATATTTTATACTGAAACAAGGGCTGTCGGATGGACAGCATGCTTGACTATTCTTAGTGCTTGAAGGTATAATAAAAGCCTGAAATTAAAGATTTTTCAAAGTCTTAAAAGGGGAATAACTAATAAAAACGCTTAACAGAGTTATGGGCCTTGATGGAATGACACAGTCTACGGCCAAGTTTGAACCAAATATCTGCAGTAGAAAGGGAAGAAATAGTGAAAATGAGAAGCTTGCCCTAAAACTTTATCGCGATAGCCACGCCGCAAGTACAATAGACCTCCTTTTTCTTTGAATAGTCGACATAAAAATGTTGTAAATATTTATGTACTATGAGGAATCGCATAAGCAAAGACGATGAAAGAGACACACAAGTAATTACATGTTGCTGATATTAAAGTAAGCAGGTAAAATTTTAAAAATGTTACACATGAAAGTTAAGTACAGATCAAAGTATAGAAACCCCAGGTGTGTCAGGTCCTGTCAACAAGAGGGCCATGATGGCCCTGTATCACTCACCTGAGTATGACTGCTTTTAACAAAGTTGCTATGGACCTGGTTAATTGACCCTAGATGACCCATAATCGAACCTGACCCAGAAATTATTGAAACAATCTCCTTGACAAATTTCAAGTTTATTTGTACTGAAAATGTTACCTCTTGAGTGTTAACAAGGTTTTTCCATATTTGGGCTCTATGACCTAGTTTTTTTACCTAGATGTCCCATATTCGAACTTGAGCTAGAAATTATGGAAACAATCTCTCTGACAAGTTTCCAGGATATTTGGACTGAAAAAGTAGCCTCTAGAGTGTTAACAAGGTTTTTCAATATTTAGGCTCTGTGACCTAGTTCTTGACCCTAGATAACCCATATCCAACTTGAGCTATAAATCATCAAAACAACCTTTCTGACAAATTTCAAGGACATTTGGACTGAAAATGTAGCCTCTAGAGTGTTTACAAAGTTTTTGATATTTGGGCTCTGTGACCTAGTTTTCGACTCCAGAAAACCCATATTCAAACTTGATCTAGAAACCATAGAATTAGGTTTTTTGACAATTTTCCAGGTTATTTGGAATTAAAATGTTACCTCTAGAGTGTTAACAAGTTTTTTTTTCCATATTTGAGCTCTGTGACCTAGTTTGTGACCCCAGATGACCCATATTAAAATTTGGTCTAGAAATCCTTAAGGCAACCTTTCTGACAAATTTCCAGATTATTTGGGCTGAAAATGTAACCTCTAGAGTGTTAACAGATTTTTCTATTTTTGGGCTCTGTGACCTAGTTTTTGAACCCAGATGACCCATATTCGAACTTGAGCTAGAAATCATAGAAGCAACATTCCTGACAAATTTCCAGATTATTTGGTCTAAAATTGTTACCTCTAGAGTGTTTACAAGGTTATTCAATATTTGGGCTCTGTGACCTCGTTTTTGACCCCAGATGACCCATTTTTGGACTTGACCTAGAAATCATCAAAGCAACCTTTCTGACAAATTTCCAGATTATTTGGGCTGAAAATGTAACCTCTAGAGTGTTAACAAGATTTTTCTATTTTTGGGCTCTGTGACCTAGTTTTTGAACCCAGATGACACATTTTCGAACTTGAGCTAGAAATCATAGAAGCAACATTCCTGACAAATTTCCAGATTATTTGGTCTAAAAATGTTACCTCTAGAGTGTTAACAAGGTTTTTCAATATTTGGGCTCTGTGACCTAGTTTTTGACCCCAGATGACCCATATTTGAACTTGACCTAGAAATCGTCAAAGCAACCTTTCTGACAAATTTCAAGATTATTTGGGCTGAAAATGTAACCTCTAGAGTGTTAACAAGATTTTTCTATTTTTGGGCTTTGTGACCTAGTTTTTGAACCCAGATGACCCATATTTGAACTTGAGTTACAAATTATCGATAGAACCTTTCTGACATATTTCCAGGATATTTGGACTGAAAAAGTAGCCTCTAGAGTGTTAACAAGGTTTTTCTATATTTGGGCTCTGTGACCTAGTTTTCCAACCCTGATAACCCATGTTCGAACTCGTCCGAGATATTAATGAGACAAACATCCTGACCAAGTTTCATGACAATTGAGGCAAAAATGTGACCACTAGATTGTTAACAAACTAATTGTGGACGGACGGACGGACGGACGAACGGACGACGGACAAAAGGTGATCAGAAAAGCTCACTCTGTCACTACGTGACAGGTGAGCTAAAAACATTACCCTTCCTTTACTATCATCTACACATTAAGGTTGTTCATCCCTGCAAGTTTAAGCAAAATCTGCCATCCGATTTATGAGGAGTTGCGTTCACAAATTTATTTCACTTTATGGTATATAGTGAAAAAATCAACAAAGGGTCATAATTCAATTAAATTTGATCGAAGCAAAACTTCCTTCCTTTACTATCATTTACACATTAAAGTTGTTCATCCCTGAAAGTTTAAGCAAAATCTGCCTTCCAGTTTATGAGGAGTTGCGTTCACAATTTATTTGGCTTTATGGTATATAGTGAAAAAATCAACAAAGGGCCATAATTCCGTTAAATTTGGTCGAAGCAAAAATTCCTTCCTTTACTGTCATTTTCAAATTAAGGTTGTTCATCCCTGAAAGTTTACCGTATATACTCAGCCAAAAGTCGACTCAACCATTAGTCGAGAAGGGGTTTTTGAGGTTAAAATTGATGATTTTTACTTAGACCCTTTCATACGTCGAGTTGGATTTTTTAGATTTTATGCAACCGTACAAATTGTGTATCTACAGTAAAGGGAAGCAACTACATCAATAGATTGGTGTGCAGTAGTTTCATTATACCGAAGACGTACGGGCAGTATGTTTTAAGACATTTTGGAAGGGATAATTTGAAAGTGACACAGTTGTTTGCTGTCAATATTATTCGTTTAATTAATAATTTATTTAACTTGCAGGTCGTTCAAAATGCACAAAAAACAAACACAGAAATGTAATACCGAAGCACATGAATAATTTCAAACAGGAATTATCACACTGAAATTATATGAGTTATTATGAAAAAAATTAATGCCAGTAATTGTTCACACCTTTGATTTCTGAATAAAGCATAAAGCTGTTATGTTTACATAGCAATAAGGACCTGTATGATATACGATTATACAACCGGAAAAGCCCTGACACTGGACAGACTTTATCAATAAACAAGGGAAGTCACTCTACAACAACCATGACATGGTCGTTTGTTTATTACATGTCAATCAGATGTGTGAAAATATCTTTGTCATACTGCCAAGCGGACTAATAAAACAAAACAAAGGCTACTCTCTTTTATAAGTTCTTTATTGATTAGAGAAGCCTGCTGAATAATAATGATGTAATTACGCTACGGGGTTACCTCCGTGTAGTGTAAAAATATGACTGTCATACAGGCAAGTACGTTTGATAATTTTTTTCATTTTCTTTACCTGACTCGCCCATACGTCGAGCAATGACTTTAGGGCCATTTTCTGGGGATTAAAAACTCGACTTATGGCCGAGTATTATACGGTAAGCAAAATCTGCCATCCCGTTTATGAGGAGTTGCCTTCACAAATTTATTTCACTTTAAGGTATATTGTGAAAAAATCAACAAAGGGCCATAATTCCGTTAAATTTGGTCGAAGCAAAAATTCCTTCCTTTACTATCATCTACACATTAAGGTTGTTCATTCCTAAAAGTTTAAGCAAAATCTGCCATCCGGTTTATGAGGAGTTGCGTTCACAAATTTATTTGGCTATATGGTATATAGTGAAAAAAATCAACAAAGGGCCATAATTCCGTTAAATTTGGTCGAAGCAAAACTTCCTTCCTTTACTATCATTTACACATTAAGGTTGTTCATCCCTGAAAGTTTAAGCAAAATCTGCCATCCGGTTTAAGAGGAGTTACGTTCACAAAATTTCGAGATGTATGTACGTACAGACGTACGGTTGTACGGACTGACGGAAAAGTGCAACGGTATATGCTCCCACTTTGTGGGGGCATAACAAACAATGCATATGTAACATTTCTATAAATCATTTTCACATCATGGACCTCATACCACGTAAAATGCAACATGCAATATAGTTGCTAGGTTTTTGTGTGATCCATGTTTCAATGACTTTCAATAACTTAACTGGCATTTTTTAAAGACAGCAGTTTATGGTTATTCAGAGAAGGCAGAAAAGATCAAGTGTTGGTGGAAATAGTTAATAAGTTTATGATGTTAAACTTGACATCTTTTAGTGTTCCATCTAGCATTTTTTAGCCTGGCGTGGCGCCCAGCCCCTTTTAGCCCCATCCAGCTGCCCTAATTACCGCCCAGAAATATAAAAAAGCCCTTTTTCAGTCTGCCCATTATTATTTCCCACCGAATAGTCTTGCACATAAATAGTTTTTAACTCCGCCCATTGATACCTTCTTTTACTGCACACAGACTTTAAGCATGTCAAGTCAAACGATAAACCCTGCTAACTAGTGTGTATTGATCAAGTGTTCAGTGACAAGTGATTGGGAAAGTCATGCGTGATGCGCAATTTGCCCAGTGTTTAAAAAAATGCCCACAGTATGCACAGTACGCCCTAAGTAAATTTTGTTCAGAATCTTACAGAAACTAAAAGATAAAGAAAAACTGACGACGAGTTGAAGTTATTTCGACGAATTGAAATCAGATTGTAAACATTCTTGGGAACTATTTGTACTATAGTGGTACATTACAGGGTAACACTGCGACACATTACAAGTATGCGATTCGCTTGCAGTAAAATCTATTCTGTTGCTTAAATAGATCATGATCGAAATCATTTATAAAAATAAGGAGTATCGTTTCATATATAACTGACAGAAAGACCGTTTTTCTGCTTGTAAGAATATAATGTTTTTATTTGCCGGAATAGGTTACGGCATGCGGGTTTTATCGCCGCCGCCACACTTAAAGTTTCCGGTTTTACTTTCAAACTTTCCTTCGAAGAAAAGAGCCAAGATTGAACAATCAACTTTACACCAGTTTATTCAAACAAAAACCCAAACTAGACGAAAACAACAATGTAACCAAACAGGTTAAAATATCATCCACAAATGAAAATATCACTTGCGATTCCTTTGTCAATTTAGACACAAATTTTAACTTTTAGTGACTTTCTCAACAAAATCATCATTGAAATTGACCCCCCCTCTGAAAACAAGTGGTAATCTTCTCATTTCATTTTCAGTATACAGTACACGCAGTGCGGACTTTGACGTTGTTAACATTGTCGTGGGGGGCGGTATCGTCTCCGGTAGGCCAGTCGCGGTGGACTGAACACCCGAAATTTCGGTGTCTGCTAAAATGACAAACGCGACTACCACCAACGGGTATGATCACCGCGTGTCGTAGTGACAGAATGCTGCGCGTCCTGCCATGTTCTGACTCGAAGATTATTGCTTTTAAACATACTCAGCATACAGTACATGTACGTGGTTTTCTTTTTACTCATTCATATTTTACTAACATGTATTTTGTTGTTAACTTCAGTTGGTCAAATTAAAACCAAATTTCAAATACATTTGTGGTGTAGGTTTAGTGTGTACTTTCGTTTTTGGAATTTTTGAAAAACGCTTGTTATTATATTGCAAAATCGATCAATAATTTTTGCCAAGCACCTAGACGATACAGATGTCAAAAGCAGTTAAACAAATGTTGATCTAAAAACCCAGACAATTCATTTTCTAAAAATATGATCAACTGTTTCCGGAAGCAACTACTTTGAATGGTCATTCTTTGCGTGAACAAAAAGGAGCGTTCTTACACATATGCATCATAATAAGAGTGGATTTGTTCGAATTTTAACTGTTTAAATTAGATCTATTAACTTTTCGCAGTTTGATTATCATTTGTAATTTATTTGCATGTAATTTATTTGAGAGTGGATTAACGCAAGCCCGGCACCGACTGAAGACTTGAAAATATATTAACTGCAGCAATTAAAGTTAATTAACAAGATGGCATGTAGGTGTGTAAATCTATTCATAATCGGCTGTGTTACCGTCAACCATACAACCAAACATAGAACATCAACAAATAAAAGTTAAACCAGATGGGGTATTAAAAAGAACAAGAGGGTCCATGGGACCCTGGGTCGCTCACCTGCCAACAATTGCTCAATGGTTGCAAGAGTCAGTGGATGCAAATACAATTGCCAATTGGCTCAAAGGGTGCAGGCATTATGACCATGGGTTCATCTTTGGTAGAGTTTCACTAGATGTCGTGCGTCATCAGGATTGTTAAAGCACAACGTGGACTATAATGGACTGAGCCTCATAAAAAATATATCAGGCACGTATACACATGATACCTAACATGTTTAAAGTTTCAAAGCAGTATCTTGACAAATGTAGAAGTTTGTGTCGCAATATTTTTTAAAAAATCCTTCCGTTATACAAAAAACTAGGTTGCTGTGAACTGAATGTTGGAACACCGTTCCAAACAGGGATTATGTACATGACACATGTTCACTCTATTGCCAATTCTGCTAATTATTTTAAAATCCAACCATAGATGCATAAAATATATGGGCAAGACACAAACTATCAGCAGTAAGGCCTATATAGCAGAACTTACTAAGTTCAGAGGGTTGCTGTGACATGGCATTGGAGGGAGGAACATGGGTTTCAAGTGTAACACATAATTATTTTAATTTTTGGTTGCAAGGGTTGCAGAGACTTTCAGTCTTTAAGTAATGTTATTTATAATACTAGAACTTTTATTAAAATACAATGTACGCAATCATAAAGAAAAAGATTCAGAACGGAAAAAATGTGTAAATGCAATCTTTTATAAAATAGAACAATATTAGCCCTTCAAAATTATTTTTCCCTGACTTTTCACTAACTTTTCTGGATTTTTATTTTTCACTGACCAATTTTCAAAATTCCCTGACAATTTCCTGACCTTGAAAAAAAATCAAATTTCCCTGACTTTTCAAGTCCTCTGGCAACCATGCAAGATCTTATATAAACTCAAGCATTGTACAAGTCTGATTAAATTCAAATCAAAAATGAAGCTGCTATTGTGCAGACAAGGTCTAAATAGTTAATTTTGGCACTTTCAGGGACCATAACTCTGGAACCAATAATGCAATATGGCAATTTGAAGAAAGGAACCAAGATCTTATGGTAATGAAAGTGAAGATCAGACCAAAATTAAGACCACTAGAGTGCAGAAAAGCTTTTATCATAACTTGACCAAGTGACCTAAATTTCAAAGTCACATGACCCAGTTTCAAACTTGACCTAGATATCATTGAGATAAACATTCTGACAAAGCTTGAAGAAGATCAGAGCAAAATTAAGACTACTACAGTGCGGACAAGCTTTTTCTATAATTTGACCTAGTGACCTAGTTTTCAAGGTCACATAACCCAGTTTCGAACCTGACCTAGATATCATTGAGATACACATTCTGACCAAGCTTGAAGAAGATGGGACCAAAATTAAGACCGCTAGAGTGCGGACAAGCTTCTTCTAAAATTTGAACTAGTTACCTTGTTTACAAGGTCACATGACCCAGTTACGAACTTGACCTAGATATCACTGCGATAAACAATCTGATCAAGTTTGAAGAAGATCGGACCAAAATTAAGACTGCTAGAGTGCGGACAAGCTTTTTCTATAATTTGACCTTGTGACCTAGTTTTGAAGGTCACATGACCCAGTTTCAAACTTGATCTAGATGTCATTGAAATTAACATTTTGACCAAGTTTGAAGAAGATCGGACAAAAATTTAGACCGCTAGAGTGTGGACAAGCTTTTTCTATTATTTGACCTAGTGACCTAGTTTTAAGGGTGAGATGACCCATTTATGAACTTGACCTAGATATCATTGAGATAAACATTCTGACCAAGTTTAAAGAAGATTGCACTAAAATTAAGACCGCTAGAGTGCGGACAACAATTGTTTACGGACGACAGACGGACGACGAACGAAAGGCGATCACAAAAGCTCAACCTGTCACTATGTGACAGGTGAGCTAAAAAGAAACATTTTCAACTGGTAATAATTACGTGTTTTTTGTAACTCATCTGAAAAAAAACAAATTGGGGGAAAGTAAAATTGTGTTGCGACTTCGTTTTTTCGGACACCACAAACTTTCGCGACCCGACACCGCGACATGGCGCGGTACTGATCACCGCGGACGGCCGCGCTGACCACAGTGTTTTATACGAATGAACACTCGACACAGGGGTTTTTTTGGTCTTCAACGCGGACAGTAAAATCGCGGGGACGGGTGTTCGTTGTCAAAGTCCGCGCTGCGTGTACTGTAGTTCTTATAATGAAAACAAACATTTTGCATATAGTTTTCTGTTTGTTTTTTTTTTATTTGAAATTAATGTTTTCTGGTGACAGAAATAAATGATAATTTAATGGAAATTGTTAATAATTTTTCGGATGGTCAAAATATATGAATCGAAAATACATTACTTTTCATGAATGTTGCATGCATTAAAAAATTAATGTGACTGTTTTCTGTGTTTCATTTCAAAAACATATTAGCATGTCAAAAACCTTCAAGAATTGTGTGAGAATTGCCCAGAATGCTGGAAATCATGCGCTTGATTTCAAATTTTTCCAGGGGAGCATGCCCCATGGAAGCCCCTAGCCCAGGCCCTTTTCCTCCAGCACCCAGCCCTTTCCAGGTCTAGATACAACACTATGTTTTCTCAGTGACATCAAATTGAACAGACTGTTGATTTTGTCATGTCAAGTCACATAGTATTTTTTTTAGAGAAAACCTGTTTTCGGCAAAAAGAATTTCGATTATGATATATTTTAACAAACAAATAGATTTTACTGCAGGGGAATCTGCATACTGGTAATTTGTCTCATTGTAACCCTGTTATGTGCTGTATATTATACAAGAAGTTGGGAAGTTTACAATCAGATTTTTTATTCGTCGTCAGTTTAGCTTTATCTTTTAGTTGTTTTACTTAGGGCATACTGTGCATTCTGAAGTAATATCTATGGACATTTTTTCAAAACAATGGCCAAATTGCGTGTCACGCATGACTTTCCCAATCACTGGTATACAAGATAAAATTCCATGGATGTAGCTTCAAAACAGAAAGTAGGAGAATAGGTTAAGATTGGCCAAGCTCAAACTGTAAATCTGTATGCAAGGTTTTTCTGTTGCAACTCTGTGATCTAGTTTTTTTTTATTTGAGATAACCCATTTCCAAACTTGACCTATATTTCATCAAGACAAACAGACAGACAGTCACAGACAAAGAGACAAAGCAAATTCTTTTTGCCAATGCTGTTTAAGAAGGGGCATAACCACTAAACTTAAATCTAAGACTTTTTAAAACACTCATTTTTACTATTTAAAGGGCCTAAACTATGGTCATACTAGGAAGAACTGCAAAGAAAACCCCAGATCCACAACAACTCATCATGGCAAAATTCCTGGTATTCATAATTCCATTTCAAATTCTTTAGGAGCCATGTACAGCACAAACTTTAAAATGCCCATTTTTTACTACATGTGTATTTCAAGAGCCATAACTATAGTCATACTGGGACAAGCTGCAAACAAAACCCAACATGCACAATAAATTATCAATGCTAACATTCATGGAAGGTTTCGTAATTTCATTTCAAATAGTTTAGGAGTTACAAGCAACACAAACTTTTAAATGCCCATTTTTACTATTTCAAGGGCCTTAACTGATGACATCCTGGGACAAGCTGCACACAAGGCCCCAAGTGCACAACAACTCATCATGGCAAACATTCAACTCATCATGGCAAACATTCATGGAACGTCTCATGATTCCATTTCAAATACTTCAGGAGCTACATGCTACAAAGGTTTCAGATGCACTAATCTTATTTCCCCATACCTCCGATCCAAGTTGCGGCACAAAAATCTTAACAGTTTGACATGTAAACAAGTACTACTTACTATGCATGGGTAGTCAGACTCTTAATCACAGAGACATTTGCACAGTTAAACAAAATAGGATCTGAAGTCCCCGATGAATTTACATAAATTAAACAATAAAATACATGTAAGACCTTGAACTTACTGTTACCTTCTCACTATGGATGGCTAAGATTTGTCAGCATTTTGTAAATAACAAACATACATTTTAGTTACTGAAAGGCCATATAAGAAAGAATGCTAGTTTAAATCAGTGTAGTGTATCTCAATGCATTCATTATTTTCCTACTTACAAAAACCAGGTAGCAAACAACTACTCATAAAATGCTTTGCTGTTGTTTTTTCAGAGTGTGGGGGAGGGGGTATGAAAATTGTTTTACAGGGACTATCTGCTGACTGATACCAAACATTTAGCTTGTTTACAGGCATAACAAATAACCTGCTCATAAACACAGCCATTAGGCTTCTTCAACTTTTCAACATTTCCTCTGTTACTGAATTCCTTTATCAACTAGAAATACAAGTATTTCACTACCTGTAAATAATATTTAGGTAGGTATTGGAACATCACTACAGTTAAGCAAACAAATTCAGGATCACTAACATTTTGCAGAAATGGAAATTACTTTATCATTATTAAGACACTGGGCCACAGGCCTTCATAATTCAATTAGACTTGGTCCAATCTTGCACCAAGCACTCGAAATTTATCATTAATATTTTTACTTAAAATGAAAAGCAGAACAACTGAAGGTACTATATATGAGAACAACAGTTTAACTGTATTTCAAACTGTTATTTTATTCTCCAGTACTTTTACAAGCCCTGTCTAATTAAATTTATCGAAAGAACCTGGAAAAGAAGGGCTTCTTATTTTGCTAGAGCAAGGCTTGTTCAGAAAAGATTTTTACATTACACTGAGCTACAATTCATTATAATTGTTGCTTTCAAAAGTAAATACAACAGAAATCTTAGTAAGAAGTCTTAGAGAAAAAGGAACTGTTTCAATGAAAAAGGAAAACTGGTACTTATAATCAAATCATGACCACTTATCTTAATAAATCAACTGAAATTGTTTAAGTCTGCCTTGTAAAGAGTCTCCAAGACACTGTTTTCTAAAAATATTAAATTACGATGGGTTGCAGAAATATATGACAAAGGATTAATCTGAGCTTTTTACTTGCTGCTTTTTTTCATGTTTAATGAACTATTAAAATATTCACTGGAATTGGTTGCTTTCATTTTATTAAGCTTGTCTTAAGTCTACTTGACTTTTTCCTATAAATAAATCTGATAATAAAACAAAAATAAAACATGATTTTTTTTTTTTTTGGTACCTTTTTTAAAAGGTAAGAATAACATTGGTAAAGCTTTGACGTTTAACCTTTTGCCTATGGAATTAAGCATTCAATTAATTTGTCAAGGCATTTTTTTGGCTGAGTTATTTTAAATTCATGTGATACCGACACAGATGTACAAAATATAATCAATTTCCAAAGTAAAATGTAACTACAGTCATGATTGGATAACTTTTTCTGCTCACTTGCTGTCAGTTCTATATTTGGGCAGAGCTTATCAAATGCCAATCGGTTAGAAATGGATTGCATTATGTTGTTTATTCATGTGGGTTGTTTATTTGAGCAGTTATCCCAGATTTATGACTGTCAAAAGTAGTTGTCCCAAAAAATCTTGTACACAGTCTTGTCTTAGAGCAAAATGTAAACCCCTGCTTACAGGAGGCAGGACTGTTGATTTTATGGGCGGAATTACATTTCAGATCGGCGGCAAGATGAAGATTAAACTGTTGGTGTTTTGAAAGTCGCTTTGATCTATAGAAAAGGCGAAGATGATCCCTGTATATGAGGTAAACTTTATTACTAAGCAATCACATTTTCAACAGGTTCACTTTCTGGTTTGCTTTTCTGGCCATTTAGTTTGCATACATTTGACAATGATCAATAACAGGAGAACAATATACAAATAACAGATCCGGTGCTTTTGTCTATTTCTCTCAGATCAGTGACTAGGTCTACAAAGGTTTTTCTATCAAATCTGAACTTAGAATATATGAAATTGTCCTTGGCAAGACATGTCTAATAAGACTAGGAAGAAATGTCGGTATTATTCTTGAAATTTACTTCATATAATGCACACACTCTGTCAAAACTTTATACAGTTTTATATGTGCTCCATTTATCTAGTAAGATTATCTTTTAACAGCACTTTTTTACACTCCAGTAAACATATTTTTTCTGTGATTGATATTCTACAGTTCAAGTTTTATGAAGTACTGATACATTCTTTTAATGCCTTTTTACTCAAATAAAGTCAACGATACAAAACTTATTTATTGAAATTGTATTTCTTGACTTGGTCCATATATTCTAAGTCTTTTTGTAACCTCTCTAGCACACCATTGCCATCTATAATAGATTATAAGCAAACTGAATATAAAACATTGCCCTTGCTCTTAAAATGAGCTAACAAATCAATATTTTCAATGAATGCCAAATCAACCAATTTCGGAACTGTCTGAAGAAATACAAGTTGATCTGATTACCCTATGGGAAGTGTTCTACTATTGATTGTATTGATTCCAACTGGTGCTTCCAATCAATCAGACAGTATGTTACAAAAAAAAAAAAAATGTTCAGTTTCTTTTAGAATACAATTCTTCTAGTATCTTATTTCTAGGACGAAGTCTGAATTTGTAAAGAAACTGATCACAAAATTGTTCATTCTTTAATCAAGTTTCAGAAAATATTTCTCGAGAAAAATTGTGTCCCAAAATCAAATTTCCAACGAAGCAGACAGTATATCCAGATTTATTTCTAGGCACTTTTTGAGTCTTTTCAGAATGGGTCTGGCACTGACCAAATTAGAAATTGCTGAGTAAACAAGAAAACTGGGGGGGTAAATTGTTGACACAGACAAGTGACAACTGCAGTTGGTTCTTTCATACAACCAGTGAGAAAAGATACCTTAGTATCATCTGTCTTGACAAGTCTTAGGTATTTAAGACACCAGTCCACTTCTTCTTATGAATTCTTTTGTTAAATTATAGGATTTGTAAATAAAAGCACCTTTTCTCACCTTCTATAGAAGCAGTTTAACTTTTTGTAAAAAGTTGAAAGCTTTTTGTATCACAGTTTTCTATAAGTTTTCATTTTAATAATTTCTTTTATTATTCCATTTTGAAAATAGATACAAACAAGAACTGCCACTGTACAAACAAGAACTGCCACTGAAAAATGACAATGCCACCGAAGTGGTGCTTTGAAGACAGAGATGAGGATCAGATGAAAATTAATTGTAGATCCTTCAAAAGAAGTGGGGTTTGTTTTAAACAATTTGAACTCAAGGTCAAGGACATTTAGGGATAAAGGTAACAAAAAACCTAGAACAGCTCTTCCAAAGGATTTTTGTGTGCAAACATGAACTATATTTATTGATTCAAAGAAGTGCGGTTTATTTTGACAATTTCAGCTCATCAAGGTCATTTAGGGGTCAAGGTAAAAAAGTAAACATCACTAGGAAGATCAAGTGTGCCAACAATTGTAAGACAAGAGGGCCAAGATACAGTACACGCCAGTAGGAACTCACATTTTCCGCTTTATTTAGCGGACGCCGAAAAAATATCCGCCGCGACATCGAGGAAAAAACGTATTTCCTCGATGTCTCGACATCGCGAAATATCTCGGCAATATTTGATGACAAGCGCGAAAATAATTAGGGTCATAACTCACCTGGATAAGCTGAACATTTAATCAAATGACCATAATTAAACTGTGCATTTTACCTCTGCCAACTATGTGACATTTGGTAAAATTAAAACCAAATTTCTAATACAGTTGCTGTGTAGGTTTATGTGTCCGTCGTTGAAAACGCTCGTTATTGTATAGCAAAATCCATCAATAATTTTGTCAAGCGCATAGGCGATACAGATGTCACAGTAGGGTTCACATGTTGTATGTTTTCTTTGTATAGGAAAGCAGTTTTTATACGTGTAAATCGGAAACCAGTCAATATATTTTCTGAAAATAGGGTCAGCTGTTCCAAGCAATTACTTTCGGTTTTGAATTGTCATTCCTTCCGTTAACAAATACGAGCATTCGTAAACAAATGCATCAGAATGAGAGTTTTATACATTTAAATGATATTTTAAAGCGTAAAATAGTGATGTAAAATCGGTTGGCCATTATAATCGATTATCAAATTGAATTGGAGAAGGTGTTTCGATTCATAATCGGAAAATAATCGAAAATACACATTATTTGTTGTATTTGATAACTATTTACACTTTTTGTCTTTTGTGTTAGTGTTACCTGTACTATCATTATATTGTATGTATTTTTTTTTAAATAAGTTACCTTTATCTATTTTTAAGCACTTTTTGACAAAAAATGCATAGGTAGATCTACTTAAAAGTAAACCTAAGTTATGAAGATTTTCACATCCTTCATTTAAATTTAGTTACGACTGAAATCTTGAATTCAATTTATTTCGTGTGTTCACAGAACTTCACACACACAAAAAAATCATGATTTTAATTATAATAATAATAACTAAACAAAATGTCAATGGCTTTGGCACATTAAAAAACTTTTTCTAACAGATTTCATCCTTTAAATAAGTTAAAAAAATTGAAATGTAGGCTTAAATATTTTTTCACTGGAAACATGATTCCTTATCTAAAAATTAAATTAGCAAATAACAAAAGATTCTTATTCAATTCTTCAGCTAACCTTTATTGTAAAAAAAATTATTCAGGGGAAATAAAAGAAGCACGAATTGATTTGAGTACGAATACGGTATAAAGACAACCATTTTGGGGTGATTATAACAAAACATTCTATTATTACCTATTAATCCTTCTGACTTAATTTGTATAGATAATTTACTCGAGTTGTATATTGAAATTGGTGTGAATGAACGCCGGCCGTAGTTACTTGATCGGTTGATACGTACCCTTATTTGCGTAAGATTTTTTGGCATAGTTTGCATATCACTCGGTTCATATTAAAATTTTGTTTGGTCGGTGGTCCAATATTTTTTTTTTTTGTGAAACCAAAGAACTTCCATACTGACGATCTTTCGTGCCCTGGATATGAATAAACTTCGTCGCAAGAAATTTCTTTGCTTCGGTCAGCCATTTTTGTTTGACTTTATTAACCAAAACGAACGAAAATACCGTAAAGACGGAAAAGCAATAAGTACGGAAAATTCGTTAGCGACATCGAGTTGACTTCTCTGCTATCGACTGTCGCCGACATGAGAGACCCAGCGGCGATTTTCCGATTATATTCGATTATCGTTTCATCACTAGCGTAAAATTCGCCGAAATGCGTGTAATCAAATGCATGTGAGCCTCGATACGTCAATTCTTACCAGTGAAAAAGTTTGCGAACCATTTAGCGACATCCGCCGCAATATTTGTGACCATGTCCGCGGCGGTGATCCTCGAAATGCGGCGGATTTGGTCGCATTTTAAGTTGGGTAGTCCGCAATGACCTCGAGGAAAACGAGAGTTCCTCCGGGCACGTAATGTAGCTCTGGATCGCTCACCAGAGTACTTTGGCTGTTGGTTTGCTGTTCAGCAAACATAAGAAGCAGTATTTTATTTTCTAATTTAAGATTTGTACATTGTAGGTGCCTACAAACCAAATATCTAAAATATCAGTCAATAAATTAAGGCTCTATGACAGAAAGTAGAAATATCTATAATTAGCTATGGTGACCTTGACCCAGTGCCCTCAAACCCCATCTACAGGTTGAGGTCCATGCAAGGAACCTACATACCAAATAATAGATATTGGTCTATAAATGAAGGCTTTATGAGGTAAAGTAGATAAATCTATTTTTAGCATTGGTGACCTTTACCCTAATCTAATAATTTGAACAAGCTTGTAGAGGTCCACTAGACAATGCTACAAGTCAAATTTTAACTAGAGGGCCATGATGGCCCTGTATCGCTCACCTGAATGTGACTGCTTTTAACAAAGTTGCTATGGACCTGGTTAATTGACCCCAGACGACCCATATTCAAAATTGACCTAGAAATTATTGAATCAATCTTTCTGACAAATTTCAAGGTTATTTAGACTGAAAATGTAGCCTCTAGAGTGTTAAAAAGGTTTTTTGATATTTGGGCTCTGTGACATAGTTTTTGACCCCAGATGACCCATGACCAGATATCCAAAATTGAGCTACAAATGATCAAAACAACCTTTCTGACAAATTTCCAGGACATTTGGACTGAAAATGTAGCCTCTAGAGCATTTACAAAGTTTTTTGATATTTGGACTCTGAGACCTAGTTTTCAACTCCAGATGACCCATACCCAAACCTGAGCTAGAAATCATAGAAGCAACCTTTCTGACAAATTTTCAGGTTATTTGGAATTAAAATCTTAACTCTAGAGTGTTAACAAGGTTTTTTCCATATTTGGGTTCTGTGACCTAGTTTTTGATCAAAGATGACCCATATTAGTACTTGAGCTAGAAATCATCAAAACAACCTGTCTGACAAATTTCCAGGATACTTGAACTGAAAATGTAACCTCTGGAGTGTTAAAATGGTTTTTATATTTTAGGGCTCTGTGACCTAGTTTTTGATCCCAGATGACCCATATCCAAATCTGGGCTAGAAATCATTGAAATAACCTTTCAGACAAATTTCAAGGATATTTGGACTGAAAATGTAACCTCTACAGCATTAACAAGGTTTTTCTACTCTTTTGCCCTGTGACCTAGTTTTTTACCCCAGATAACCCATATTCAAAATTGAGCTAGAAATCATTGAAACAATCTTTCTGACAAATTTCAAAGTTTTTTGGACTGAAAATGTTACCTCTAGAGTGTTAACATGGTTTTTCCATATTTGGGGTCTGTGACCTAGTTTTAGATTGCAGATGACCCATATTCAAATATGAGCTAGAAATCGTTAAAACAACCTTTCTGACAAATTTCCAGAATATTTGGACTGAAAAGTAGCCTCTAGAGTGTTAACAAGTTTTTTTTTTATTTTTGGGCTTTGTGACCTAGTTTTTGAATCCAGATGACCCATATTCAAACTTTACCTAGAAATCATTGAAACAACTTTTCTGACAGATTTACAGGTTATTTGGATTGAAAATGTTACCTCTAGTGTGTTAACAAGGTTTTTCCAAATTTGGGCTGTGACCTAGTTTTTGACCCCAGATGACCCATATTTGAACTTAAGCTAGAAATCATCAAAACGACCTTTCTGACCAAATATCTGGGATATTTTGACTGAAAATGTAACCTTTAGAGTGTTAACAAGGTTTTTCTATTTTTGGGCTCTGTGACCTAGTTTTTGAACCCAGATAACCCATATTCAAACTTGAGCTAGAAATCATAGAAACAACCTGTCTGACAAATTTCCAGATTATTTGGACTGAAAATGTTACCTCTCCTTCTACAAGAAGATTTTCAAAGTTTTCACTCTATAAGCCTATGTAAAACCAATGACCCCAGGGTTGGGCCAAATCTGACCCCAGGGGTATAATTTGAACAAACTTGGTAGAGGTCCACTAGACAATGCTACATGTATGTACCAAATCTTAAGGCTATGGCCCATGTGGTTTCAGACAAGAAGATTTTCGAAGTTTCTTCTATATACAGTACACGCACCGCGGACTTTGACATTGTAAACATTGTCGCGGAGGTCGGTATCGTCTCCGGGTGGCCAGTCGTGGTGGACTGAACACCCGAAATTTCAGGTGTCCGCTAAAATGACCACCGCGACAACCGTCGATTGGTATGAACACCGTGTGTCGCGGTGATGGAACGCCGTGCGTCCCCGCGATGTTTTGACTTGGAGATTACTGCATTTAAACATACTGTGCTTACAGTATTTGAACGTGGTTTTCATTTTACTCATAATTATTTTACTTACATCTATTTTGTGGCCAACTTCAGTTGGTCAAATTAAAACCAAATTTCAAATACATATGCAGTGTATGTTTATTGAGTACTTTCGTTTTTGTAATTTTTTAAAAACGCTTGTTATTATATAGCCAAATCGATCAATAATTTTGCCAAGCGCCTAGACAATACAGATGTGTTGAAAGCAGTTAAACGCGGATTCATTTTCTGAAAATATGATAAACTGTTTCCGGAAATAACTGCTTAGAATTGGTTTTTTTAGTGTTAACAGATACAGTACAGCTCCCGCGATATGTACACATTTTGTGCTTCCTCCGCGATCGTGGTCAGCGCGAATTCTGAAAATCGCGGAGTTTCTCCTTGAAAAAAACGCTCAGAATCTCCGCGATGAAAGTACACGCACAATCTCTGCGATTCTCCGAGTGTTAGAGCGTTTCCGCGGAGATTCTCCGCGAATATTCTTGTGTTTCATCACCAGAGTTTTAACAAACTATTTCCCATTTAAAGGTGAAAAAATAATTATAAAATGTATACACTTGAAATCCTTTCATAAAAACAGTCAGCAATGTGTGATGAAATTACCATAATGTAACTGTACATTTAACACCTGTCAATTATGTGACTACGGTATAATTCAGTCAAATACATTAATTAATGTGATTTTTTAAACGCTTGTTATTATTTAGTAAATCAATTAATACTTTTTTTGCTAAGCGCCGAGACGATACAGATGCAGTTTAACACGTGTTGTTCGGAAATCGGTCAACTCATTTTTTGAAAATAAGATCAGCTGTTTCTGACGCAACTTTCTTTTCGTAAACAAATAGGAACGTTCGTACACAAATGCATCAGAATAAGAGCGCATTTGTTTGTATTTTCACTTTTTAAATTAGATATATTTATTTTCGCAGTTTGGTTATCATTAGTAATTTATTTGCGCGGCACCGATTAAAGATTTAAAAGTAAATAAATTGCAGCAATTAAAGTTGACATGATGTCAGGTAGGTGTGAAAATCTATTCATTATCGGCTGTCTTTCTTTTCTACCCTCGTTTCACGCATTCGGAATTAATGTTCGATTCTAACGAAACTAAACTTTCTGTTCAGTCAACAAAGCCATCATTGCCTAAATTTAAAAATATCCACATATCTGTTAAAGATATTATTTTAATAAGAAAATGTAATCACGGGAAAAGCATGCTACGTGACTGTAATTCCCGCTTTAAAGAGCATGTGGTGTCTGAAGCTTTTAAAGTGAGGTGAATATCATTTTCAGAAAACAACTGTCGCTCAATGTTAAAGGTCAAAAGTTATATTTAGGAACCAATTAGCGGTTAAGACGCAATGTATCATGCTTGTACAGATCATAGGCCATGAGACCAACACATGGTCTTGTATCTGTCAATAAATTAATGTGTCAAAACATGTGACGAAACGAAATATTACTATTAGGCATCCTAAAACATGAAGATAAAAAGAGTAAGTAAATATAAAATTTCACTTGTCATATATACACTTCAGTCAACTGAATGCATAAACAAATCGCGGAGATCCGCGGAGGATTGATAATCTGCAGTTTCACAGCAAATACCGTCACTAACCAGACAAAATTCGTCTCCACGACGCCTCCGCGATTTAGGGCGTTTCTCGGCGATTTTCCTCCCAAGGTCCGTGGAGTTTAAGAGAAAAATGTACATATCGCGGGAGCTGTACTGTAGGAGCGTTCGTACACAAATGTATTGGAATTAAAGCGGATTTGTATAAATTTTAAAACCAAATTTCAAATACATATGCGGTGTATGTTTATTGAGTACTTTCGTTTTTGGAATTTTTGAAAAACACTTGTTATTATATAGCCAAATCGATCAATAATTTTGCCAAGCGCCTAGACAATACAGATGTTGAAAGCAGTTAAACGCGGATTCATTTTCTGAAAATATGATCAACTGTTTCCGGAAATAACTGCTTTGAATTGTTTTTTTAGTGTAAACAGATAGGAGCGTTCGTACACAAATGCATCGGAATTAAAGCAGATTTGTTCAAATTTTGACTGTTTAAATTAGATCTATTAACTTTTCACAGTTTGGTTATCATTTGTAATTTATTTGTGAGTGGATTAACGCAAACACGGCACCCATTGAAGACTTGAAAATATATTAATTGCAGCAATTAAAGTTTATTAACAAGATGTCATGTAGGTGTGTAAATCTATACATTATCGGCTGTTACTTTTCTACAGATACTCTCAATTATACAACCAAACATCGATCATCAACAAACAAAAATTAAATCGGATGGGGTATTGAAAAGAAAAAAGGAACAACTTCAACTGGTAATAATTACGTGTACTTTGTAACTATTTTGAAAAAAAAAAAAAAAAAATAAGAAAGTAAAATTGAGTTGTGGCTTGGTTTTTTCAGACACTGCAAACTCCGTGATCCGACGCCGCGACACGACGCGGTACTGAACACCGCGAACAGTCCCACTGACCACTGCGTTTTATATGAATGAATACTCGACGCGGTGGTCATTTTAGTCCTCAACGTGGACAGTAAAATCACGGGGACGGGTGTTTTTTGTCAAAGTCCGCGCTGAGTGTACTGTAAGCCTATGTAAAATCAATGACCCCAGGATGGGGCCAAATTTGACCCAGAGGTATAATTTGAACAAACTTGGTAGAGGTCCACTAGACAATGCTACAAACCAAATATCTAAGCTCTATGCCTTACGGTTTCTGACAAGAAGATTTTTAAAGTTTTTCCTATAAAACTATATGTAAAACAAGTTACCCCTTGGCGGGGCCATTTTTGACCCAGAGGCCATGATTTGAACAAAATTGGTAGACGTCTACTAGAAAATGCTGCACACCAAATATCTTTCCTCTAGGCCTTGTGGTTTCTGACAAGAAGATTTTTAAGTTTTCCCTATATAAGTCTATGTAAAATCAACTGACCCCTGGGTAGGGGTCAGACTTGACCACAGGATCATAATTTGAACAAACTTGGTAGAGGTCTACTAGATAATGCTTCATACCAAATATCTAAGCTCAAGGCCTTGGGGTTTCAGAAAAGAAGATTTTTAAAGATCCAACTTTAACAATCTGTTTTTAGCTCCAGTGACACAGCAAAGCAATGGACCGGAACCATTTGAACAATCTTTGTAAAGCTTCATGCAAAGAACATCCCAGGCAAGTTTCATTAAATTTTGCCCAGTGGTTTCAGAGGAGATGTTATTTGAAAGAGTTGTGGACGACGGACAGATGACAGACAACCATTGATCCTAAAAGCTCACATGAGCACTACATGCTCAGGTGAGCTAAAAGGTATTCAACTTTAGGTAAAAAGTTAGACATTTGTTAAAAGTAAGTTTCTAAGGCTGAAATTAGCTGCGAAATCATTCAGCTTTGCCAGAAATATGTATGTTAGAATAGCGCCATTTTAAAACATTCTCTAATTCAGCTGTCAATATTTCTATACTTTAGAATAAATATGAAAACATTATTACATTGTATCTTGTAAAAATTATTTTTTCACCTGAAATTTATCTTGTATAAATAAAAAACACCTATTTATGTCGCGGGGTCAGTAAAATCATATACCCAGGGCGGGACTCGAACCCGCGACCCCCCGCTTGCAAGTCAAGTGCTCTACCATCTGAGCTACCCGGGACTGGTGATAGTATGTGAGTAACCATATCACCTATATTAGTCCTGTGACATTCTCCCCTGCTCTATAAGAATTCGTCCTCGAATTCACAGACATAGAGAATTATAATGGAAGCACATACGTAGCAATGTAACAGTCACAGACCACGTTGGGCGCCATTGTCGCAGGGTCAGAAAAATCAGTTACCCAGGGCGGGAGTCGAACCTGCGACCCCCCGCTTGCAAGTCAGGTGCTCTACCAACTGAACTACCCAGGCTGGTGATAGTACGTTAGTAACCATATCACCTATATTGGTCCTGTGACAAAAAACAAAAGAAGTTACATCGATGGAATAATTATTGAAAGCTTTTTTTAGCAAAAAAAAGTCACTTTTTTTTAGCAAAAATTTCCAAAAACTTAAAAAAACTTACGAAACAAGCCGTTCTTAAAATAAATGTCGGGGTGATTTTTACCCCAATCCTGCAAATAGGAAAAACACGAAATTTATCACAAATTAATCAGATAATAAAATTCATGCTTATATGTGAAAGCTTTTAATAATTATTCCATCGATGTAACTTCTAGTTTTAAAATGATTTTAATATTTTTACAAAGTCGCTTTGTACTGGAGTCACGTGATCAGCATAGACAGCAAAATTTCCAAAATCTGTCTGATTTCAGACCATTCCATTTGAAAGACTCTGGTACATGCAACATTTAAACGTCTACACCTATGATTATTTTTAATTTAAATTGCAAGCAGAGTTATCTCTTACACTTAAGTTTATACAACACATTTGGCAGCTTCTAGAAGTTAACGTCGAGACCATAAATTGACATTTCACAGGTTGCAATTTGCATTCCCGAAAAATGCACCAATCAAATTTATGCCGGTAAGTAGTGCTGCGTTTATTTCGAAATACTCACTTCAACATAATTACAATGTGACAAACGAGAACATTTGCAAACAATAACAATGAACAAACTTACATTTTTCTACAAACAGCTGAATAGCAATTAAAAACTGACAGTGATATATAAAACAATGTTTTAAATTAAAGATTCTTCGATATAGCAGTCGCTAAATTTCCTCACCACTGTTCGAAACTGCCCGGATACTTAATACACTGCTAAGTGTACTGTTGTCATCGTCATCGCATATCCTGTTAGCCAAATCTTGAACATTCGTGATTTTAAATAATACAGTTAGTTGAAAGCAATATAACTATCGATTTGTAATGCTTTTCTAGAGTGCGGCGGAGGACGTAAATGCATTCCTACATTTTTTTCAAAAACCTGATGGGGTCTTTTTGATTTCTAAACACAGTGTTCTTAAATACAAACTGAACTGTCTAAGACAGTGTCTTTGCAAAAAAGTATCGATGGTTCTAACAGTGTTAAAAGGGACAGAACTTTAGACAATACAAAAAATACTTTGGTCACAGTCAATTGAACAAGGCATCTGAGATAATCGTGCACATTTTGAACCTTGTGAACATTTGCCTTTTTCGTATCCGTACGCTGTTCGCCGTTAATGGCAAACCCCTTGCACTCTTACCATATGCTTGAAGTTATCAAAAGTATATTGACAGGTTGATAACAATATCTAGTTCGAAATTACTTTAATTTTCTTATAGGCCACTAGAAATGATTTCTTGACTATCTATAATCTAAACCCATCTCAGCCTGCAGAAATATCGAAGTTTACAAAAATAGAGAACTTGCTAACTATAAGGACGGCCATAAAAGGCTTCCTCAGTATTACGATTACTCCCTTCTTTCAGACACAATTTTATCGATCAGATCAGCATGGGACTAAATTAAATTATCAGGTTACATTAAAACATTTCTCATCTCAGGTTTTTTTCAGGCTTTTTTTACGAAACTCATTGTATAGACTGATTATGATACATACAAAGGTAAGCTCCATGCCTTGTGGTTTCTGACAAGAAGATTTTTTAAAAGTTTTCCCTATATAACTCTATGTAAATCAAGTTACCCCCGGGGCAGGGCCAGTTCTGACATCAGGTCATAATTTGAACAAGTTTAGTAGAGGTCCACTAGATGATGCCTCACACAAAAAATCTAAGCTCCAGGTCTTGCGGTTTCTGACTAGAAGATTTT
This sequence comes from Cyclina sinensis, assembly GCA_012932295.1. Classification (NCBI taxonomy): domain Eukaryota; kingdom Metazoa; phylum Mollusca; class Bivalvia; order Venerida; family Veneridae; genus Cyclina; species Cyclina sinensis. Next base: position 31,515,905 of record JAAONU010000011.1, on the reverse strand, counting down.
TAAAGTTTTCACTATATAACTCAATGTAAAACACGTGACCCCTGGGGCGGGGCCAGTTCTGACCCCAGGGTCATAACTTGAACAATCTTGGTAGAGGTCAACTAGATGATGCCTTATACCATATATCTAAGCTCCATGCCTTGTGGTTTCTGACAAAAAGATTTTTAAAGTTTTCACTATATAACTCTATGTAAAAAAAATTAAGCGACCCCGGGGCGGGGCCAGTTCTGACCCCAGGGTCATAATTTGAACAGTCTTGGTAGAGGTCCACTAGATGATGCTACATACCAAATATCTAAGCTCCAGGCCTTGCGGATTTTGAGAAGAAAATTTTTGAAGTTTTTCCTTTTGCTTGCCATGACAACCAGAGTTCTGCATGGAATTGAATTCTTTGAACAACTTCGGTTTAATTGAATTTGGCCCAGTGGTTTCAGAGAAAGTGTCGTTTGAATGGAAGTGTTGACGACGCACGACGACGGAGGACGGACGGAGAGGGTTCACAACAGCTTACCATGTCACTGCGTGACAGGTGAGCTAAAAAGAAGAAGAATATTAATCCTAATCTGAAAAAAAATCAGATCAAAGTTGAAATTTGCATGCAAAACCGTATATTTACTCCAAATTTGAAAAGAAAGAAGAAGAAGATGTAAGTTGAAATCTGCACGCAAAACCGTACATATTATCCAAATTTGAAAAAAAGAAGATCAAAGTGCATGCAAAACCTTACATATTATACAACTCTGAATAAAAAAACAACAGAAGATCAAAGTTGAAATCTGCATGCAAAACTGTACATATTATCCACATTTGAAAAAAAAGACAACAGAAGATCGAAGTTGAAATCAACATTCAAAATTTAAATTTAGTTCAAATGTTACTGCTGTAGCTAAGAAAACAAGGACTTATGACAGTAGGTGAAGGACACAATATGGACAAGAATAAAGTTAAGTATGTAAACCTGAAGGTTCATCCCGAAATGATAAAGCAGAATTTTCCCCAATATAAGTCACATCTAGGGACACATATAGGTATCTATATACCAATTACCTAGGCTTTTAGCCATAAGGCTTAAGAGACAATTTTAAAAGTCATATATAACTTAAATTCCTAAAATAAGGAAAGGACAATACTAAAGCATGGCGTTGGATTCAATAAACAATAGTGGGATACGTCATCGCGCACCTGCTCTTTTCTCCCACACGAACCGTCAACAATCCGTCGCTTGAAATGTAAGATGATCTTTTACAGTAAGAAATCTGTAGAGTTACAAAAAATAATGTTCTGCACCAAAGATTGGCTTGTGTGCTTTGTATATACTTAAAGAATTTTTACAGTTTAAATTTCTAGTTTAGGCCTGAAAACGAGTGAAAGTTTTATTTGTGGATGCTCCAATGCGGACTCTGGTAAAAAAAGCACCGCCAATATGATAGAAACTAAGTTGTGAAGCATTGCTCATCCAACAAAAGCAAAGCCAATTGTTGTTTAGATAATTTATTGTTTTAGTTTGGCTTGTTCTTGCAGCGAATGCAGATTTTCGTAAAATCAATGCCTAAAATCAAACATGCTCCCACGCGGATTCAGAAAATGAACTGTTGTATGTGAGTAAAATGTAGTCGTTAAAAATGTAGTTTATACACATGCTTCTTAAAAGTATTTGAGTCAAAAACTTATTAATAATACTTGTGTATTTTTACATCAAAGTTTAACTTAATTAAAGTTATAATACTGGCCATAATCGTCATAAAGAATAAACCAAATGCTGAAAAACAGTGTCAACACCCTATCTGCATGGTTATTTTTCGTAGATCACAAGATGTGCTTGAGATACATCGGGAATAAATTATCAAAATGATCAATTTTGAACACGTGACGTAGACAACAAAAGTTGATCATTCAAAACGTAAATTAATTCAAAAGGATAGATATACTTAAACGTACTCGGAAGCGTGGTAGTCAAAACCTTTACAATACCGAGAAAAATCTATAAAAATAACACAGAAAGAAGAACGATTTGTAGAGTATAATCAACGGTACTCACTTCATCAGGTCTTTTTTATTGAATAACTTATGTATGCAAACTAAATCCGAGCAATGGTGGAGAGGTTACAGAAAATGAAAGTAGGTGCTTTTATATTCGGTGACATCCAGGAACATTGTCAAGTTATATTTTTTGGTAAGTGAAAATAAACTGAAAATTCTTTTCAGCAAATTGTGTTTGCATTAGTGTGAACATTTGCATAAATGTGCGATAATGTTATATTTTTGTTAATGGGCGGTATTAAAACTTGAAGTCTAAAATAACTGGAACTTTTCAAACAACGATTATGTCGTTTTTGACCAATGTTCTTCATAGTCTAGCTATATGTGAAATTGTCATTGGTTTTTACACGATGAAAATCTAATTCAGTATGGTCTTACAAACCATTCATGTGTGGGTATAAGCCAGTTCATGGACACTTAACGGAACTTCTTACGCTACCTCAAGTCTTTATTTATTTTTTTAAGCACAGTAAAAATTTATAAGGAAGTTCACAGAAATAAAACAAGAGCCATGTTACACATGGTTAATCTCCCCGCCGGGAAGAAGTTACCCGAAGGTTGTACTTTCAAAAACTACATGTAATAATGCGTGTATACAGTTTGAAGAAAATCCTTCAAAAATAGGAAAGGCAGAGTTATTGTTCTTGACACTGCACTTCCTACCAAGTGCTATGTCAGTGTATGAAGTTTGAAGAAAATCCCTCAAGTACTTTTGGAGTTATGCTCTGGACAAAACCTTTTAAGTAAATATGAAAAAGAGGAATAACTCTTAAAGTAGGCAAAATGGAGTTATTATTCTTGCACACTGCACTTTCTCCTTATGTACCTGTCAGTGTATGAAGTTTGAAGAAAATCGCTCGGGTACTTTTGGAGTTATGCTTCGGACAAAGTTTTTCAAGTAAATATGATAAAGGGGAATAACTCTAAAAGTATGTTCTTATACAATGCACTTCATCCCAGTGTGCTCTTTCAGTGTATGAAGTTTGAAGAAAATCGCTGAAGTACTTGGAGTTATGCTCCGGAAAAAATTGGAACGGACGCACAGAAGGAGAGCATTTCTAATATCCCCTTGATAAATTATATGATACATATTTTGAACAGTTTTTTATGACAAACGACCTATAGGATTATTAATTATTGTTTCGAAATTGCTCATTTTCTTCAAGGATTCGCTCAAGATAGATCCATCTGAGAATACAATAAAACTCGACCGTGCACACAGACTAGGTAAATTCACGCCTGGCAAGAACCGACCCATCGTAGCTAAATTTAATTTCAGCCAGGATAAATATGTAATTAAGAAAGCCGTTTTCGAAAGAAAGGACTCAATTGCAGTTAGTGTTGGTGATCAATATCCCAAGACGATACAGGATCGCCGTAAGCTATTGATCCCTGACCTTAAAAAAGCACGATCTGCAGGCAAAAGTGCAACGCTTCGGGGCGACAAACTTGTTATTGAAAACAGGATCTATACGGTAAATTCGCTCCCTATTAAAGAATTAGAAGGTTTACCGACCGTAACCAGCGGAGATGAGTCATCATAGGAACTCAATGAGAAACAGTTAACTTTTCTTTTATGGAACGTACAGGGTATTGGTGCAAAGCTTAACGATAGTGATTTTCTTAGTTTTGTGGACAATTATGATATTTTACTTTTTACTGAAACGTGGAACTCGAAATTAACCAACATTGACATAAAAGGATACGGGTCTTTTAATTGTCCTCGTCCTAAATATAACCGCAGAGCCAAAAGGCATAGTGGGGGTGTTATAATCTATTATAGGCTTGATTTGGTGAATAAAATTGAGCTTATTAATCTCGATCACAGGGGTATAGTCTGGTTCAAATTAAAAAAAGAATCTTTTGGCTTTGAAAATGATGTTTTTTACTGTACTTGCTACATACCCCCTGAAGACTCAAAATTATACAAGAATGTTGGGTCGAGTCTTTTTGAGTTCGACTTTTTCGATTGTTTGAATGAAAGCATTACTAGATATAGTATTTTAGGTGATGTATATGTCAATGGTGATTTTAACGCGAGGACCGGTTCTCTTCCGGACTATATTGAACACACAAATTTAGGGAATTTTGTCGATCTACCTGATTTTGAGACACAATATGATATTCCTCCACGTCAGAACTCTGATTCTTTTGTAAACAATTTTGGTAATAAATTATTAACGTTATGTAAGCAAAATAACCTATCTATAGCCAACGGACGGCTTGAAGAGGGGCGCTCAACTTTTCACTCGTTTTTGAGAAACAAACCTTGTTTTAGTACTGTTGATTACTTAATAACATGTTATAAAAATTTTAATACCATTTTTAATACGTGTATTCTAGATCCTACTGAATTTTCAGATCATTCGCCCATGACGTTTTCTATGTTTTATTCGCATTGTTATTTACGACAATCGGAAAAAACTTTTGTCGACAAGATTTTCTGGAATTCTTCTGATTTTGCTTTATTCAATGATTTATTAGAGTCAAAAAAACACGTGTTCGATGACCTGACAAGCGGCTTAGTTACAGGTGAAATAGATTCAAATGTTTGCATTGAATCGTTTTCACAAACAATTCACGATATTTCTTTCAAATGTTTTGGTAAAACATGTCCGTTAACGCCAAATAAGAAATTCAAAAAAGCACCATGGTTCAATGACGACTGTCGTACAGCTAAAAAACGTTTTTATGAGTGTAAGCGAAATTTATCTATAGACCCGAGTGACATTAATAAAATTTCTTTCTTAAACAATAGGAATTACTTTTCAAAAATTAAACGCAAAGCTAAGCATGTATTTTATAAAAAAGAAAAATGCAAACTTTCTCAGTTGTGTAAACATTCTCCGAAACATTTCTGGAAATATGTGAAAAAGTTTAAATCAGTTAAGAATAATTATTGTAATAATGTCTCCGCAGATGATTTTGTGAAACATTTTTCAGATCTCTCAACAAAAAATAATTTTCAGTTTAATGATACTGACGAAAGTTTTCCACGTTTAGAAGCATTGCATATAGAAGAACTTGACGCAGAATTTACGATAGATGAAATCCAAAAAACGATCAAATGTCTGAAGAGGAATAAAAGTTGTGACTTAGACAATAACGTGGCAGATTTTTTCATTGATGGAAATGATTTTATTGCTCCTTATCTTTGTATACTATATAATAAGATATATTCAGATGGCGTTTTTCCGGCTGAATGGAGTAAAGGTTATATTGTCCCTATACACAAAAAAGGCTCTTTAGATAATCCATCTAACTATAGAGGAATTACTATTATTAATATAATGGCGAAAATATTCTCCCTATTATTAAGAAATAGAATTAACAAATGGTGCGAATCTGAAAATGTTTTTTGTGACAATCAATTTGGTTTTCGTGATAATCGTTGTACTGCAGACGCTATTTACATTCTACATTCTATTGTTCAGAAAACCTTGTCTCTTAACTCGAAGCTTTGGTGTATATTTATCGACTATGAAAAGGCCTTCGACACGGTTAATCATGATGCATTATGGGTTAGACTAGTAGAATCTGGCGTCAGTTGCAAAATCATTAAAATGCTTAAGTCTATTTATGCCAATGTAAAATCTTGCATTAAGGTTTCTGCTAACATGTCAATGTCTGAATTTTTCGATGTTACTATTGGAGTAAAACAGGGAGAGCCATTATCGCCTCTTTTATTTATTCTCTTTATAAATGATATAGTGAAAGCTATAGATATTAACAGTTTGACTGAAAAGGATCTCAACATTTTATCAATGTTTATTATTTTGTTTGCTGATGATATTGTTTTATTTACAACTGATCCAGTAAGCCTTCAGAGTCAAATAAACAATCTGTATCAATATTCTGTTAAATGGGGACTAAAAATCAATATTGATAAAACTAAGTTATGTGTTTTTGAAAAACGTAAAAGTCCAAATCTAGCGAACATCTTTATAAACGATCAAAAAATTGAACGTGTGGACTCTTTCACATATTTAGGCATTAAGTTTACTTACACAGGTAATATGAAAAATGCAATCAAAGCACTGTCGGATCAAGCTCTACGTGCATATCATAATCTTATTTATATTTTTGACAAAGTTAAATTTGATATCAAAACAAAGTTACATATGTTTGACACCCTGGTAGCTCCAATTCTTCTGTACGGATCTGAGGTTTTGGGCGCTTATGACTTCACAGAAATAGACAAGGTACATATTAAATTTCTTAAGTATATACTTGGTGTGCGTAAACAAACGCCGAACAATGCTATATATGGTGAGCTTGGGAGATACCCTTTGTCTGTTCTAAGTAAAGAAAGAGCTTTAAAATTTTTGTTAAAAATCAGAAAAAATACATTGTCTCCTATGTTTTCCTTGTTTAATGAAGTAAATGAGCTTAACATTGTTAATTCATGGACTTACCATATGAAAGCCACCATTGATAGATTAGGTTTTTCGTACATTTTAACTGATTTTGATCCAACTTTTAATTATTTACCGTTAATAAAAATTCGCCTGTACGACCAATATATTCAAAAATGGAATGGTTCTCTTTCTATTTCGACTAAACTACAGTATTATAGTAAATATAAATCAGTTTTTCAGTTTGAACATTATTTTAATGTGATAAAGGATGACAAATTACGCCAATGTTTAACATGTTTTAGACTTTGTTCACATTCTTTAGACATAGAAACAGGAAGATATTTTGGTATTGATAGGGAAAATCGTTTATGTAGATTGTGTAATCAACATGTTATTGAATCTGAATACCATTTCTTATTGTGCTGTAACTACTACTCTGATATTAGGAAAAAATACTTGGGAACTACTGCATGGCCCTCTTTAGCAAAATTTGTCTCGATTATGTCCAGTAACAATAAAAGTAAATTATTGAAACTAGCTAAATATCTAAAAGATGCTTTTTCTCGTCGCAACAATACTCTGGATAATAACTAAAACTGTTTCAGTATTTTCTTTCTTTGCTTCAGTGTCTTTTTTCGTATTGTGTTGGTTTTTTTTGTTTGTTTTGTTTTTTTTGCTTGTCTTTTTGTTTGTCTGTCTGCTTGTTTTGTATATTTTACTTGCTTAATTGTCTTGCTTTGTCAATGTATTTGAATTACTTATTCCTTGTCATTTTCACGATGTTTTGTGTTTATAAAATATATGTAAATGTTTTTGGCCATAGGCAATTTGTATTGCCGATTTGCTCAATAAAACTTGAATTAAAACTACATTCGCTCAACGATAACGAACAAAAATTGAAAGTCGTAAAACTTGTCGTTTTCGCAACGTGTTTATAGAATGCATTGATAATAGAAACGAAAATAAACAAGAGAGTCATGATAGTCTTAGATCGCTCATTAAGCAAACGTCAAAAGCAGTATTACATTTTCTAATTGAAGATATGTAGGTTTCTACAAACCAACTATTTAAAATATCAGTCAATACATAAAGGCTCTATGACAGAAAGTAGAAAAATACACTTTTAGCTGTGGTGACTGTGACCTTGACCCAGTGACCTCAATCCCAACCTAAGGCCACAGGTCCATGCAAGGAAATTACATATCAGATATCAAAGATATTTGTCTTTAAATGAAGGCATTACGTGGTAAAGTTCATACATCTATTTTTATACTAGGTGACCTTAACCCTAATTTAATAGAAAAGGTTCGTGCAAGGTGTCTATAAACCAAATGTTTAAAATATCAATTCATAAATAAATGCTCTATGACAAAAAGTAGAAAAAATATTTTTAGCCTGAGTGACCTTGACCGAGTGACCTCAGACTCCATCTAAGGGTAGAGGTATTTGTAAGTTACCTACATACCAAATATCGCAGATATCAATCGATAAATGAAGACTCTAAGGGGAAAAGTACAAAAATTTATTGTTAGCCTTGGTGACGTTGACCTTGATCCGAATGAATGGCAGAGATTCATGCAAGGAGCCTATAATACGAATATCTTAGATATCTGTCAGTAATTAAGGCTGTATAACAAAAATTTTAAAAATCTGTTTTAAGCCTTTGTGACCTTAGGGACAGGACCAATTTTGACCCCAGGTCCAAGATTTGAAGAATCTTGGGTAGAGGTCTACTCGGCCATGTTACACATCAAATATCTTATTACTAGGCATTGTGGATACTGACGAGAATTCTTTTTTCTATGCAAGTCTTTACAAAAATCAAGTGACCCCTAGGGTCAGTTTTGACCACACGAGTATTATTTGAACAATCTTGGTAGAGGACTTCTAAATGATGCTCTGTGCTAAATATCTAAGCACTAGGCCTACTTGTTCCATAGAAGATTTTCGAAATTTTTCATATATAAGCCTATATTAAATCAAGTGGTTCCTGGGGCGGAGGTGAGCTGAAAAAAGATATCTGGTACAGTTTTGAGATATTCAACTAGATACACGTGCTGAGTGTGTAGAATGTTGGCACATTGTAGAAGAGACCACTGACGACACATGCTTATCAAAATCTATTTTTATGAATCTCTTCTTGTGGGGAGATATCGAATGCGTAATTTTTTTTTCTTGATGAATTTGCCGACGTAAACTTAAACAACGGAGTCTATAAACTTATACAAGTTGTGATAAAATATAGAATTTTGTTAACTTTTTCATTAAACGAGTTCAAAAAACTATCAACATGCGTAACATAATCCGGCCATTTACATTTTATTTTTATGTAAATCAGTAAGCCGCTTTTGCTTCTTTTTCTAAAGTAAGCGATTTAGAAGAGGGTACAACTAGTTAATATGGTTTAATGAAATGGATAAAAATGTAGGTTTTAGGAATTACTCTTATTTTGGTACGATTTAAGCCATCGCGCTTCAAGGATTTTGCCAGCTTTGCCATGCACGTTTACATAGCACAAAACGCACCACATATAAGAGTTATACTTTCAAGGGATAGGAATGAAAAGTACGAAACAGTTTCCATTCATTAAACATCCCTCAGATAGTAGCATTATGACAAAATCCAGATCGAAATCAACCGTTTAAGAAAGAAATGGGAGCTTATGCATCAAAATTTATTGCGGAATTGAAAAACAACGGAAGTCATGTGATGAAAATATTAAGTTTTTTATTATTCAAAATTGTCCCGACACTTCCTCACACACAATATCTTAACAGCATTGCTAGGCGGTTGGTGCCGTTCCGTGCGGGTTTGAATCCCAATCGGAACTTTATTCTTTATAATTCACAACAGTGCTATTCGTGCAGTTTGACGCCCGTAAATTGTCTCCCAGTACTCATAGTCAGTGTTGTCATACCTTTAACGCATGTCACCGGTATGGTGTGAGGTGGACATTCATATCCCAGTTATTTGAGCAACTTTTTTTTAGGGGGTGGGGCGGGGAGGGAGGAGGACTTGTAATATACAAGTGACTTTAAACACTTTTCAGAACACGTGCCTTTGTCGGTCGATGAAACATGCATTTCATATATCAAGTAGATCCTATCAATGTGCAGAACTTTTGTGCTCTTTTCTTTTTAAATCGTAAATGGCAATGAACCGTACTTAATGATAAGCGAATTTTGAATTATATATCTTTTTGTTGCAAAAAGTCATGAAAAACTAGGTGCGCGGCGGGGCAACTCAGCAGTAGATTAATTTTAAGTCTGGTCTGCGTCTAGTTTTGCTGGAAACGTTATTGCGGCGATTCACAACTATTAGCTGTAACTTTGGTTGGTATTGAATTATAAAATGCGTAAGTCTCTGTTCTACGCTTACGTCATCAAAGCATTACCACGACATATAGACATAGAGAGATCCATTGAAAACAAGTTAATTTCGAGTCTAGATACACATCACGAAATCGACAAGATCGTAAACTTCTAGCTTAACGAAAAACTTGTCTCGAGATACTTTATAAATTCTTAACTACAGACCTTTGCACTTAATTCGATAATCTATGTGTTTTGCGGACATAGTCAACCTCGGTGCCCCTTCAAATATAAATAATGTTAAAAAAAGGCACGATATTAGTAAAAGGAGCCATTATGGCTCTTTTTCGAAAGTATGGGGGCACTGTGGCCCGGGGGTGCACTATGCCCCCACTGTTTCCAAAGTACGGGGGGAACAACAAACACCTTGTATGTCTTTTCTATTAATTGAACAAGAAACGGTCAACAACTAACGCAGAGAAGAATAAACTATGAACTACACGTTTCGGTTCTATAAAAGGCTAACAATTTTAACACAGTGTGATCGTAGTCTGCTGTACAACACCGACAATGTTTAGGTTCCGGGAATGTTCTTATTTCTTGATAGAGAGGTCCATAATTTTCTTTGAACCGCTGTTCCATGTATTTGTCGTTTTGACTCCAGACCTGTGGTTCGGGTCGAAATCGAAGGAAAATTTGTTTGCAGATTGATCTTTTGAGCGAGACAGTGTAAGACGTAGAGGTACTACACGCCACACAGGGTGCTTTTTCCGTGTTCAAGCCGCGTCGCATCCATTGTTCATATTATCGATACAAGAAAGGTTGAATATGGTCATCGGGAAATGAAAGTCCGTGTGATGCGAAAAAGCTGGCCTTGTTTTCTCTGATGGCCACCCAATGTTCACCCGGTTGATTAGAATTGTGTGTGTTTACAATGTAGGCTTTCACATGATCTGGTTTTCGAACGGGCAGCAGATCTTTGGGACACACTGGCATTCAGTGTTGATAGCGCTCGTGGTTTATCGAGCAAATGCTGTAGTTCTACAGATTCCATAATTCCAGGTCTGTTTGACACGTTCTTCCTATCGGCACTTCCACTGGTCTTCTGACTGCTTGAAATGAAAATCTTGCTTTATATCGGTCATCAAACGACAAGCATCAGCGTTTCCACTGACTGCTTGCTATGACCGGTGCTGTACCATGTTTCTAATAAAAAATATTAAAAGCTCTTCTCTCTTGAAACCACTTTGTGTCTTCGTCGACGTCTGTACGTAAAATCATATCTTGGCTTGGTTGTTTTCTGTTTTATACTGTTGATCATGCCTTTTCCCAGCGGCAAGGCCGTGGCTTCTCCGACCGATTTCAACGCTTGTGTTTTTCATCACTTGTTTGGGTGAATGGCCTGACATGAGATCAGAAGCCACCGCCAAGCCTTGCTTGAGTCGTTCAGTTTTGAAAGCCTGGAACGCGGATTTGACCATGGGGGAAAATAAAGGTTTTTCTCGTCTTCACGGCCTATTTAAACATATTCCCCAGGCCTTGTCCGCACTGATGCAGTACAGCGTGATAGCCTGGAAACATGATCATAAATGAAATTACCATGGACTTGCCGCTTACAAATTGAAGGGCATGACCTGTGTTGCATCTAATATGGACGCTGATTTCATCAATACCGACTTGGACACGGGCACGTAATGCAGGTTCAAAAGTTCTTCGTGAAGGTGATCATGCGTCTCCGTCCGAAGAACGTTGAATGATATTACTCGTAGAATGTGGGCTTCGATGTTTCTCAAAAGCGTGTAGTCAGTATCGTCCGAGTCCACGAACAAATGATTGAATCCGGCATTCAAATCCACCCCGCAAGGCATTTTATCGGAGGTAAAAATCTCTGGCAGGGTCGGATTGACCACCATCGTGTTGGGAAGAAACGTGATTCCGATCTTTTTCCCCAAGAAAAGCGGCTTCCGCAGCGGCACATGGTTCAGAGGTAAAAATCGAGCTAGATTCTGAGGAAAACTAGGGCTGTTTGGAGACACCCAGGGTGTGCTGGTGTAGAGTCTAGATAACCTTAGTGTTACGACGTCGGGTCACAACTCGATCATCAGAGGGGTGATTTCTTCGTGTTCCTTTGTTTTTCTTCTGGGTGCATTTCTTCTTGGTGCTTGTCTAAGGTGTTTTCTTCTTCGGGGCAAATTGTCTCATGGTTTTCTTTCCATCCCAGCGCAATAAGCTACGAATCCTCAGCCCGCCCAGAAATTCACTACCTCCTGGTTTCAATACGAGCTGACGTTTTAGGTTGGCATCAACCCCCACATTTGCAATCTGTCCTAGGGCGTCCTGATGTTTTTTTATAAAGTTAAGTGTATGTTTTGGCAACTGGATTTTCTTTTGCAAGATCACTTTGAGTAAACCATCGGATAATTTCTTGTAAACCGGCATTCAGCAAAATTTGTTTCTTTTTCACGTCTCCAATCTAATGCCTTCTGCCTCAAAGTAGTATGGTTTACACTTGGCTTGGTCGGTCTCGTTTTTTTCTCAGTCTGGACAGCCGCTGGCCTCTTGTTTCATGCGCAGATACTTGTTGATTAAATTGACTTCAAAGAAGAGCTGAACTGCATTGGTTCGACCTCTGAATAGAGTCTCACGATGTAGAATGAGGGTCTTGTACTCGGGTTGAGTCTTGACCTGCTGGTCCAGTTGGCATTCCCACAAGGCCACCATTTCATATCCTCTGCTTTTCAGGTCATTCAGCCTAACCTTGCCTTTGCCATACAGGGCACACACATTGTTTCCAACGTGAAGGGATTCTATAGACTTCGGTTGGGAAACCAAGTCGGACATCCGTAAAAAAACCAGCCTTGAAATGCATACATGGTGTTGGTCGTCGTCATACCTGTCTACGGTATAGGATCCGATCTGTACTTCACACCCATTCAAGGCATGGCGAAAAGACCATCAGGTCTTGGTAGCCAGGGCCTGTAAGCATCGTGCACCTTTCATGGAGTATCGTACCTTAATTTTGTGAGGATAGCCTGCTTCAGAAATAACACCCAAACTATGGGCAGGCATTGAATTTTTACGCCATACTTTGTTGCAGGCTTCCACTAAAGTGGTGGATTCAATAAAGGGGTCCATGTTATTACTGCTCATGAACAGGAAGCGAAACTCACCACAGCCGCGTCTTCAAATATCATCGTCTGAGATATAATACTGTTTCATTTCTTTATGAAATTCAAACACGGCCTTTTGTTTGACCTTTTCCTCGTATCAGGCTAAAAAGGCATCAATTCAATTAGTCATCTCTCGAAGGCTTTCAAGAGTAAGATTTTGCTGCCATTCATGATGATCTCTGGTTTCATCGTTGTCTGTGTGACCAGATATCGGAGAATGAACTAGGCGTCGTACCCTTGGGCATTATGAGCTATGGCACTGGCACCTTGGTGAAGACTCCGAAAACAACTAAGCATAAAAATCAGCCAGGGTCCTGTTCCAAACGAAAGATGGCTTGCCGGCCTCCGGGTAGAACATCACAGCGCCCGCTTCTTGTTCAACGGTAAACGGAATCATGCCTCGCAGGCTCGTTGTTACACGCAGAAATTTGAAAGATATTCGTCGGATTCGAACTGGCACTCAAAATCATAGATAAATTTCACTCGAGGCGACTCTTTTGGTTCTGGGGACTGGTAGGTTGGAAAGAAGCGGTCATGACATGGTCTGCCGTTTTTATTTACAGTACTTGCGTGCTTTGGTGCCTAGACATCGGTGGTACTTCTTGGTTAAGACGTTAAGCTGAACGCACTTCGGACACCGCTTTACTAGGTCACAGATGCACTTCTTTTTCCCCTTTTGCACCTCTTTGTGATTCTTGTAGCATTGTTGACTTCGAAACTATTGACGGCACTGATCGCAGAAGGTAGGAGTAGTGGTCAGACACTGTTCTGAGGCATACAAGTCCCAAATGTGGGAACATAATCGGTGAGTCCCTCAGGAGTTATAGCCAACGTCGTAGTGCTCACACTAGTAGGAACGCAGTAGGAAACCGGTGATGGACACGATAAAGTCATAGTGCGGTCGTGGTGGTAGATATATGAGTTTACTCTCTTTTTTCATCTCAGGTGGGAAAAGAAGTCCAATTTGTCCATGCTGTAGTGAATTTTGATCATGTACTGCCAGTAAAGAATGGCTTGGAAAGCTCGCTAATCGTCAACAAGACAACATCACAGGGCTGATAATACGCCACATTTGCCGGATCACAAAGTGCTTCTGCTCGGCTTCATTATAGTGTTTTGCTTGACTGTGGTAGGACATGGCACTGTTTCTTCCAGACAGTGTCTTCGGTCTTCTGGGCATGAAACAAGGCAGGCACATACCGTCTCTGTCCGTAAGGCTCTGTACAATACATTATATGTATTTCGTTTCAATCGTGTCATGTGAGAAACCCCTCGCTGTGACTAGATGAACGTTACGTCTTCCTGACCCTTCTGGCATGGCGATGTGGGTGATTTCTGGATTTTGAAGTCTTGATTTCTTTGCACCACCTTCTCAATTTCAATGAGTAGCCAGCCATTTGCTTGTGATCTCTGATGCATTGTCAGACAGCACATGAATGCCAAAGTTCGAACTGGGTGGGTAATAGAGATGCAGATTTTATCTCGGGATTGAGCATCACACTGCTGTTTCATCTCATCCACCATCATCTGAAATAGTTGATGGGTAAATTCCAATGGCTGCTCATAGGCTTGAAACGTCACATCATACACACGGCTGTGTCTTGAATTTGTGAGACTTGCGCTCAGATCTTGGCTTGATATTATAATACTGGTTTAAGTTCGGAACTTGTATTGTATCAGGCTGTATCTTTGCCTCTGCCTCTTTTTTATTTTTGTTCTTCTGTTTTGGTTTCTGTCTTTTCTTGTTTGAGTGACTTCTCCATCTTCTTCTGTCTTTGGTTTCTCTTTTTACTGAAAGATAAGCGAATCCTTTTCTTTTCTGCTTCTTCATCTTCTTCACTGCTAGAGCTGTGTACGGTATTTGTTTATTTATTCATTCAATATGATGACAATAAACTGAGGTTATTTTCTCTTGAAAACATTGGTGTGGCCCTGAAAAGAACCCTTTACTTGTTAGTAGCCGAGCAAATGGCTAACGAGCTTCTTGCAGACATCAAAGAACAGCAACAAACAATAAACGAAAAAAGGGATAGAATCCTAGCTGCCATTCAAACTGCTCAAGAACTGGTAAGTAAGTTTTGTTGGTTAGAAAAGGAGAGCGTTTATTAGGGAAAGGGGCCTTTTAAAAGGGGGTATACAGTATTTTAAAGCGACTGACTCACAGAAATTAGCTTAAAATGCTTTTCTATAAAATTAAAAAGAAAATGTTCTATGAAAAATTCTTTTTAATCCTTCAATACATAATGAAAAAAAAAATTGTTATGAGCAGGAGCTGAACCCATGCCCTTCAGGTCAGTAAAATAAGGCACAATGACCTATACCACTGAGCCACTGAGGATTGTTCTTCACAAATGTCAAAATTTACAATATAAACAAAGTATCTACCCCATGACTAACAGGGTAGATTTTTTACCAATTAAAGTGTAATCATGATGGCCCTGGATCACTCACCTGAGTACTTTGGCTGTGGGTTTGCTATTAAGCAAACATAAGAAGCAGTATTTCATATTCTAATTGAAGATTTGTAGGTGCCTACAAACAAAATATCTAAAATATCAGCCAATAAATAAAGGCTCTATGACAGAAAGTAGAAACATCTATTTTTAGCTATAGTGACCTTGATCTTGACCCATTTATCTCAAACCTCAACTAAGGGTAGAGGTCCATGCAAGGAAACTACATACCAAATATCTAAATTATTGTTCAATAAATGAAGCTCTATTATGTAAGGTAAAAAATATATTTTCAGCCTCGGTGACCTTTACCCTAATCTGATAATTGAAGAAGCTTGATAAAGGTCCACTAGACAATGCTTTTTGCCAAATTTTGAAATTCTAGGCCTTGTGGTTTCAGACAAGAAGTTTTTAAAGACTTTCTTCTATATTGCTTTGTAAAACTTGTGACCCCTCAGGCGGGGACAATAGTGACACCAGGGACATTATTTGAACAAACGGTAGAAGTCCACTAGACAATGCTACACACTAAATTTCAGACCTCTGGGCTTAGCAGTTTTAGACAAGAAGATTTTTAAAGTTTTCAATTCTTGTTGCCATAGCAACCAGAGTTCTTCATGGAACAGAATTGTTTGAACAACTTTGGTAAAGCATCATGCAAGGAACATTCCTGCAAAGTTTTGTCATTTTTCACCAAGTGGTTTAGGAGGAGATTTGTTTGAAGTAAAAAGTTGATGACAAAACCGACACAGGGCCATCACAAAAGCTCACCTTGAGCACAAAGTGCTAAGTTGAGCTAAAAACTTTATATTATGACGTGTTTCTGTAACAAAAACTGAGACAGTAACTTAGTTTAGAACTGTTCTTCACAACTAAACTGGAATTTTTTATGTATGAACTTTTTCTCTTTTATGCATCATCCCTCTTTCTGCGAGTCAGTCGCTTTAAGGAATTTGAAAATGACCAATCGAGGTACATTCCTGTGAAGTTTGAATGAAATTGGCTCAGTGGTTTACGAGACGTAGTTTGAAGTAAATTGTTGACAACAGATGACTGACATTCAACCATCCTTAGTTCAACAATGTTCAGGTGAGCTAAAAAGAGAAAAATGAGGTCTCTTTTCTTGTTTTGTACACATTTTCTTTAAAATTGCCTTGAGTCTTTGAATATACATCTTTTAAGCTATCTTTATTTTATTTAACAAGAAATCGGTAGAACCGATGGATGCTCCCCGAATAAATGCCAATTCCAAAAGGGCTATTGTTTAATATGTATTTTTTTTAAAGTATGAAAAATAACAAAGGGCAATAACTCCTAAATTATGCAAAATAGAGTTACGGTTCTTGCACGCTGCACTTCTCCTCATAGAGATCTACCAATAAAGTTTCATGTTAATATCTCTTATACTTTGTGAGATATGCCCCGGACAAAAAATAAGTATGAGAAATTTCAAAAGGCAATAACTCAAAAATAAATAAAGCAAGAGTTATGGTTCTTGTGCACTGCACTGCTCATCAATGAGATCTATCTACTTATAAAGTTTCAAGTTGATAACTCTTAAACTTTGTGAGATATGCCCTGGACAAAAAATAAGAATGAGAAATTTCAAAGGGCAATAACTCAAAAATTAATAAAGCAAGAGTTATGGTTCTTGTGTACTGCACCGCTCCTTAATGAGATCTAACTACCTATGAAGTTTGGGTTTGATATCTCTCATAGTTTTTGTGTTATGCTCCGGACAAAATTATGACGGACGGACAGAGAAAGTGGCAACAATATGCTAGCGACTGCATACTCAAAGTTAGTAGAAATAGTTTCTCAGCAAAATTCTTGAAGCACATGGATTTCTTGAAGAAGTGCTAAATAAACAGAACTGCTTCCTATTTGAAACAATATAGATCACATTAGAACAAATCTAGCGCTTTAATAGTATGTTGCTACAGTTATGACTTGAGGTCACTATAAAATTAATTAAGAGCACTGTTGAGTTCTGAGCAACAGAACTGACGGCAACATTTAAATTTTTATAATAATGAAAATAATGCTCATTGCAAGGTTCAAAAAAGCATAATGTGATGGTCAAAAATCAACATTTTAGAGATGATATCTAAGAATTTGGTTAGTGTAAGGTGTTAAATACCTTGTATGTTGTCACTGGGCATTAATTCCACTGCATGCTGCTAAGCCTACGTACCTTAAAATGAGGAAGCCGAGCCCATTCCTCAATGAGCACCTGTCTGGAGTCCCATAATATTGATGGTTGGACTTTCTGCAGCATTATCCCGTGCAAGCTTAACGGGATTTAACTCTGGGGGCCAATCAATTCATTCAACAGTTGCTTGCTCAAGATACTGGTTAGTGATGCAAGCTCCGTGCATATGGGCATAATCATCCATCAGAATGAAATCAGGACCTACAGCATCAGTGTATGGGTGTACCTGTACTTCTAAGATTTCATTTTTTTCTGCTGACAGTGTGCTGTTTTCAATGATTTGGAGGTCTGTTTCCCTCCCCAAGCACTTATTCTCGACCTCACCATTCTTGAACCCCCATCAATACGGTCATACCAGAGCAAAACGTTCATTAGCCATTCTCTAAACCCTAGCCCGCCTGTCTGTGAAGTCCACAGAACATGGACTTAGCTGTGAAGAGAACTGGGGTCCAGTCATTTATTGTCTATGTGACATGAGCTCACGCCCATTGCAAACGCTCTCGAATATGCTGTTGTGTCAACGAAATGCACATTGCAGGCCGCTGTGACCTCAACTCAACATCATGCACCTGGTTTCTAACGGTATGCATACTTATGGAGCCATAGTGAGTCACTATTTAATTTCTACCTGTGGACTTTAGAGACCAGCAAGCCAAAAGGACTGACAAACTTTAAACCTTTTATCTTTGTTGGAGGGCACAGAATAAAAGCAAAACGAGAAGATATCATGAATATTAATTTAATTATTTCACGGATGACAAAAAATATGCATAGACTGTGACAGTTACAATGATTAATGACAAATATTTGATAACACATATAAGCATTAACAATTACCAGATAAGACCTGTTACGGTGCTGTTACACAGTGATAAAATGTTCTAGATACACTAATTACAATAAAAACAATTAAAATATATATATTAAAACCATAATTTAATTTGTTACTTCAATATGAAGGTTAAAAGGAAAAATGGAAAAGTTTTGTATGCCTTCTTAATTAACACACTGAAGAAAATTTTCCAAATTAAACCTACGTAAAATCAGCTGTAAAGCAGTTTTATCTGGTAAAGTATCTAAGTATTGTATCAGCTTGGTCTCTTTATAAACAAATGAACATCCATTTCAAAAACATTTTAACAAAAAATTATATCCTTGTGTTACAAACTTCAGTACAGTGCAAATTCATTCATCAATTAACATATCAATTCACTTCTCAGAACAAGGTTTATAAAGATAAATGACAGTGCATATGCAAATCTTGTTTTACACTTTGGTGTGGCAATAATCAATATCAATAACTTACAGGCCACTGAGTAAGAGTAATCTGACATCTATCGCTTGTAGAAAACTAAAGTAACAAACATGAACATGAACATGGTTTTCTTAAAAATGAAGTCATGAAGTCAATGCAACATTCCCTTATCCTGGAAAGATTACATCATAGTAATAACAAGAGCACTACTGGGTAGAGCATTACATGCCCGAAGGGTGTTTTTTCTAATTATGATGCATTTGTGATATAAGGGAGGAAACCTTAGGCTTTGTAATAAAATGATTTGCTTTAAATTTTGAATTTTTTGTTTCTGATTTATAATATTTTTATTTCTAACATTTTATAATTTTAATTTTAGAGTTTTATAGATCTCTATTATATCTGAATTTTAGGTTTTATAATCTTTAAAAATGTCAGTCTTTCTGAAGTTTTGCAAAACTTTCCAAATTGTTTTATATGTAGTTTCAATAGGTCTGCAGTTACACCTTAGAAACCATTGGCCAAAAAAAAAAAACTAGTTGGGATTAAAATAAACAGTAGGCCTAGATCAATTTTTTAACTTAAAGCTTTCACACACAAGAAAAGTTTACAGAAAAAGCAACAGTTTGTGTTAAAAAACAAAACCAACAACAAGCAAACAAATGGAACGTCTGGATAGACAACCTTTTCCTACATCTCAAGTAACTGTAAACTAGGTGCAGTCCTGTAATATCTTCGCGAGATACAACGAACTTTGTGCCGTTCGATAGAAAACGCAAGGTTTTTAAACAGATTTTCGGCTTGTGTTTGTTACTCAGTTAATCGATGTTTGCGCGTCAAAGCTTCGAATTTGAGGTTTTCATAACAGTTTGATACCTGACTGAGCATCGATCACAACGAACAAAGAAGCGGATTAACGCCAGACTTTGCATGCTTTTCACACTTTTCCTGCCCTAGAGCACCCTAATTACGTAGTTAATTGTATTTCGCTGACACATTAAACAAGTGTTGTTATGGATACAGCACGTAAGATATGCATGTAAAATAATTATGGTCGGTGAAAAATAGTTTATTTTTTTTATTTTTATTTTTTTTGGAGCCATGACCCTTGAGCGTTATACTGAGGTTAGCGTTATAACGGGGCGCGTAGTAACGGGGTCCGAGTGTATTAATTTATTCCTATGAACTAAATATTGAAAATTTATTCATCAGTTATAAAGAGGAATGCTCAAATTTTCTCAAGAGCACATATTATAAGTGTGGCTTTATAAGCTCTAACTTAAATGTTTGGGTACATGCACAAATAAAGTTCAGAATTAAAACTTTTGAAAAACTAGAACTCCGCAAGTCACTAGTCACTAAAACTAGAACTCCGCGTGTCGCCTGACGATAGCATACCAGTTATTTAAATTTTTTCTATGGAATGGGGAATTTATATGCACCGGACAAGAATTAAGTATGAAAAATTACAAAGGGCAATAACTCAAAAATTACCTGAAAGAGACTCATGGCTCTTGGGCACTGCACCTCTCCACAGTTAGATCTTTTCACCTATGAAGTTTCAAGTTAATATCTTCAATACCTTTCAAGTTATTCCCCAGACAAGAATTAAGTATGAAAAATTATAAAGGGCAATATCTCAAAAACTGTGAGAAAAGAGAGTTATGGTTCTTGGGCACTGCACCTCCCCACAATGAGATCTATTCATCTATGAAGTTTCAAGTTGATATCTTTAATACCTTTTGAGTGATGCCACTGACAAGAATTAAGTATGAAAAATTACAAAGGGCAATAACTCAAAAATTGTGAAAGAGAGTTATGGTTCTTTGGCACTGCACCTCTCTACAAAGAGATCCATTCACCTATGAAGTTTCAAGTTGATACCTCCAGTACTTTTAGAGTTATGCCCCGGACAAGCAAAATTGGCCGCCGCCGCCGATACCGACGCAGTTACCGCAATTAACACCTATGTTAACACAAAATAATCCATCAATTATATTGTCTCTTTAAAATTGATAAAAATCACAAGAAATATTAACAAAATCCCAAGAGCAATATTTAGAAGCTAACAACATCAGTTAGTAAGCAGAAGAATTCACAAAATACATTTAAATTGATTCTTTTTAGTAAAGAAGCATCAAACTTTTGTGTCCTTGCCAAATTTGTTTTACAGCCAACCTTTCAGCATTGTTTGTGTTAAGACCAGGTACTATACATCTATACCTACTGCAAAATCATTATTATTCTTGGGGCACTTATTCTCGTTGTTTTCATGGATAATCCACGAATTAAAGATCCCAACAAAATTTTATTCCAATATTTATGTATTTTAAAACCAGATTTCTGATCTAAAGTATATATGTAGTAAACATGTGTCAGCAATTTACTGGCTGATTATTGTGTCATTCAAGTATACGGATAAACAAGTTAGACAGATTAAATCCATAAATAATTTCAGGTTAAAAATATTCAAAAAACTTGAAATAAAGTCTTGTTAATGTCTTCAATTTGTGGTCACAACTTTTGGAAAAAAAGAGTTGCAACTGCATATACATCACAGAGAGTATTTGATCTTTCTGTGCTATTTGATTCTATTAGCCAGACTAACTTAATCGGTTTAATATGAGGATGAATACCATAACAGGCATTCTTTCAATCAAATGAATATGCTTGGCAAAGTTTTCATGTCATTAATGTATCATATTAAATAATACATGTATTTGCTGATGGAGATTAAAGGTATATGTATAGGTATTTAAATAGTAGTGCCGTTTATAGGTCAAACAAATTATACATCTTTATTTACAAAAGGAAACACGAAAAACATATTACAAGTTTCAAATTTTAATGACTGAGAATTGTGTGTTTATAATAACAATCATTTGGGACCCAGTACATTAATTGGCACCGATAAAAGTTCCCAGTTTGCACTTATCTATTGTCATTCTAACTGACGTGTGAAAGTGGCTTCAGTTTAAACAGGGGTCTGTAATTGACACGATAAGGGGCACTACTAATTAGCCATGTAATACACGCTTTGCATGATAGTGGAAATACTTCATGTGACACACACAGCAAGCATTAATTGACATTGTCTGCTGTAAGATTATTTTGCACAACATTATTTGCATTTACCTTTTTTCTTTTTTTTACAAAAAATGACAATCCACGAATTTAAGTACCCATTAAATTCCCAATATGATAAAACCACGAAATTTCATGCCCAAGAAATTAAGTGAATTTGCAGTATATCCTAACATGACTGGAGTCAAGTCACAGTCAGACTCAAACCACTGACTCTATGACTTCATCTTTCAAGTGGACAGCAAACAGTGCAGACAAACTCAGACAGTAAAAACACATACTTCCAACAAGGTACAACTTACATGATTCAAATCAGTTAACCACTGAACCACAGTAACTGTTGTACAACTTACATGATTCAAATAAGTTAACCACTGAACCACAGTAACTGTTGTACAACTTACATGATTCAAATCAGTTAACCACTGAACCACAGTAACTGTTGTACAACTTACATGATTCAAATAAGTTAACCACTGAACCACAGTAACTGTCATTTGGGAGAGACTGAAAGACATAAAATGTAACAACAAAGATAACTTGGACTATTTTTTGCATACAATGATGAGCCACTGAGAAATCTGATTTCTCTATATATCTAATGTTAAAATGACTTTAAAAAAATGTTGATGCAATCTACATCAAAAATTCATTTTGATGTTAAACATACTTTTACTAAAACCACATATAAAAACATTCAAGGATAAAACTACTGTACACATACATCTTTAAGCAAAACATCAAAAAAACAATCACCAGTTCAGTAAATTTTAATGAACATACTAAAAAAACTTTCTGATTTAATTATACACTATATTTTCTAAACATTGTACATTTCATACAAAGTTTAAAAGACACATTAAGGGCAGAGAACATAAATAACTTTGTAAAGGATTTCAAAATAAAATGTTATCCAGAACAACAAAAAGTTTTCATGTAGTATCTTAAAATCATGATTTTACATGTATGCATCGCAAAAACTTATGTCCTATCCGAAAAAATCTAGTCTACTGAGACCTGTCAATTACCTTGTATAAAATTTAGTTGTTTAACTTTGCTTTGAAATAACAAGATTCAATTTATTTGTACAATTCAACTAAATTGTTCTCTCAAAATCAAACATATTTTTGACCTTAAAAGCAGCAAGTCAAAATGCCTTTGGTTAGAAAATATGGTAATATACAATTATTAATGATCTTTAAAACAAAATAATTTAAAGCAAAACACCTTCACTATGAAAATAAAAAAGAAGTTATAAAATGGAATGTAGACATGAAACACTCAACTTCTGTGACTTTGACCTCCACCACAGGGACCTGAATTTTGTGGGTGACACTCCGCCTCATAATGGTGAACATTTGTGCCAAGTTATATTAAAATCCCTCAATGCATGTAAAAGTTTTCTCCAGACATATGTTTTCCTCTGACCTCTGTGACCTTGATCTTTGACCTATAGACCTGGTTCATGGGCGTGACACTATGCCTCATGATGCTGAACATTTGTATCAGGTAATACTAAAATCTCTCCATGTATGTAGAAAATATGCTACAGACAAAATCTGGACATTTCATCATCTCTTATGACCTTCACCTTGCATATATGGAACTGGATTATGCGTGTAATCCTCAGTCTCATGATGGTGAACATATGTAATAGAATCACTAAAGTCTTGATGACACATTTTCATATTTTTATCTGACCTTTGACCTCTTTATGTGACCTTGACTATAGGGACCCGAATTTTGCATGAGGCATTCTGCTTTACAATGGTGAACATCTGTGCCAAGTTATTATAAAGCCCTCTATACGTGTACAAGTTTTGCTCAGACAAGTGTTTTCATCTCACCTCTAAGTGTGACCAAGATGCTGAACATTTGTATCAGGTAATACTAAAATCCTACCATGCATGTAGAAGATATGCTCCGGACAAAACTGGACGCCACCTGCCCACCCACCATGAGCATTCCCTTAATACGACCTGTTCTTTCAAAGGGGCGTATAAAAAATGTAAAACTGTTTTATATAAGTGTTTAAAAAAATGTGGTGTATTGTAAAGTGTAAATCTTCATTCACACTTTCATTTTTAAGTTTGAAATTCTAGAAGCCATTAGAGAAGCACTTGTGGATGCCCTAATGCAGTACTATGGTAAAATCTTCCTTATCTATCAAACTGAGCTATTATCGTGTTGTTTTCTATTCCTTTATATACTGCATTTTATTGTTTAGTATATCATTTCACAATTCATGATTTAAATAGAATTTGAATAGAATATACAAAAAAATAATAAAAAAGTTACATTGCAGTTGTTCTCCAGCCTTTCATGGCATATATTTCACACCTTGTTAATTTACTGACTTTAACTTACGTACAACAGACAAAAGAAAATGTCTGACATATCTCTGAAGTAAATTTTTACACCTGTCTGCAGCTAATGTTGTGACGTAAACAGTTGCATTTTTGTCACAGTTCTCAGTGACACTAGAAGTATATCAACTGTAAAAACATTTTATGAGAAGGAAGGTAAATCAAAAAAACTAACAAAATGAGATTAAAACGATAAAAACAACCTTCTCATAATTATATATATATATAAAAAATCTGACTGTTTAACAGAAATTACCACATTTCAGTAATGTCAGTAACTATTCACCTATCAAGTTTTTTATCTTAGAAATAAAATGTAAATACTTCTATACACAAAATGCAATCATTTGTACATTCACAATGGCAAGCTATTCATTTAGAAGAATTAACTAATACAGGAAATTTTGAGCAGATCTAAATGACTCAACCCCCCCCCCCCGCTACTTTTCGTAAAATAGTATTATCACTTAAAATGGATATAAATAAAATAACCAAAAACAGTTCAGCATTATCATTTGTCCTTCTTTCCTTCAACGGTTTGTTCTTTTATTTTTTTGTCTGTTTCTGTATCCGCTGTATTATCATCAGTGTTATCTTTGTCGGAATTTCTTTCTACATTTCTGTGTCTAACTTGTGCATCACCGTCTTCAGTATTTGTGTCATCTATGATATCCCCTTCCTATAAATAGATATGTCATAAAACATTTACATAGAAACAGCAATAAGTGAGTGCAAGTTTTTAGTATCGTATGATTATCTTAGTTTTATAAAAGATGAAGATTTCATAAGAACAATAATGATAAGACACCACAGCTAAAAGAATCAAAGTTTACAAGAAACTCTTTGAATCCACATTAAAATTTCTTGTAAACTTGTACGGTGCCACACAAGATTTTCATACTGTGTAATCTCATTTTTTCAAACCTGGCCACGTTTTGTTTGAACAGACAGAACTATTTGTTTTGGTGGTAGATGCAAACAGCTCACTTTACTACTGTTCCTTGAAAGCAGCAGTGCTAGACCTGTCATTTTGATAAAACTTGACAAAAGTCAAAAGTCATTCTTATTATAAAATTTGTTATTTTCTGTTTAAATCCTTGAACTATGTAAAAGGTTTTCTGCTTCAGTTATGGGAAGTGTAGTTATAGTAAAAACACCTGTCAAGCCATTTTACAAATGAAATTCTGTTGCATAATTTAATAGTTTCTTACTCATTCAGACAACAGCTGACACATGAGCTGTATACAGTAAAACTGGAGGTCAAGATTGTATCAATACATGCAGCTAAAAGCAATTACAATTGGATAAATCAATCAATCTGCATCAGGTGTTTCAAAACGACAAAACTGTGATCGTATTTTTGTCATCATGAAAACATTTCCTTTCCTTTGTCTTTTAGATAAACCATGAAACATTTCAAAGTTCACACACATTAAAAATAATTTCTATGTAGTTTCAGAGATCTACCAACTTTGATTTGAAGAACAGTAGAGGGGCTAAGTAAGAAAAATCGAAAGAATATAAATTTAACAGGAGGACCACATGCTCAACTGAAAAGAAACTACCAAACAATTGGCTGAGTATGGGGGTGGCACCTATGGTATATGTCAAACAGCAGACGGTTTAAATACCATATTAAATATAAAAAAAAATTACTGAACCAAGAAAGAAGGTCAATAGCTCAAGGTAAACCAAAGTCAAATTAGAAGTCTGTATGCAAATATATACAAATAGTTAAAATTTCAATGACATATCTTCAAAAACAAGGAAGTATGTCAAAGTCAAAATTGAAGTCTGCATGCAAAAATATACAAATAGTTTAAATTTCATCGATGTAGCTTAAAAAAAAAACAAGAACTGTCACTGTAAGATGACAATGCCCCCAAATGTGGTGCTTTGACCTCTGAGCTGAGAACCAGTTATTCAGGGGTCAAGGTCAAATAAATATAGGTCAGTGGGAAGGTCTTATCCAAAGGGGGTTGTGTCCAAGTATGAAGTAATTCCATTTACTAATGAGGAAGTTATGGGCAATGTTAAAGTTTTTGGACAATTGGATCTTCAAGGTGAAGGTCATTCAAGGGTCAAGGTCAAACAAATATATGTCAGTGGGAAGGCCTAGTCCAAAGGGGTGTTGTGTTTAAGTATGAAGTGTATCCACTTACTAATAAAGAAGTTATGGCCAAATATTAGTTTTTAGACAATTAGATATTCAGGGGTCAAGGTCAAATAATTAAATGTCAGTGGGAAGGTCTTGTCCAAAGGGGTGTTATGTCCAAGTATAAAGTAAATCCACTTACTAATAAGGAAGTTATTGCCAATGTTAAAGTTTTCGGACGGACTGACGGACAGTCCAGAAACTATATACCTCCCTTCGGGGGCATAAAAACCAAGGAAGGAGGTCAGTAATGTAAATGAACACTCTAGAAGGAAAAGTACAAAAATCTATTCTTAAAGTCGGTGACCTTGCCCCAAGTGAATGGCAGAGATTCATGCAAGGTGCCTATTGACCAAATATTAAAGATATGTCAATAGACTAAGGCTCTTTGACTGAAATTGGAAAGTCTATTTTTAGCCCTGGTGACCCAGGGGCAGGGTCAAATTTGACACCAGGGCCAAGATCTGAACAAACTTGGTAGAGGTCTACTAGGCCATCAAATATCTTAACACTAGGCCTTGTGATTACTGACAAGAAGACTTTAAAATTTTTTTCTATGCAAGTCTTTACAAAATCAAAGTGACCCCCGGGGTGGGGTCAATTTTGACCACAAGAGCATCATTTGAACAATCTTGGTAGATGACTTTTAGATGATGCTTGATGCAAAATATCTAAGCACTAGGCCTTTTGGTTTTATAGAAGAAGATTTTTAAATTTTTTCTAATATAAGCCTTTATTAAATCAAGTGACCCCCGGGGCAGAGCCATCTATGACCCCAGAGGCACATTTTGAACAATCTTCTTAGTGGAGCTCTTAGTGAACCTGCAGGGCCCTCAATCCATTTTGGGGGAAGCGGGATGCTACCCTCAGCAGGGGGAATTTCAGCATATGGGGGGAATTTTTTTCATTTCTTTTCAAGTCAAGTATCAAATAAATACCATTTAAATATCATACAACCTCTAGCGAAAGTCTGTTGTTTAAACAACAAATGGATTTTCATGCATGGTTATTCTTTTTTTGTTCATTTTTTTACAGTACCACTTCAAATTATTAGACATTTTGGTGAAGGTCACCCTTAGTGCAAGCATAATATAACTATGTAAAATGGGTGTAGATGTACTAAATTCCACTAACAAAAACCTTGCGAAACACAGATCGATCTTTACATGTCAAAAGAAGCATAAATTTCCTTTTTTTTCATATGTTTTTTTTTTATATTTGGAGGGGGAATTTTTATCTGTTTTTTGGGGAAAAAACATACTATTTTGATGGGAGACTTTGATGAATATCAGTTGCAGATATAGCAGATCCAGTGCCCTGACCTGTATGCCAAATTTAATATCAAACCCCAAAGCATTGTAGTTTTAGACAAGAGGATTTTTTAAGTTTTCCCAATATACCTCTATATAAACAAGTGACCCCCAGGTTGGGGTTAATTTTGACCACAGGGACATAATTTGAACAGTCTTGGTAGCGGTCAACTAGACAATACTTTGTGCAAAATTTTTAAACTTAGTCCCTTGTGGTTTCAGAGAAAGGAGATTCCAAAAGTTTTTCCAATATATTTCTGTGTAAAAGATGTGACCACTAGGACATGACCAATTTTGATGCCAGGGACATAATTTGAACAAATCTGGTAGAGGACCTCTAGATGATAAACCATGCAAAATATCTAAGCTCTAGGACTTGTGGTTTCAGACAAAAAGATTTTTTTTCTTTTGGTTACCATAGCAACCAGAGTTCTGCATGGAACTGAATTCTTTGAAAAACATTACTACAGCTTCATGCAAGGAACATCCCTGCCAAGTTTTATTAAATTTGGCCAAGTGCTTTCAGAGGAGAAGTTGTTTGAATCAAAAGGTTGATGCACTAATGCACTTACACATGATGAAGGACATCATGTAATCAAAATAGCTCACATGAGCATATCGTGCTCAGGTGAGCTATAAACATCTCTCTCAAATGAAGTCTTAAGGGGTTCTGTCTAAAATTTCAAAAATTTTTTGTTCATGTTGAAAGTGGACATAAACTGAAATTTGTATAGAAACAATCCTTAGCATCATATGGTCAAAGCAAACCCTTATATCAAGCTTATCATCATATGGTCATAGCAAACCCTTATCTCAAGCTTATCATCATGTTGTCATAGCAAACCCTTATATCAAGCTTATCATCATATGGTCATAGCAAACCCTTATCCCAAGCTTATCATCATATGGTCATAGTGAACCCTTTTCTCAAGCTTATCATCATATGGTCATAGCAAACCCTTATCTCAAGCTTATCATCATATGGTCATAGCAAACCCTTATCTCAAGCTTATCATCATATGATCATAGCAAACACTTTTCTCAAGCTTATCATCATATGGTCATAGCAAACCCTTATCTCAAGCTTATCATCATATGGTCATAGCAAACCCTTATCTCAAGCTTCTCATCATATGATCATAGCAAACCCTTATCTCAAGCTTATCATCATATGGTCATAGCAAACCCTTTTCTCAAGCTTATCATCATATGATAATAGCAAACCCTTTTCAAACCCTTATCTCAAGCTTATCATCATATGGTCATAGCAAACCCTTTTCTCAAGCTTATCATCATATGATCATAGCAAACCCTTATCTCAAGCTTATCATCATATGATCATAGCAAACCCTTTTCTCAAGCTTATCATCATATGGTCATAGCAAACCCTTTTCTCAAGCTTATCATCATATGATCATAGCAAACCCTTATCTCAAGCTTATCATCATATAGTCATAGCAAACCCTTTTCTCAAGCTTATCATCATATAGTCATAGCAAACCCTTTTTTCAAGCTTATCATCATATAGTCATAGCAAACCCTTATCTCAAACCTATCATCATATGGTCATAGCAAACCCTTATCTCAAGCTTATCATCATATGGTCATAGCAAACTCTTTTCTCAAGCCTATCATTATATAGTCATAGCAAACCCTTATCTCAAGCCTGATATCTTTATGTTGATTCTTAGCTTCAGAGGTAATATAACTGACCATTTAACACTGGACCATACGGGCCATTTTCTGTAATATTACTGCCTTTACCCCCTCCTTCCACCCATTCAGTTACAAACATGTTTATGTTCAGAAAAGAATTATAACTCATCCTTTGGTGCACTGGTAAAACAAAACTGGCAGGCACACTTAATTCTCAAGATTGACTGCGCATGTTTTTGTTGTAATGTTTCTTTTGTACAATCAATTTTCTAACAATGCTCTGAAAGCCTTCAAAGCTTATTTTTCACTGAATATCACTTATAATCAGCTTTCACAATACAGCTGATCAGGATGGTTATGCTTGGAGAATAGAGAAAGATAATTGGAAGTTTGATCACATTTAAGTACTTGGGGCAAATAAGCAAATGGAAGCTCCAGAATTAAATGCTATGCACTCAATTATCCAGGAAACTGCCAGAAGTTCTATTTTCTATTCCCTCACAAAACCTAGTGTAAACAAACAAAGCTGAAACAACAAATTCCTGCAACTGAAAAATAACTCTTTGAATCTCTTAGTTACATCTGTGCACCAGATTTTATTTGTTTTCACTTCATCTTGTAATGGTTTTATAGCTACAATTTGTATATGACCAAAGGCAAATACACAGTGCTTTGTTATTGACTTCTAAAGGCTTTAACTTTGTGGAAGGCTCTTACAAAAATTATTATAGCTAAGAACTAAACTAGAGCTATCACTGAATGTGATTAATACCCCACAATACTGCCTTGTCAGAGGCAATAGGAGAAAATATTGAGTAAGAACTAAACTGGATCAGCAAAACAGACTGAAATATGCTAAGATTTTCAACCCAGTGAAATCTCCTTTATACTACTTATGAGCAATATTAATGTTGTTGGTATTGTGAATTCTACCTTTGCAATGACAATAGCTGGTCGAACCAAGAGATGCTCCCCAAATAGGTTTTGGACACAGAATAGTGTGTCCATAAAGTCTTTGCCAAATTCAGCATAAAGATATAATGTTATTGGTAATTGCTGAAAAAGGTTAAAACTGTTTAAATATGCAATGAAGAATGTAAGACAGTTACCATTTTATTCTTTATTTTACTATCAACTCAGACAGTGGCAGTCCTACCCAGACAGTGTCATGTTCACAGAAGTAGGCTGGTGACAGGTAAACCAGAAGTTTTTGATACCTCCTGTAGTTTCAGAGTTATGTTCCGGACAAAGTTCAAAGTGTAAAAATGAACAAAGGGCAATAACTCAAAAATTAGGCAATGCAGAGTTATGGTTCTTATGCACTGCACTTCTACTCAATTAGATGTATCTACCTACAAAGTTTCTTGTTGATGCTTCTTGTAGTTTCAGAGTTATGTCCCGGACAAGAAAATGCGGACGGACGGACGTACATATGGATGGACATACGTACGGACAATCTACCTACAAAGTTTCTTGCTGATACCTCTTGTAGTTTCAGAGTTATGTCCCGGACAAAGTTCAAAGTGTAAAAATGAACAAAGGGCAATAACTCAAAAATTAGGCAATGCAGAGTTATGGTTCTTATGCACTGCACTTTTACTCAATCAGATCTATTTACCTACAAAGTTTCTTGTTGATTCTTCTTGTAGTTTAAGAGTTATGTCCCGGCAAGAAAATGCGGACGGATGGACGGACGTCCAGTCGAAACTGGATAGGGGGCCTTTTCTTTTGTTATTTTCTTTTGTTTAACACAGGGCCAATGGCTCCTAATTCTATTGTTACGGAATGAACCTTATTGTTCTCTTTTGTTATGTTTACAGTTAGATGGCCCCCTATTTTCTTTGGGTAGTGCATACAGACGGACATAAAGACAGACAAAGCGGCATCTATATTCTCTCCCTTTGGGGAGCATAAAAATATGACCTTGACCTTTCAGGTAGCAAACTGGTTCTTGCATGCCACACATCATCTTATCAAGGTAAATATTTGTGCTTAGTTATTTGAGTATCCCTCAATTCATAAAAGTTAGAGCCTGGACAAACAAAGCAGGACTCAAATTAGACCTTTGACTTGTTAGTATGACCTTGACCTTTTGAAAAGAGTAGTGTCCTTGCACGTGTCACATTGCCTCATCAAGGCAAATGTTTATGCCAAGTTATTTGAAAATCCTCAATCCATAGTGAAGTTAGAGCCTAGACAATTTTGAGGGCAAGTACATACGCATCTAAAAAAACAAACAATAACAAGAGTGATCAGTGATCACGTGTGCCGCCTGATGATAGCCAATTAAGCAGTTGTATTGAGGGGTGATTGGACAGTTTGTTCGAAATGTAAATTGACTGTATGGATGTTTGAGTGCTTTCTGTAATGTGGAGGAAGTAAGAATTACCCAACTGATGATGCTGAAAATTGTACTTTTGGAGGATACCATTATGTGCCATGGGTGGGCACAGTTAGAAACACAGTTTTGTGGTAACTTAAGTATGTTGCAAGAATACTGAAATTGGTTTCTTGTATATTAGTGAAGACCAGATCCAAGGTGGTGGACAAGATGATTCTCAAAGTATTTCCTTTCAGGTGCCATGCAAACCAGAGTTCTGCATTGGATTTCATTTTTTATAGAACTTTGAAAGGGGACCATACAAGCATAATTCTGTAAAATTTAATTGCAACTGACCCAGTGATATAGGAGGAGATGTTGTTTAAAGTCAATTGTGGATGACGGGCAGACAAAATAGCATACTAAAAGCTACACCTAAACTTTGGTCAGGTGATCTAAAAATAATAACTTAAAACAAGAGGGCCATGATGGCCCTGGATCGCTCACCTGAGTACTTTGGCTGTAGGTTTGCTGTTAAGCAGTATTTCATTTTTTAATTGAAAACCAAATACAAACCAAATAAAAATGTAAAATATCAGTCAATAAATAAAGGCTCTAAGACAGAAAGTAGAAATATCTATTATAAGCTATGGTGACCTTGACCTTGACCCAGTGACCTCAAACCCTACCCATGGGTAGATGTCCATGCAAGGAACCTATATATTGAATATCAAAGATATTGGTCTATAAATGAAGGCTCTATGAGGTACAGTAGATAAATCTCTTTTTAGCCTCTGTGACCTTTAACCTAATCTAATAATTGGAAAAAGCTTGATAAAGCTTGCTTCATGCCAAATTTTAAAATTCTAGGTCTTGTGGTTTCAGACAAGAAGATTTTTAAAGATTTTCTTCTATACTGCTATTTAAAACTTGTGACCCCTCGGGCTGGGCCAATAGTGATCCCAGGGACATTTTTCAAACAAACTAGGGAGAGGTCCACTAGACAATGCTGCATACCAAATATCTAAGCTGTAGGCATTGAGGTTTCCAGTAAGAAGATTTTTAAAGATTGCCTTTTTTACATATTAAGGGCCCCCGGGCGGGGCCAATTTTGACCCCGGGGCCAAAGTATTAACAATACTGGTAAAGGTTCTCAACACAATACTCCACACCAAATATCTAAGGTCTAGTCCTATAAGTTTGGAAGAAAAATTATTTTTCATGTTTTTCCTATATAACTATATGTAAATCAAGAGAACCCTGTGGCGTGGCCAATTTTGACCCATGTGACATAATTTGAACAAACTTGGTAGAGGTCCACTAGACAATGCAGCATACCAAATATCTAAGCTGTAGGCATTGTGGTTTCTGAGAAGAAGATTTTTAAAGATTTCCTATATAAGCCTATGTAAAATCAATTGACCCCGGTGGTGGGGCCTATTTTGACCCAGTAGTTATGATTTGAAGAAACTTAGTAGAGGTCCACTGGCCAATGCTACACACCAAATATCTTAACTCTAGGCCTTGCAGTTTACAAGAAGATTTTTTAAAGTTTTTCCTATATAACTCTATATAAAACATTAATTTTTGACCCCTGGGGCTGGGCCATTTTTGACCCAGGAGACATGATTTGAAAAAACTTGGTAGAGGTCCACTGGACAATGCTGCACACCAAATATCTAAACTCTAGGCCTTGCAGTTTCTGACTAGAAGATTTTTAAAAGTTTTTTCTATATAACTCTATGAAAAACATGTGACCCCCGGGGCTGGGCCATTTTTGACCCAGGAGCCATGATTTGAACAAACTTGGTAAAGGTCCACTGGACAATGCTGCACACCAAATATCTAAACTCTAGGCCTTCTTGTTTCTGACAAGAAGATTTTTTAAGTTTTCCCTATATAAATCTATGTTAAATCAACTGACTCCTGGGATGGGGTCAGTTTTGACCCCCATGGTCATAATTTGAACAAACTTGGTAAAGGTCCACTAGATGATGCTTCATACCAAATATCTAAGCTCCAGGCCTTGTGGTTTCGGAGAAGAAGATTTTTAAAGATCCAACTTTTAAAATCTAATTTTAGCTCCAGTGAACCAGAAATGCAATGGACCAGAACCATTTGAACACTCTTGGTAGAGCTTCATGCAAGGAACATCCCAGGCAAGTTTCATTTAATTTGGCCCTTTGGTTTCAGAGGAGATGTCATTTGAATGAAAAGTTGACGACGGACGGACGGATGACGGACAAAGACTGATCAGAAAAGCTCACCCTGAGCACTCTGTGCTCAGGTGAAGTAAAATGGGTGTCCTGTGCAATACGTGGGAGGGAAGCACCTACCCATCCAATGTAAGTAAATAGTTAAGTTCTAGGCTTTGTGCCTTCCCATTAAAAGATTTCTCCTAAACAAGTCTATTGAAAACCAAGTGATCCCTGGTTTATTGCTAATTTTGACTCTTGGTAGGGTCTACTGGAGGGTGCCTAACTGTTCATCACTGACAGATGTTCATCACATTTGGAAAGAAAATGTGTTAACAAAGTTTTTCTATGTTTTGACCCAATGACAGTTTTTGACTCCATATGACCTATATTCAATCTCGACCTAGATATCATCAAGACAAATATTCTGACATGTTTTTGTGTCTTTTGGACAAAAAAATGGCCTCTAGAGTGTTAACAAGGTAAATCTGTGGTTTGAATTGGTGACCTCATGATGGCTTAAGTCAAGAGACTTTATCTGTTGCTGTCAACGTAACTTTAGCTGT
This sequence comes from Cyclina sinensis, assembly GCA_012932295.1. Taxonomy (NCBI): domain Eukaryota; kingdom Metazoa; phylum Mollusca; class Bivalvia; order Venerida; family Veneridae; genus Cyclina; species Cyclina sinensis. The sequence continues at coordinate 31,481,454 of JAAONU010000011.1, read as the reverse complement.
GTGATTCATACAGAGTAAAAGATCTACATATGAATAATGTGATAATTTACGTAAACCAAGGTCTCAACAGAGAGAAGATAATTAAAATTAACTGAGAAACCTCGCATTTGTACCATTCCTTGACTTAAATTATGGTTTAATGAACTTTTTTCAATGTTATTTTTATCATCAATTTTAAATATGACACCAAGAAATACATCTTTAAGTGCAAAAATACACTAAAATATCACATTCCTGCACATGCTGATGCAAAACTCGAATCTTATTTTCAGAGCTGCCCAAAAAACTATCTATTAAAATGATGATATACATACCTTGTCTAAATGTGGCTGCATCAGTCCTTGAGGAATAGGTGGAGGGAATTCTTTAGCTGGGCTGATATACATACCTTGTCTAAATGTGGCTGCATCAGTCCTTGAGGAATAGGTGGAGGGAATTCTTTAGCTGGGCTGATATACATACCTTGTCTAAATGTGGCTGCATCAGTCCTTGAGGAATAGGTGAAGGGAATTCTTTAGCTGGGCTGATAAAATCACATATACACACCAATAACTGAAAATAAATATTTAAAGTTTACCCAAACCTGTGTACAAAACTAATGCCACCAGTATAATAAGTTGTTGAAATATTGGTGTTTAACCTTTGCCCTGCATCATCAAGTTGTTTCAAAAGACAACCCACAAAGTGAAATCATGGTTTGCACTATTCGGTAAATAAGTTTTTTTTATTACCCCTATCAATAGTAAATGTGTCTGTCCGAATGATGGCCAAGTCCATTTTAGAAATTAAGAAAAGTAAAGGTTAAAGAAGTCCCTTTTACTTTACTTTAATTATTTCAGAAAGATGCAAATTTTGGCAATTAGAAAAATATAGAGTCTTAAGTTAAGAACACAAGACTATTTTTTACTTGCCCTATGAACCAATATCTATTGTAGTATCTATGCCTTTGACATATTCAAATAAGAACAGATTTCTTTAGTTTGAAATGCAACAAATATTCTGTATGCCTTGACAGATTTGGAAAATAACGAAAAAGCTCTCTGCAGGGTATGAATTTCATGAGTCAATGACTAGTATTCAAACTGAGATTTCCATGAATAAATCACTGATAACAATGAGTCAAGCCCTAGAAGACAAAACAGCTTCCAACTGTCTAGGCTATCAATGATATTTCAGAACAATACTAGATCTATCACTGAATGTCATTAATACATGTACCCCAACAATACCACCTTGTCAATGCAACAGTCATTATCAAGTAAGAGCTAATCAGAGTTATAGATTTATTTTAGAACAGATGCAGGAACAGACAAAGAGACTCCAGTATATACCTCCCCTCACTTTTTTGTGTGGAGGTATAACGACACAGTTATCGAAACAGACACCAAAAAAAGACCCAACTTTTTGTACTTTGGCCGCTGAGTTTGACCTTGACCTTGGAGGTACAGACTTGGGTCTTACGCAAGACAAATTGGTGAATATTTCTGCAACGTATTTACGAAATCCATCCATGAATGACAGAATTATCAAATGGACACTTAAACAGATCCAACTGTTTTTAGCTTTCACCTCCAAGTGTGACCTTGACCTTGGTGGTACGGGCCTGGGTCTTGTGCATGACACAATGTCTCATGTAGCTGAACATTTCTGCCAAGTTTTTCCAAAATCCATCAATGAATGAGAGTTGAAGATTTATTTTCTAACAGATGCATGCAAGGACAGTCAGACAATGTGACTACAGTATACACCCTCCCCTCAACTTTGCTTTGTGGGGGTATAACTAGGAGGCAGCATGGAGCATCAAGAATTTATTCATGTCAACAATCATATAACTCATAAATCTAAAATCTTGGATTACTTTAATGGAAAAGTTTTCAATTACATTATTTAGGCCAACATGATTTCATGAAACAATCTTAGACAAAACTAACTACAGCCAGGACAACAAGATCACTGCTCATTTACTAGCTTAAGACTAGTACTGATCATAATTTACTGATAAACCTAAAGTAAAATCAAAGCCTCCAAAGCACTGAAAGACTGTCAGCCAGATAGGAGGTGAAGATTCATGCTGAGCACACATTTTGTTTTGATGATTATTCCTCTATTTATCTACTAATCAAGAGTCTTCAAATTAGCAGAATGTTAAATTTTGATGTACACATTAGCATTAATTTTATGAAACTAATTCAATCATTCATATATTTGTCTTTTTTTGTCTCACTAATCTATTTATTTATATTGATACATAATTAATGTAAGTATAAATTATTGAAGACCTTAAGACAGAAAATCAACATGAAAGAAAAAGTAACACACAAACAAACAAAGTTAAACTTTTGTTTGCTGCATTCTGTCATTTACTTCACAGTTGTTAAGGAAATCTACACAGAGAGTTTAGGGTTGCAAAGACCTTCCTTAACTGTTGCATTTAATCGTAGTGATCCAGTCAGTTTGTTGCCTGTAGAATTGTTTTATGACTGCCCTACTTTTTCCACAGAACACAGTTCATCTTTGTTACTATTTTTCGTAATTTCAGTGATGTAGAAAAAGGTGTGCATAATTTTTTTTATTGAAAACCAAGTTTCAGTTGCTGTGCTCAGTATGTCAGAATCTGAACATATTTTTTCACATTTATGGTGTACACCTAACAAAAAGTCAATGTATAAAGGGAGTCTTCATGAAAAAAATACTGTAATATATCTACTTTATGACAGCATGTGTGCCTATTTAAGAATTCAATATTATTCATTCCTGTATATGGTCCGAATATGTGGATACCCAGTGTGGGCGCAGTAATAAATCAATGTTAAAGTGGGCAAGCCCTCAATGACTGATTTTTATTTGCGGTTCTAAATACTGTCAGCTATCCCTGATAGTCTAAAAACATAAACAGGGTGACACAAAAGGAATGGTCACTGAGATTTTGCTACGCTGTTCTAAAAAAAATGGACTTAAAACACCCTATACTGCTTAACTGACAGGTCTTGTATACCATGACGAAAAAAACTGAAATTCCAATGTCAAAGTTGACTGGCATAGTACATTTCCCAAGTAACAAAGATTTCCACAAATCAAAACTTTAGGTCAATGGTTATTCTTGCTCTCTGTATTCAAATGTTTGAAGTGAAGACAACTTACCAGTCCCAACACAAGTCCAGTCACTATAGTCAGTAGGGCAAAAATGACATAACATCCCCACTCAGGTATTCCATATTCCTCTGTCATCAATGTGTAAAATGCCTGTATTATTAAATATACATTGTAAGATACAAATAAAGAAATTCCCTGATTAAAAACAGTATAAAGAAGAAAAGACTAAATGATGTTGAAGATTTTCTATATAAACAAATCTGTTTAAAACAGTACTCTTAATCATTCAGGTCAAACTCACAGAATTTTGCTCCACCTCATGGTCTCACGGCGGGACAAAACTTTGATCAAAAAGAAAATCACTCTTGAGGATCTCCTTTGCCAGTTTTGCAGAGCAAAGCAATATCAAAGTTGCTACACTATTTGAATAATTTTGATGATGGAATTAACAGACTGTTCATGTTTAAAAGTCTATCCACTTTAGATCCAGTAAGATGAACAAAGTATAGCTCTTTTAATTATATATAAACATGGATCATTCTGCTTTAGAACAATCCCGGGCATTTTAGCTTCTTAAGAAGGTGCTGTTTTTCTCTATGACAGAAACCATTGCACTGTCTAAATTCATAAGAAAAAACATCTCAACATGTGAATTACTTTTGAAAAGCCTTGTTAGCAGTAAGAGTTTTTGAAACAACTAAAAGATTATTAAATAGATTCAAGCAAATCTTGATACATTAAAAGCACAAGAGGACCAAATTTTTTTTCGGAGGGGAGAAGGGTACCCGGGTGAGGTTGGTGGGGGCCGGGTACCTTGGTGAGGGTCAAGACCTTCCAAAGCCCATCTAATTAACTACGCAATGCTAAGCCATATGTATCCAAGCTGAAGGCCTTTCACTTACTCTAAAACTTTTTCCTCTATAACTCAATGTAAAACTAAGTTCATGCTGGGGTGGGGGCCAATTTTGATCTAGGGGGCATGATTTATAAAAAACTTGGTAGAGGTCCACTAGACAATCATACACACCAAACATCTTAACACTAGTCCTTAAGGTTTCTGACAAGAAGATTTTTAAATATTTTTCCAATAGAAGTCTTTGTAAAATCAAGTGACCCCTGGGCTGGGGCCAATTCTGAACCCAGAGCCATGATTTACATTACTATGGTAGAGGTCCACTAGATGATGCTATCAACCAAATATGTAAGCTCTAGGCCTTGTGGTTTCAGACAAGAAGATTTTGTAAGTTTTTCCTTTCAGTTGCCATGGCAACCAGAGTTCTGCAAAGAATTTTATTTAAAAAAAAAAAAAAAAAAAAAAACTTGAAAGAGGACCATACAAGAATCATTTCTGTAAAGTTTAATTGCAACTGACCCAGTGGTATAGGAGATGTTGTTTAAAGCCAATTGTTGATGACAGACAAAACAGCATACAAAAAACTACATCTGACCTTTTGTCAGATAAACTAAAAATCCCGAGCTGAAAATGGCAAAAGTTTTCTAATTGTAACATATTTTCGCAACTTTGTTAGTTACTAAAAAGTAACAGGATTTTGGACACATTTTTATCAAACAAGATGACATGCCCAGGGGCATAAGAGAGGATTTTGAAAGTTTTTCCCCCAACACTCGGCTTGGTCACAGGACTGAAGGCTTTGTAAGTTAAGAGGGGTCATTGCAAAGTTCTTGAATGGCAATGGTGAGAACAAACATGCTTATGATGCTATTTTATTTGATGCTATGATGTAAAAGGAAATCAAGTAATACCAAGGAGGCAAATAACCCAGAATGTGAGATATATTTAACTTCAATGGATGTAAAATTATGGCCCAGACAAGGTCTATCATCAATACTTTTTACTTTTGACCAGTGAATGTGACCTTGAACTATGGACTTACAAGTTGCACACAGTCTCATCAGGTGAACAAACATGCCAAGATATTTGAAAATCTTTCCATGCATGGAGAAGTTATGGCCCAGACAAGTTCAATATTTTTAACATTTGTCAAGTCACTGTGACTTTGACCTTTGTGCTACAGACTCGGATCTTGCACACAACGCACTGTCTATTCTTGATGAACAAATATGCCAAAGTGTTTCAAAATCCTTCTATGTATAGAGAACTTATGGGCCAAACAATGTCTATCATCAACATTTTTTAACTTTGACCAGTGACTGTGACCTTGATCTTTGGACCTATGTCTTACACACAATACACCCTCTAATCAAAGTGAACAAATATGCCAAAGTTTTCTTTTAAATCCATCCATGCATGGAGAAGATAAGGCCGGGAGAAGGTCTGCAATCAACATTTTTTACATTTGTCAAGTCACTGTGACCATGACTTTTATAACAAATATGGGAAGGTATTTTAAAACCCTTCCATGTATAGAGAGGTTATGGTCTGGACAAGAAACAGGACAGACAGACTGAGGGACATCAAGGTGAATCCAAAATAGCATCCACACATTTTATAGTAACAAGTAGACTGGTTTCCTGTAGGCATATACACAATTTGTTTGCAGTATTGAATATCTGCATTTTTGGGTTTGGTCTGAGCTTTTACTGTACAAGGGAAGCAATCTACAAAACAACCCTAATATTTCAAGCTTGTTTCTTTCATCTCCCCTTGTCACTCCCCATGGAACACTCTCTCTCCCCTAGCTTGAATAGTGGAAAGTATAATTCTTACCCTGATTTTCATTGCCAACCTGAAAAACAGTCCTACCATGCCCATCCTGAAAAAAACATGAGAACATTTACATTTGATGCCATTATCAAAATTTAAGAGCTAAACCTGAACCTAAATCCAGTTTTCAAAAGATTTTAAAATTTAGACGAACTTTTGAATTAATTTCTTTCTGAAAAGAGACCAGCTCTGAGCCAATGTTTCTTAAAAATTAACTTTCACAGAACAAAATCATATCAGCAATAAAAGCAACTTGACTTACAGATGCAGGGGTTTCAAAATGACCCAGGAGCCAGGTCAATTACCCAGCTACTTTTCATAAAAAAAAAACAGAATCAGTTTTTATAAACCATGAGGCAATTGTGACCTATCCACCTATCCCTAGGTAGTAATGGATCGGTTTCCAACACTGACAATAAACTCAGGGGCAATGCACATACTGTATTGACTCCACCTATCTTTATAGGTTGGCGATTCATTATATCCAGCTATCTGCAGCATGATGAAAAAGCAAACACTGTAGCAGTTTTTTCAGTACAACTACAAGTCAACATATTATTAAGAAAATGGGAACTATCAGCCTCTATTATCAAACTACCGTATATACTCGCTTATTAGACGCATTTTTAGGAATCATATTATAAGGTTGTCGAGGGGGGAGCGTCTTATAAGCACGTCCTTCAAGAGAAAAAAAAATCCCAACAAGAATCTGGCTTCTACAGTCAAGATTTCGGCAAGTGTTATGTGCTGCAAACTGTTCAGTAACTTACCGGGGCTAAACAAAAAATAACAAGGCAAAAAATTACCATTCCTGTAGAAATTAATCAACGACTTTTAATTAGTATGAAAAGTATTGCTAGATGTTCTTGTTTTGGTCTAACAAACGCTTATTTCCCCTTTTTAGACAGCGTCAGCGTTACTTTCATTTCAACATCAGCCATTTTGCTAGGAGTGCTAAAGCGCATCCCGGGCCGTACCGCACCGTATTAAATTATGCTCAATCGGCGTATACTACTCGTTCTTTCTTTAACATTATTTTATGTTTTTAAATAAAAGAATGTTTGGCAATAATTTAATATTTATTTTTTTTTCAATTAAAACATCACTCTAAAAACTGTAAATCGCAATTATTGCTTCAAGTCACGCTAACAATAATGTTAAATTCTCACATTTAAAAAACTGTGAAATTTAGTAAAGGGGTCTCACTAATGAACAGACTGTTATTTTAATGATTCGCAGGAGTTGATAGCCGAGACCCTTTTACTGTTAATTGTCTGGCATTGTATATTAATTATACGCCAAATAGATGCCAATTTTCAGCAATTTCTTATCGAAGAACGTAATTGTTGTATAAACACAACCAGCTTGTGATTGCCTAATTGTGTCTTCTATTGATTAGTTTGAATTTGCTGATTGACAGTTCAGTATGCATGACTACCTGCTCAGACCGCAACATGATTGGATAATATATCGATATGGGCATGTTTTATTGCTGATACTGCCATTGGCGTTAGTGAGAAAATGGTTCGTGACTGGCAATCAAAACAAAGTTAATTGATGAATGTGATAGCGCCGTCGGTAAAAAAAAAATTTCGCGGTTGAAGTTAAAAGTGAAAGACTCGGTTAATGATACGGGAAATAGTTTACCGATCATGACTACCTGCTCAGACTGCAACATGATTGGATAATATATCGATATGGGCATGTTTTATTGCTGATACTGCCGTTGGCGTTAGTGAGAAAATGGTTCGTGACTGGCAATCCAAACAGAGTTAATTGATGAATGTGATAGCGCCGTCGGTAAAAAAAATGACGCGGTTGAAATTAAAGTGAAAGACTCGATAAATGATACGAGAAATAGTTGACCGATCATTACTTGTGCTACAATACGATTAAGGACATTTCAGCTTGCCAAATTTTAACTGTGAAGTAGTGAAACCAATAAATTGTCATTGTTATAATTGGTAATTATGGCAATGTGATGAATTGTTAGTGCTACGGCTTGTATGATCATACCTTTAGGTAATTAAGTATTAAAAAATAATTAAAATACGGTACCGGATGTATACAGTTGCTGTTAATAAATGGATGTCATTGTATTTGTAGGAAGTTTTTCTTGGGGTTTAAGAAATAAAATTAATTCAGACCTTGTCAAAAATTAAATAAAATATGTTAAAATTAATTTTGTTTAAATATTTTCAAAATACCAAAAACAAATACAGCAGTTGGGTTTCCAAGAGAAAGTTCAAAATTTCATGAACCCCGTGACCTCGGACGATGTGAAAATCTGACCGCGTCTTATAAGAGGGTCAATGCAAAAAGTACATATTTTCAACTCAAAGTTAGGGGTGCGTCTTATAAGCGAGAGCGTCTTATAAGTGAGTATATACGGTAGTCTTATATAACCCTGTAAATATTACTGGAAGAAGCTGTCCAAATTGAATGTTTAACAAGATTGATGAAGAGTTGATTATTATTGGATATATTATGACAGTTGATTAACACTGTTTTCAGTTAGAAGGTATATTGAGTCCCAAAAAATAGAAGCATCAGTATTATATATTTAAACAAACTTTCAGATGTTTCATTTTTAAAAACGAAAGTTAAATGAGATTAATTTGTTTTCATGGTTACTGATAGTACAAACGTTGTTTAAAGTCAGCTATACAAGTAATGCATTTTTTAATTAACTGAAATTTACTGAACATAGGCCTTCAACTTTTTTTTCCTGGTTTTAAATTTCTAAATGCAATCAGTGGAAGTTTTTAGGCAAATCTAAACCTTAAACCTGTCATTTCTTATGCTGTCGATTACACATCTCTGCTTATAGGAAATCTGACTACAGAATCCTGATACTAAGATTCAATGAGTACAAAGACAATTGAAATTTACCAATCTCATTTAAACTTTAATCAATGATTGATGCATTTCGAAACATAAATTTAGTATAAAAACATGTCTTAGAAGTCCTGTTATGAATTCTGAGAAATGCTGAAATTCATTTTTGATTACACCTCCACCCTGAAGCCCCTAGTTGTAAGGATTGCCCCCTAGACCCCAACTGTGGAAGACCCTCCACACTCACACACTTTTACTTTTAGATTTACAATCTTACTTCAAAACAAAACACTGCAGATGCTGTTTGCTTTAGGAAGTTTACGCTGCAAATGTTTAAAAAGTATACGAATATTTTGTATCCTTACTGTACAGAATCTGGCGCAATCCAATTGGAGACAGGTTGCACGTCTTGCCATCTTTTGTCATCTATAAATGTAATCAGGTCACTTTCTGTCCTGCCACTGACATACTGCCGAAATACACCATCCTTCACACTGAAAACAAAGAACCAGTACCCCTTGATGTCTACTATTACACTGATCACAGAACCACTCTATCTCTATTACATCCAAAATTTACACTGATCACAGAACCACTCTATCTCTATTACATCAAAAAGTTACACTGATCACAGAACCTCTCTATCTCTATTACATCAATTTCATGAAATCAATGATTTGTTCTAACTCTCAATCTAACCAACTTAGAGGTATTCTTTTCATGTACTTCTTTAGAAAAGGCATGAATAAGGACATGTGAATTCTATGCTGATTGATCCAAGCTTTTCTGTTGCATTGAATGAAGCAGCTTTCCCTCATTTTCTTTAGTCAGATTTCTTTCACTATTACATGTAAATGTACAGTCATTTGACTTCTTTGATTTAGTGAATGTGACAGTCATAACACTTGCAGATTTTTGTTTATACTGACACTCTCAGCAGCACAGGTGTTCACAAAGTTGAATGCTAAGAAAATCTCAAAGAAATGGTATTTATGTGTATAGAATCTATAAACAGGAATGATATTTAAGTGAATAATATTAAACACGGATGGTGTTTATGTGAATAGAATCTATAACAAGATACAGATAGCAGGCTCCACTTTTCTCAGAGCCGGATAATGAATTATAAGCTAAGTCAAACAAGAGGACCAAGTGAAAACAAGAGCACCTCTGGGTGGAGCACTGTATGCCCGAAGGGTGTTTTTTCATAGTATGATGCATTTGTGATATAAGGGAGGAAACCTTGGGCTTTAAGATTAAATGATTTGCTTAAAATTTTGGATATTTTGACCTCTGACCTACTGACCCCAATATCAATAGGGGTCATTCATTCAATGCATGCAACCATTATTTGTATTTTGAAGTCTCTATGAAAAATGGTTGTCAAATTACAGAGTGTAAATGATTCTAAACATTTAGGTCACTGTGACCCTGACCTTTGACATACTGATCCCAAAATGTATAGGGGCCATCCACTCAATGTGTGCAATCATGATATAAAGTTTGAAGTCTCTACAACAAATGATTGTCAAGTTTAATTGTGGAAATGGTTTTCAATGTTAAGGTCACTGTGACCTTGACTTTTGACCTACTGACCCCAAAATCTATAGGGGTCATTCACTCAATGTGTGCAATCATTACATGAATTTGAAGTCTCTAAGACAAATGGTTGTCAAGTAACAGTGTAAATGATTCTAAACATTTAGGTCACTGTGACGTTGACCTTTGACATAATGACCCCAAAATCTATAGGGGTCATCCACTCAATGTGTGCAATCATGATATAAAGTGTGAAGTCTCTACAACAAATGACTGTCAAGTTATATGGCAGAAATGATTTTCAATGTTAAGGTCACTGTGACCTTTAACTTTTACCTACTGAGCCCAAAATCAATAGGGGTCATCTACTCAATGTGGGCAATAATCACATGAAGATAAAAGACTGTAGGCCAAAGAGTACTCAAGTTATCCTCCAGAAACCAAATTGCTGACAGATGGACGGATGTCCTTGACCATAACATAATATGCCCCCTTCGGGCATATAAAAAAGTTACAAAACCAACATCTGAAATGAGTTCAGGCACTATGACAACTGGATTAATATGGTACTACAGATAGAAGTTCAGGATTTCACTTAACTTTATTTCACAAACAGTTACATGGTGGATGGTTTTTAAAACAATCATTATAGCATTGTAAATTTCTTCTTTTGTTACTTTAAGAACTAGAAATGGGTTTTTGATTGAACAAAAACATATGTCTCCCCCCAGCCAGTTGCTGCAGGCAGTATTGAGTCAGACGATTGTAAAATTTGACATTAAACCTCCAAGTGTGACCTTGACCTTGAGACACCACACCCGCAAAGTGGTTTCTGCATGTCGCCTTGATGAGGTGAACATCTGACCCAAGTTTCATAAAAATCCTTCAAGGGCTTTGGAAGATACACAGTGGACAAGATTTTGTGGAATTTGACATTTAACCTCCAAGTGTGACCTTGACCTTGAGACACCACACCCGCAAAGTGGGTTCTGCACGTCGCCTTGATGAGGTGAACATCTGACCCAAGTTTCATAGAAATCCTTTAACGGCTTTGGAAGATACAGAGCGGACACGATTTTGTGGCATTTGACATTTAACCTCCAAGTGTGACCTTGACCTTGAGACACCACACCCACAAAGTGGGATCTGCACGCCGCCTTGATAAGGTGAACATCTGACCCAAGTTTCATAAAAATCCTTCAAGGACTTTGGAAGATACAGAGCGGACACGATTTTGTGACGGACAGACAGACGGACGGACAACCGGGGGAAAAACAATATGTCTCCCCCATTTTCGGGGGGAGACATAATAAGCTTGCCACTTGGGCAACCATCAATTTATCCCTGTTTAAACAATAGTATTCTTCAATGCCTAGAGATACCTATTACTTACTGGTATATAGATGGAAGAGCTGTGATGAGAAACCTGCCACTCAGTCCCGGGTTGGCTGTTACATCTATCACTCCTACTTGGATATCAAGATCTTGGCTCCACTTCTTGGCAAAACCATCCCAGGTTTCCTGAAAGGCCCGACATGCTGGGCACCATGGAGCCATACTGCAATGTTTTTCAAGCATAAAGAATTATTAACTTAATATTTTAATACATGAAATCTTCCACAAAATTAGATACTAACAAGAAATATGTCACAGACACGAATGTCCATGAAATATAGCAATGGTCACAGTCAAAGAAGCTTATAACCTGATGTTTAATCATTTGTGCAAAAATTTTGTGCAGTCTATGAACTGAACAAAGTACCCATAGGTCTAGGGGTAAGACTATTAAATGTCCTTTACAACATGTACCTATTTGCATGGCTGGTAAAATTTATAAATTTCCAAAACTGATGTGTTTCAAAAGATAATGATCTAATGTTTTGTATCCATTTCACCTAATGACTCTTACAGAAAAAGTGTTTCAAAACAGTTTCTTACCTTTTAACATTTGGATTTTTATGCTCACACATTACATGAAAATATAATTCAATTATTAAATTGTAGGAGTTGCACACAGAAGCAGTATAAAGTAAAATTAAACAAAGGGCAACAACTTGGCAAAACAAGAGGGCCATGATGGCCTTAGATCGCTCACCTGAATACTTTGCCTTTGGGTCGCTGTTGAACTAACATTAAAGGCTTTTTTAAGAATCTCCCTATATAAATCTGTATGAATATATGAAGTGACCCCCAGGGTATAGCCAATTTTCACTCAAGGGACATAATTTGAACAAACTTGGTAGATGACCTCTAGCTAACGTTCGATTAAAAATATCTAAGTTTTAGACTTTGTGGTTTCAGACAAGAAGTTTTCCCTATATTAACCTATGTAAAATCAATTGAACCCTGGGGCATGGCCAAATTTGACCCCAGAGGCATAATTTGAACAACTTGGTAGAGGTCCACTAGACTATGTTACATACCAAATCTTAAGGCTCAGGGCCTTGTGGTTTCAGACAAGAAGATTTTCAAAGTTTTCCCTATATACCGTATTTACTTGATGTATTCGGACGGGAAAAAAAAAATTATTTTTTTATGCTGTCCGAATATTTACAAAATTATTGTCGGCACAAAATGGCCGTGTCCAAACTTTTAATAATTATCGTAAAGAAAGCTTCACGAAGTCCTGTCGTGGCCGATAATTGTGCAATGTCATGAAAAACAAAAAAAGAGATAAAAACTGCTTATTTCATTCCTTTTTACCAAAGTCCTTATGAAAATTAATCAAAATGGTTAAATTTAATTGATTTTCATTTTAAAAATATGGTCTAGCTGGATTCGAACCAACAACGTTCAGATTTGTTTTGTAGACGAATCTCCTGCTTAGGGGAAGTAACTCTGTGGGGGAGAATGCAGCTGTTTATCAATTGTCTACCTTTCTGTCATGTTGTTCGGATAATTACAACAAAAATGAGAAAAGGATAACTGATTTGGTAAATATTTAATTTTAATTGATTCATGGTGATTACGCTCATGACTGCAAACATTCTGCAAACTAGTACATTGTGTTCACTGCCTAAATAATCACAACATGTGCCCAAGTTTTATGCTGCGAAAATTGTGTTGCATATAATGCTTTCAGATGCCGCTTTTTCCAAATATATCTACAAATTGTCCACAAATTTCACCATGAATCACGCAAACTGATGATCCAAAATACTGTCCGAATACTTAAACAAATATAGATCCTGCATGTCCGAAAATTAAAGGCATGAAAAAAATTATTTTAGGCAAATTGTGGGTGTCCGAACTTTTAGAGTGTCCGAATACATCGAGTAAATACAGTAGGCCAATGTAAAATCAATTGACCCCCGGAGCAGGGCCAAATTTGACCCAAGGGGTATAATTTGAACATACTTGGTAGAAGTCCACTAGACAATGCTACACACCAAATCTTAAGGCTCAGGGCCTTATGGTTTACAACTAGAAGATTTTCAAAGTTTTCCCTCTATAAGCCTATGTAAAATCAACTGACCCCACGGGCAAGGCCAAATTTGACCCCAGAGGCATAATTTAAACAAACTTGGTAGTGGTCCACTAGACAATGTTACATACCAAATCTTAAGGCTGAGAGCCTTGTGGTTTCAGACAAGAAGATTTTCAAAGTTTTCCCTATATAAGCCTATGTAAAACCAAGTTTTAAACAAGAAGATTTTTAAGTCTTTCTTGTATAGGAACGTTGAATGTTATTGTTTTGAAATCTATTAATAGTAACAAGTTACTGATAAGAGATACAGGTAACTTTTTGAAGGTTGGCAAAAACATGGCGGTTGATAAAAATGCAAAACATAGTAATTTTGTAATTACAGTTACAAAGTCATTTTTCATCAAATAATTCAATATTTTATATCATTTAAAAGGTCTGTAAACTCATATTTTACATATTTAAAAAATAATTGTCAAAACTATTTACTTTTTTGTTTGTAAATGGTTAAACATAGTGCATCTGAGCAGCTAGAAAAATGCTGAAATGACAGGTATAAATTAGTTTAGTTTTCTTCTTTAGAAGCAAAAATTCAAAATCTGCTTATATTTTCAAAATATGAATTTAAAGAGCTTTCAAATGATATAAGAATCTTAAAATTTGGCTGACAAAGAAAAAAGTTATCTAAAGTTAAAAATTCTGCTGCTATCAAATGGATATAAATATTGGTTCTCTTTGCCAACCAGTAGTTCAGCTATATTTTGGTAACAGGTGCTTGTGATGTCATCAGTCAATGTGCCTATAAGCCTGTGTAAAAATCAAGTGACCCCAGAGGAGCTGATGTGGTCCAGTGGTAACGCGCTGGACTGGTATACCAGGGTTCCCGAGTTCGATCCCCCGCTCCTCCACTAACATTACTAATAGTCTTTCGGATGAGACTCTAAACCGAGGTCCCATGTATCAGTGCTATACACTGAGCATGTAAAAGAACCAGGGGTGTCTCTGGAATGGGATGCTTTCTGTATCTTGCACTACCCCCATAACATAAAATAACTAATCTCTTCAGGGGGCGTCGGTCATATGGGCAACCGGTACCGACGGTAAATAAGCTCAAACAAATAGACAGAAGTGACCCCAGGGCAGGGCCATTATTCACCCAAAGGGCATAACAAGATTTTTTAAGATTTTCTTCTAAATTCTACATATTTCTATGTAAAACATGTGACCCCTTGGGCAGGGCTAATAGTGACCCTAATTATTTGAACAAACTTGGTAGAGGTCCACTAAGTATGTGTTTTTTGTGCATGTTGACACAACCATTGCAACATGTTCAATGTTAAATTTTATTGTACATTTTCAATTAAATACTAGTGTTCGTGTTTATTCAGACTGTTTGCTGAAATCTTTTTTCAAAGAAGACCTAGAGCAAAAATGAATGTGGGCGAACTTGCATCAGGGCGAACTAACCAGGAATCTTAATCCAAACTCCTTAAGGAAAATTTTCATTTTTTGAAATGTATCGGAATTGACCAATTTTTGCTCAGAAACTTTTCTGACACCAATGTTATCTATTTTGGAAATTAAACAGTAGGATTAATCAATTTTGTTTAAATTATACAGCCTTTTAAGTCAAGGGAGGTAATAAATAAACTGAAAGTCTGCAAAATTTGTCCGATTTGCAAACGTCATGGAATTGCAAATTTCTCCATTTTGTAGCTATAGGATTGCGCGAATAGACATTTTAATGTACTGTTGAGTACATTTATGCCATAAGGACTGAGATCTCTTATAAAATGCCTTTCCATGATCATTTTTCATATAAATGTCCTAAAAATAACAGCTTTTCTTCTGTTCTTACTTGAAACGGTTGTAATGGCCAATTACCTCTTCAATTTATCTCTTAATCATGATGAAAAACTCCGTATTCACTCACTTATTGCAAAAAAACTTAGTAATCAGAGCAGCTGTATGATATAGAATGCCACGGTGGATACAAATGAGTAGAAAATGTTGGGTATTATAGGATTTGTCTCCCTTCCATATTGGCAATGTAAACAGTGATTCAACGTTAGGCATAATGGTTTATCGCTTAAATCTTTTTACTTATATGACTTTTGACCCTCTGTTAGTTTATAGTGAATTGTTACGGATGCATTAATAACATTAAAATGATATATCCATGCAATAGGTGTGTGCAATGCAGCTGGTATGATATATCGGCATTGTTGAAGTCTAATTTGAGGTAAAATTCATCTTGTGCAGAAAATTAGTTTCATGCTTACGGTTTGATTATGATTTCTTTTGATAATGCTTAGAATCATCTACAAAATTGCTTTAATTCATGACATTGTGCTGGAAACAAAAAAACAGATATTCATTTAGTTTCCTGGCACATAGAAAGGAATAAGTGTTTCTGCAGAAATGGCCATTGTACAGGTTATTTTCCTTGAAATGAGGTCTTTTTCTACAACTGTGATAAAATACAAAGGAAACACAGGATTTAATTCTCAAAGTTACCGTTTTATTCAGAATACTCTATATTTTAATACATTTACAGCAAATATGATAATAGGGACCATATTAAAATACTTAAGGGGGCAGGGGACATATTCGAACTTTGGCCCTGGTGAAATTTCTTAATAAAACAGACTTGGTGTTTTGAAGGTATTGAAAATTATTGAGAATGTTTTGTCAGTGTAATTCTTTGTCATTTGTGTGTAGGAAATGAGCAATATTTCTGGATTTGTGCACGAAACTAAACATTAATTTTTGGTAGCTTTGTAGGCATTTTTGACTCTTCAAAAGGAGGTATGGAAACTGAAAATGTAAACATTGACTGCTGCTGCAAAACCGGCGAGGGACTTTGATTTTATTTTGTGAAAAATCTAAACGTATGACCGCTACTTTGAATTACGGACAAAACGGACCATGGACAAAACGGACCAGACAAAACGGACCATTTTTTGGGACAAAACGGACCATAATATGAGACGAAACGGACCATGCAAAAATTAATTTTTACTCTAGTTAAATTTATTGTCACAAAATACATCATAGCTGCACTTAATGCCTAAATGGATAACTGCAATTAAATTAAACTTGTCAAGTAGCAATTATGTTTTCGCACCTCATTAACAACCGACAGTTGTTAACAAACTTAAAGTTGTCGGAATTTACACCTAGACAAAGATTCTTTTTCTCAATTGTATAACTCAGTTAACTATCGAATCTTAATTATCCCAGGGTTTCCGCTGCAATTCGCCATTTCCGCAAATGACGAAAAAAATAATGAAAGTGGCGAAAAAATTTTTCAAAAAATAAACACTTTTTTCGTAGAAGATTAAACAAAAATATACCCTTATTGACCACTGAGTGATTAAAGAAAAGCTTAACAAATTGAAGGGAACCAATTTTAGCAAATATTCAGTTCATTCAACATGAAGCAGCCAGTAAAAATCTTGGATAAATTCCGTTTGTCATATATTTCCGCGACCCCGCCGTATTTTAATATTTATAGAAATCAGTGTCGAGGAGACTCTTTATATGGCAAACTTACAACATTAAATTGATTGATTAAGACAAGTGGTCATGACTTTATTATAAGTACCAGTATTTCATTGAAAAGGTTTCCTTTTCTTTAAGACTTGAATATATCTGTCGTAGTTTTTTTGAAAGGAACAATTATAATGACACAACATAATTTACAGCTTAAAGTTGTTTGTAAGTTTGTTCAAAAAAGTTCTGGTGAAAATGCAAACAAATCCAATACTTTTCATAAAAAAGTTACTGAACTTTGATGCCACATTAGTTTTAACAGTAAGTTGAATAAAATCATTCCACATATTTGCTGTCTTTCATTGTCATTCAGAAATGGAACTAGCATTGCCAGTACTAATTTCTCCCAGGAGTCTTTTCAAGTTCTGACTTCTCCTAAATCTAACCTTAGAGAGAATTCACTTCTCCAAAAATTTTGACCCTGGCGAGAGCCCTGCATAAGGAATCGGGTCCAAAAGCTAGAATTCAAAAGACAAAAGCAAAATTTAATCATCAGAAGGAATCTGAATATAAAGATAGGAAAGTGTGCTAACAGATTATGCCTTTTCCAAGTGGTGCAACCTTTATGCATAAGATAAGAACAGAAAAATGCATCATTGGTTTTCTTTGCTGTTCTTCTGTTCTTTCTTTTTGCGAAAACAATTGGATAAAAAATTCCAGTTGTCAAGCTAAAAATCCAGCTGAAAATCCAGTTCTAAGTTACTGACATTATCACATGTATGTATTACATTTGTCCCTTTTTAAATGCCATAAAATATTCATAACAGTTGAGGTTGAAGATTGTAAATAGGGTATTTAAAAATGAGAAATTGAAAAATTTTCGACGACCGGAGGGGACCTCCCTCCTGGACCCTTCCCAGTGGCGGAAAAAAAAAATTGGCCAGTGGAAACCCTGTATCCATTTAGGCATTAAGTGCAGCTATGATGTATTAGGCGACAATAACAAATTACATTAGACACATCTAATTGTAATTAACTCTAATTTGGAAACAAAAGAAAAACAACAGCAAATTACATTTTTTTTTAAAATTTCTTCTTCATTAATCGAATATATAATACAATCAGTTTTGAAAAAAAAATACGGGCAGTTAATTTCAAATTATTATACTAACATTACTCGAATTAAAAAATATAAGTTTAACAATATGTGCCGATGTATGGGCCATGTTCACTTATAAATTCTATTTACTTCTATATGATGCATTATTCTACACACCTACAACACCTCAAGATGGAAGTCAAAAATACATACTAGTATGATGGCAAATTTTGGCAAATTTTACTTTCTTTTGTAAGATGCATTATACTTCACCCCTTAAACGCCTCATAATGGAAGCTGATATAAATTTAACTAGAGTAAAAAATATTTTATGGATGATCCGTTTTGTCCCTGGATATGGTCCGTTTCGTCTCATATTATGGTCCGTTTTGTCTGGTCCGTTTTGTCCGTCAGGCGCTACTTTACTGGGCACTTTTGAAGTTTTCAATAACTGTACTGAAGATAAATATTAACATTAAAACAATTGAGGCTATTTTGAATGTTGTACATCTTCATGAATTTTGGCCATATTCAGCTTTTTCTACTGTGATTTTGGGTGGGTGGGGGAAATATATATTGCTATCAGATTTTATTATCAGGAACAATGAATGGAAACTGTTATTTTCTTAAATGTATGTTATATATGCTTGAATAATGCAAAGTGACAGGTTTGTTGCTTGTGTAGAATGTTTCGAAATAATAAGAATGGTATTCACGGCCACTCGGACCTTAGAAATTGCTCATTTTTATGTCCCCTGCCCCCTAACGCAAAGAAGACATTTTATAAACAATGTTATTAACTTATCAGTAATTTAGTACTTACAACTCGACTAGCCATTCTCCTTGTAAAATATCTTGCCATGACTCTTCTGTTAACTGAATTGCTCCAGGCTGGTAATTTGAAGACTCGGTCACATAAAATGACGAAAAAATGAGAACGATCGTTGAGACACACGAAAGTGCCGCCATATTGAACAGGAAGTAAAACACATTTACCTCCGTCATGTGCCGTCATGAATGCGGTCAAATTATATCAACGGGGTGTAAGCGAACGTGGCGGAAAATAGCGAAGGGAGACACACGTGCTTTTTATCGGGTGGATTGCCAAACTAATTCAATTTACACATTGTAAACAGTTTTACACATTCATTTATAGCAAAGACCTAAAGTATTTTTGGTCTTTGATTATAGAGATAATTTGTGACATAACCTATGACATTTATGGCGCGTGTGAGATGTCTTGAAAAAGAACAAAGAAATAATAACACATACAAAGACGGGAAACTGCTTACATGATCATTAAAGACCGATAACTTTGTTATTATTACCTTACAGCGATAATCTTTATCAAAGAATCAGTATGAAAATACCATTGATCATGATCATGGACCAGAAAACCAATGCGTATCATGAAACATATAGACATCTCAAAGTAATTTTAAAAATATACCTGGTTTAAAAGTTTTATCTACAGCTATCACTGAATGTGATTAATACCCCCTCCCCCCCAAAAACAACAACAACAACAAAAACACACACACATTGTCAGAAGCTAAAGGGGAAAATATCAAGTAAGAACTCAAAGAGCAAGAAAGATTAATAGTTTTGTGTAGCCTACCACACTTCCTCACAAAATTTTCTATTATTTTTCTACCCAAACCAACAACAAAATATTACTCTTCAAACAAATACATTTAAAGTCATGATTTTGAGGTCGGCATCTTGTAGCTGTAAGGAAATACATCTGGAAATTTTAATTTACATATCAGAGGTGATTCTGACCTTTGAGACAGGAATAAGGATTTTATGAACAACAAATGCTTCATACGTGCTAACGTAATTTAAAATACCATCATCATACATGAAAAAGTTACAGAGCGGACACCACCATGACTGCACAATATACACATATAAGCAAAGTTTGACTTTTTCATTGCAGTTTGATATTGACCTTTGGCTGAGACAGGATCATGGCCGGAATTTATGCATTACAAATCATCACCATATTGGCAACAAAATGCCAAATTATTTCAGAATCTCTTGATGTATGATAAATGTACAGAGCGAAGAAGAAATTATGGACAATCTCCAAGTATGACATTGACTTTTGAGCCATGCATCCAGATTTTCATATGACATATGGTAAAATAGATTACGTACATGTGTGCCAAATTATTTTAAAACCCTTTGATGTATGATAAAATTACAGAGTTGACAAAAAATATGCACGACCTTTAAGAAGCTGAAAGTTACACGAGACATATGGTCTCAATGTAATAAGCATTTCTGCCAACTGAAATCCCTTCATGCATGCCGAAATTATAGCTCGGACAAGAACATGACCCATGATATACACATATAAGTAGTGGTACATATCATTTTTAGCAAAGTATGACCTTGACCTTTAAAACAGGAACCTATAGTTAAAATACGACACATCGTTATCATGTGGACAACATTTGTTTCAGACCGGACACAGAATATGAACGACCTCTAAGTGTGAACTTGACCTTTGAAGTACGCAGCAGGGAGTTGTGTGAGACGCATGGTCTCAATATGGTAAACATTTGTGCCAGCTTATTTCGAAATCCCTTTATGTAAGACTATGTTATAGTCCTGACACGAAGTGGGCCGACCGACCGACCAACCGAGATGGCGATTCCTTTATATACCCCCTCAAATTTCGTGTGTTGTGGTATAGAAATATGAGCTCTCTAAATCTTAAACTATTATCA